>JBBGZY010000240.1:0-537500 GCA_037952925.1 Lithobates clamitans | reverse complement strand
TAGAATAGTCAGGATCGAGGGAAAGATGAATGCAGCAATGTACAGAGAGACATCCTTGATGAAAACCTGCTTCAGAGCACTCTGGACCTCAGACTGGGGCGAAGGTTCATCTTCCAACAGGAAAACGACCCTAAGCACACAGCCAAGATAACAAAGCAGTGGCTATGGGAAAACTCTGAATGTCCTCGAGTGGCCCAGCCAGAGCCCAGACTTGAACCTGATTGAACATCTCTGGAGAGATCTGAAAATGGCTGTACACTGCTCCCCTTTCAACCCAATGGGGCTTGAGAGGTCCTGCAAAGAACAATGGGAGAAACTGTCCAAAAATAGGTGTGCCAAGCTTGAAGCATCATACTCAAAAAGGACATGATGCTGTAATTGGTGCAAAAGGAGGCTTAAACAAAGTATTGCACAAAGGCTGTGAATACTTTAGAAATTAATTTAAAAAAATTACGTACCTAAGATTTCACACAAACTTCTTTCACGTAATCATTATAGGGTATAGTTTGTAGAATTTGGAGGAAAATAATGAATTGAATCTGTTTTGGAATAAGGCTGTAACATAAAAAATGTGGAAAAACGGAAGCACTGTGAATACTTTCCAGATGCACTGTTTGTATATATACACAGTTGTGGTCATAAGTTTACACACCCTGGCAGAATTTATGATTTTGGCCATTATTTAGAGAATATGAATAACACAAAGTTGAATGGAGTGGCCATCTCAGTCTCCTGACTTCAGTATCATTGAGCCACTCTGTGGAGATCTCAAAACATGCACTTCATGCAAGACAGCCCAAGAATTTACAGGAACTGGAGGCTTTTTGCCAAGAGGAATGGACAGCTTTACCATCTGAGAAGATAAAGAGACTTATCCACAGATACCACAAAAGACTTCAAGCTGTCATTGATGTTAAAAGGGGGAAATGCACGGTATTAAGAACTGGGGTATGTAAACTTTTGATCAGGGTCATTTAGGTAGTTTCTGTTGTGATTATGCTTTTGAAATCAAATTCTGCCAGGGGTATGTAAACTTATGAGCACAACAGTATATATATTTTAATAGAACCACCTCATGTCATTAAAGGATGTTATTTTTTTTACAAAAAACGCAGGTACGCATTTTTATTTTTCCTAGGAGCCTGGAAAGCTGATCGCTGATGCCATGCAGGTCTCCTGCATACTCAGTGTGAGCTGTCTGCCCTGTACATCGTATGTTCACACTGACCAGAAGACTTAATGAACTACCACAGCGTCGTGGTAGTTTGAGAACTACAAGCCGAAAAAAAAGTGTCATGACTAAGTTCATTCACACGCAGAGCTCTGTAAATGGATGCAGCCGTCTGGGCAGAGCCTCACACGACCATGCTGTTTTCCAAAAGTGACAACATGTTCCCAAACGTGAACTTATCCTTTAATAAAATGCAGATTTCTTATACATACTACAAACAGTATGGTCAGCCAACATTTAACTTCATATTTTCTTCTAAAAATTTCCAATTCAACAAATGTTGTTTAGACTTGGAAATGGTTTTCCACAGGAATGGGCATTTACCGGTACCTATTGAAAACCAATAAATGTCACTAGTGCAAATACCTTCATTTGACTTGGTATCAGCATCATGTAATCACCTTTATATTAAAGTCCATACTGGGAGAAAGAAGCATTAGGAGCCAAAAAGGTGTCAAGCCTAGTTTACACAGGCCGCATATCAGTTGGTTCAACAGAAACCAGCCGACATTTGGCCCATGTGTACACCAGCCTGTCGGGCATGCTGGAAAACCACTATCTGATCAGCATCCGATCAGTGCTGGCAGCCAGTTGCTGAGCGCGCTGACCAGTGTGCTCTGGCGGGGGGCAGTCCTTCTGTCAGAACACAATAGCTCAAGCAGAGAGATCACTGTACTAACATTGGATAGTTAGTACAGTAAGCTCCTCAGTTTCTCTTTCCTTTCAGCCCACTGGGTTGAACAAAAAAAACAAACACTTAGTGTGTACTAGGGATGCACAGATACTGATTTCAGGCATTTGAGCGAGTAGCAGTACTCGCCTAAATGCTCCCGATACTGAAACTTCCAGGTTGCTGGACATTCTCATTGGTTGCCCGCACAGTACTGTCTCCATAGTGAAGCACTTCCGCCCGCTCCTGGCATTTCCTCTGGCTGGCGGTGATGAGCCCTGATGGCAGCTGTCATTTCCAGGTGTGCCGGCTCTCTCCATCGATCCGACATCCATTTGGCTCACTGCCCGCCCCCAGGAGCTCCAGGGTTAGACTGGCACACTACCATCTTCCTGTATGGGCTTGTGATCGATTTACCTAATGTCATCAGTCTGTTCAGTTTTCCAATAAACGATTGCTGCTTTGAAATTCTAATCTGTCTCTACCTACTTACTAGAACAGCACTCCATCTGCTGAATTGTGAGTTCTAAACGGCCCACTAGATGGCACTTCTATACACACACAGAAATTGCATGCGATTTGCACCAGTTTTTTGTATTTCCGCAAATTCCCCCGCAAAGTATCGGTACTCTGTATCGACGAGTACTTGACCGAAAGTATCGGTACGTGTACTCGCTGAATAAATAAACAGCACAAAACACTGCTTTTCTAAATCATTGGTTCTTCCTAGGTGATCAGAAACATTTTGGTCTATCTTGCATTGGTTATTTAGGACCGTTTTATAATAAAAAAAAAAACAAAAAACACACTTTATGCAATGAGTGTACAATGAAGTTGTGTCAAAAGATAAAGGCTTTTATTATTACTTTATTATACAAAAGATAGTGGGGTAATGTGGGTTGAGCAACCTAAGTCCATATTGCACACAGAGCCTAACAAATATTTAGTAAAACAAACCTGTAGTGGTTGCACTCCAGGGAGTGGACATCGTGTATATTTGTACTGAGGCACAGGTCGGGATGGTGGAACAGTAACTGGCTGACGAGGTCCCATTGTCTGAGTAGCAGAAGAAACCCCTATGGAGAAAAGGAAGGAAATTAAAGGACTGAATTTTCAAATAAGAGATGGCAATAAAATTTATGCTCACAATGACGAACTAAAGCAATATAAAAGCAATCAATACATACAAGTATCTGTGTTGCAGAGGTGTAGAGACGGAACACAAGGTGCAACATGCTCTGTCTGGATTTCCTCAGCTATTATTTTCGCACAGAAAGCAACTCTTCCCCGCACCATGGAACTGGAGCAGGATAAGTTTATAGTGCTCTTAGAGAAAACACAGAAATTACCAGATTGCCTTACCAACTCTCTGGGCTACGCTGGAGATACGTGTGCCCTGAGAACTCGAAGGTGGGATATGGCGTATTGACTGGCGGGGGCCACTCTGTCGCACTGTGTTAGGCATGGGCTGAAAGCCTGCAAAGAACATTTAAAAAACAAAGCACAACATGAACAAACATACTGGTGAAAAAGTATGTGCCGAGCTTGTGAGTAATGCACAGACCTATATTTTGCCTTTTTCTGTTGAAATCTACACCTCACTTGTACCTACAAACCTCTACCTCATGTTTCCAAAATGTTTTACAAATAAATGTCAAAGGTGAAAACACCTGTGTTATTTTCATCCAACAAATAGAAATGGTGGCAAAGTCACCTAGTGAACAAACAGGACCTACTGTGTATTATCTTCATGCAGTGATTACTGCTGAGAAAAAAAAAACATATCCAACAATTAGGTTTGTCAGTGGGTTGCCCTGTAAGAACGTTTCTCAAGCGATCGACCCATCTCTTGGCAATCACACCTAAATGCTTACCCTGAGGACGTCCTGCTTGCTGCCATCGTGGGCCAGGGCGCATTTGAGCTATATGATTAGGAGCATAGTATGCAGGTCTGCTTTGAGCCTGAAGAGAGATAAACGCAATTACACACATTTAAGACCATGCAATTTAAACTTATAAGGCTACTTTCAGATACCAACCTGCGGAACTGCTGGCACAAAGTACCCTCCGGGAGCTGGTTGAAATTGGCTAATTAGAGTATTGGCAGGCAGGGCCCTCATTCCAGCTATACGTTGCATATACTGATTCGTAAGATGAGCTTTTCTTTCTTCCTTTCTTTGAGCCAATGCAACATAAAGAGGCTTCGAGCCTACAATTCTTCCATTCATTTCAGTGACTGCTTTAGTGGCTTCTTCAGGTGAGGAAAAGCAAACAAATCCAAATCCTTTGCTGCGTCCATCCTCCAGCATTACCTGAAGGAGAAAAATCACATATGATTGTAGTGAAACTCCAAAAGGTGTGTTCAGAATTACTTGGTACATTTACACCAAGTGAAGGTTTGCATGTGGCAAAGGTGTAGAGACCGAACACAAGGTAAACCATGCTCTGTCTGGATTTCCTCAGCATTTCTTTTGCACTGGAAAACCTCCCCCTGCACTACACAGCAGGGACAGGATGAGTTAACAGTGCACATTTTATGACTGCCAAAAGGCTAAATCTACAGATGACATGAATGAAGCAAAATTTCCACAATGGTTTATATTATCCAGCAAAGAGCTCCTCTCACCTTGGCGCTTGTTATTGACCCAAACGGGGAAAACTCCTTCCGCAGCTTCTCATCATCAATTGTGTCATCCAGATTTTTAATATATAAATTTACACCCTGGGAACATACAAGAAACTATTAACATGCATAAGGAATTGGATAGCTATAACAGACAGAATATTATAGAATACAACAGTTATCTACATCAAAACACTTGTAAGATCAACTAGGAAGGTGGATGAATATCTGGAAATACAAATGTGATAAACCCAGAAGTCATCGTTTAGCAACAAGTGGAGTCTGAGTGAGTTTTGTCAACACTGACTTCTGAGGTGTTGGGATACCAACTCTGTTCCTGTCCAGTAGGGAAGTTTTGAGTGTCACCAGAGTGTTTAACACCTTCTATTGTATTAATAATTCTATAAAATAAATTAGAAACCTACAGGAAGAGCAGGAGTGTCACAGTGGCCACAGCAGATGTGCAGAGTCAAAAGCACACATCTAACCAAGGGATGCGGCAGTCAGGGGCGTGGCCGATCTGCACTTTGTCAATGGATGCACACAGCCTGGCTGAGGACCACCCGCACATGTGTCCCCTGAGAAGCAGAGAGCACTGGTGGACTACAGAAGGGGAGACAAGGGACCATTCTGTGCAATACAATTGCACAGAGCAGTTAAGTATAACATGTTTTTTAATGGCATATTTTACTCCAGGGCTTGACAAACCCCGGGTGCCAGGTCGCATTTGCGACTAGAATTAGCGACCTGGCGCGGCCCAGCTGGGGGTATCCTGTCTCCGTGCGGACTCCGACCCCCCCCGTGGGATCGCGTCGGGCCGCGCCGGCCAGTAATTGAGGCCGCAGCTTTGCGGCCTTCTTCGGTCCTTCTGGAATCTGGCGCCATCTTGTGGTGGCCGTTGGTATTACAACCAGCAATGCTAATGGAGGCAGCGCTGCGATACCTGCCTGTTTTCACTGCCCGCCCATCTCCTTCCCAAAGTGGAGAAGAGAAGCAAGTGAATGTGGGGATAGCCTTTTTTTTTTTTTTTTTTTTTTTTTTGGTAATAGCTTTTATTTTTATTTATATTTTTTAAGTAAAAACTGTTTTATTTTATCTTAATTAAAATTAATTTTTATTATCTCCCTGCAGGTTCGCCTGTCGCTATTCGGCCGCTAGCGGGGCGGTCTGTGTAAATTTAAGATTAGTTATTTTTTATATTGAAAATAAAGCTTAGTCGGTCGTTTAAAAAAACCTGGCTCCTAACTTTTTTAGCTGGCTCCTAGATTCCATGCAAATTTGTCAAGCTCTGTTTTACTTCATGACTGAGAAACAAAATTCTTCTTAGAGCCCGATAACATCAGAAGAAATAAAAAAAAATAAACACACCACAAAAGCAAGTGTATACACAGACCAGAGTTTTAACTAGATCCTGCCCCTGTGCTTATGAGTATGGCACAAGTAGTTATATTATTTGCCTCTTATTTTGGGCCAGGCTGTATTGCAGTGGAATACGATGAATGGCCACAAAGACTTTGCCCAGAGGAATTAGACCAAGTCACATTCTTTTGCGCATGCCAATAAGAAATTGTGGCCTGACCTTCCTATTTTAGGTGAACTGCATAATGTAGTTCCCATCATGCTTTTTGAAAAGTGTCTGAATGACTTTCCACTTTGACCAAAGCAACCATGTCCGGTAAGGCTTTCCTGGTGTGCTGGTAGAAAAACCTTACTACATGGTCCTTTTAAACACTGATAAATGTCATCTGTTTCTCAAGACTGAACATGGACTCTTTTGTAATTAGCAGATAGATATATTAACTATACACACACCTGATAGCGGCTGATTCTCTCCTGCTTCAACTGCTCAAATCGCCGTTTCAGCTCTGCTTGTCGCTCAACCTTTTTTTGCGCTCTGCCGACAAACATCACCTTTCCATTGACATCTTTTCCATTCATGTCATCCACGGCCTAGTACAAACAACCGTTTGTTAGAGAAATCATAGATACAGGCCCCCACACTGGATAGCACAAGATCTGTAGAGCTCCCGAGCACCTGGCACTCCCCTGCAAACATTCTCTGTCTGCCTGGTCCTTCAAGGGAGCTCTTACCTTATTTGCATCTTCATGTTTTTCAAAGCTGACAAAGCCAAACCCTTTGGACTTGCCACTGGGGTCAGTCATCACCTTAACGCTCAGAGTCTTGCCTACAGCCAAGAGACACCAGTTAACCACAGAGGTCACAGGGTCACAGCATGCAGGTGCACGGCACACGCATGATACCAGGTGCCCACATGCGGGAGCAGAGTTAGAGAACTCAAAAGGTTAACCACGGCATATGCGTGAAACCAGATGCCCACATGCACGAGCAGAGCCAAGGAGCTCATGAGTTTATTCACACGCTAAGCCAGAAGCAAGTGCCCACTTATTAGGATCAGAAATTCAGTTACCGTATTTGCTGAAAGTCTCCTTTAGTCGCTCGTCATCCATATCTTCTCCAAAATTCTTGATGTAAACGTTTGTGAATTCCTTAGCTTTGGCTCCAAGTTCTGCCTCCCTCTCCCGCCTGCATTTAAAACGCCCAACAAACCTGCAAAACAAACATCACAAATATTTTGCACCACGTTTGTAAATGTCCAGTAAAAACAGTTATTCCCCAACATCCTGGAAGAAACACTTGCAGCTATGCTTCGGTATGGCAGAACATACATTTCAAACTTAAATTAAAGGTCCACACAAAAACCAGATGTACAGGAATATAGGGCTTTAAGTATTGCATACCAGTAGAAATTCATTAATAATAAATTCCCATTTTAAACACTTCATGCCCAAGCACCAATGCCAGCCATAACTTGACTGAAGCTTGTTTCCCTGTAAATCGTTCCTCAGTGTAGACTAAACAGATCAAATGCAAAAGCCCACTAAAAACTTCTAGAAAAGAAGTCCACGTTCTACAATCCCTCACAGCACAACTCCTCTCACACTTTGCGGTCGTTCAGCAGCATGCCGTTCATCTTCTCTATGGCTCTGTCTGCAGCGTCTTGTGTCTCAAAGTGCACAAAAGCGTACCCCTTGGAGCCATTCTCATCACACACCACCTGTAGGAGAGTGGGTGTTAGAGGAGTCCTTGGTATAGCAAAAAAAAGCATCCCAATAATAGTAGACAAAAATGTCAAGCTCAGAAACTAACCTTACATGAAAGGATGTTGCCAAACGCAGAAAAAGTGTCATAAAGTGCTTTGTTATCTATTGATTTATCAAGGTTCTTTATGAAAACATTGCCCACGCCAGATTTTCTAAGAGATGGATCCCGCTGTGACCACATAATCCGGATCGGCTTTCCTTTTATCACATCAAAGTTCATAGTGTCCAGAGCCCGTTCAGCTGCAAACAAAAAAAAGACATCCTTTTTAGAATACAGTTGCACGTTTTGTTTGTGTTGCTTTGAAGTTAGGAGCTCTAGATTGCTTCAATGTTAAACTCTAGGTAAAACACTAAATGTACAGTTGAAAAGAATGAACTATTTTATCAGACAAAAGAGTTAAAATTCTGCAATTCCAATCATGTAATCCAAGTGCTCCTTTCAGACAGCACATCTTGGTGGTCCCTGTTCAGACTACACTGCAGTTAAAGCAGAAGAGTTTCCCAAAACAACTACAATCAAGACATGCCATGAACGGTCACAGCTGCTTTGGCTCTCAAACTGTCAAACCATCTAATAAAGGCTAACATGGCAGCTTCCTTGATTGTAAAGGATAGGAGAGTTTAGTTCTGGTTCAAGCTATGCAGTGTGCTGTAATTGTGACTAACAGTATTGCACAAAGCCATAAAACTCCCTATGAGCACATTGCTGTGCAGGAGATTCCTGGAGGCTGATTTCAAAACACAATCAGGTACCAAGTCTAAATGTATTTTAAATCATATGTGTAATTGTCATTTTTAAAGTGACCCTGTCACTAGCCAGCAGAAGTTAGACCAGAACAACCCCATAACAGAAGAGGAAGAATACTTAATCTTTCAACAGAACATTAACCACTTCCTGACCGACTCACGTATATTTACAGAGGCAGTCTTCCCTGCACGAATCGCCATACCTGTACGTTGGCTCCTTTAACCACTTCAGCCCCAGAAGAATTTACCCCCTTCCTGACTAGAGCACTTTTTGCGATTCTTTAATTGACAATTGTGCGGTCGTGGGACGTGGCTCCCAAACAAAATTGATGTCCTTTTTTTCCCACAAATAGAGCTTTCTTCTGGTGGTATTTGATCGCCTCGGCGGTTTTTATTTTTTGCGCTATGAACAAAAAAATACTGACAATTTTGAAAAAAAACGCATTATTTTTTACTTTTTGCTATAATAAATATCCCCCAAAAATATATAAAAAAAAACTATTTTTTTCCTCAGTTTAGGCCGATACGTATTCTTCTACATATTTTTGGTAAGGAAAAAAAAAAAAAAAAATCGCAATAAGCGATTATTGATCGGTTTGCGCAAAAGTTATAGCGTTTACAAAATAGGGGAGTTATGGCATTTTTATTAATATATATATATTTTTTTTTTTAAATGGCGGCGATCAGCGATTTTTATCATGACTGCGACATAGCGGACACATCGGACATTTTTGACACATTTTTGGGACCATTGTCATTTATATAGAAATCAGTGCTATAGAAATGCACAGATTCCTGTGTAAAAGACACTGTCAGTGAAGGGGTTAACCACTAGGTGGCAGTGTAGGGCTTAAGTGTGTCCTAGGAGCGTGTTTCTAACTGTGGGGGGGTTGGGCTGTGTGTGACACGACACTGATCTCTGCTCCGATGACTGATCTCTGCTCCGATGACAGGGAGCAGAGATCAGTGACACTGTCACTAGGCAGAACATGGAGATGCTGTTTACATCAGCATCTCCCCGTTCTTCCTCCCCGTGAGGCAATCGAGTCCGTGTGATCCGACTCACGGAGCCTGCCGGTGGCGTGCGCGCCTGCCTCTTAAAGAGCAACGTACAGGTACGCGATTCTGCCTGTACGTGCCCTTCTGCCGACGTATATCGTCGTGAGGCGGTCAGCAAGCGGTTAAGGGCCATAGCAGGCACGCGGCCGCGATGTCCGCCGGCCACCTGCAATTGCGTGCACGAGAGCCAGAATGGGGATTTGTGTGTGTAAACACACAAATCCCCATTCTGAGGGGAGAGACAGATCTGCTGTTCCTAGTAATTAGGAACAGCAATATGTCTCCTCCTCCAGTCAGTACACTGCCCCCACAGAACCACACAAAAAAACACATTTAACCCCTTGAGCGCCTCCTAGTGTTAACCCCTTCCCTGCTAGTGACATTTACACTGTAATCAGTGCATTTTTATAGCACTGATCGCTGTATAAATGTCAATGGTCCCAAGAAAGTGTCAAAAGTGTCTGATCTGTCCACCGCAATGTCGCAGTCCTGCTAAAAATTGCAGATCACTGCCATTACTAGTAAAAAAATTAATATAATAATAAAAATACCATAAATCTATCCCCAATTTTGTAGATGCTGTAACTTTTGCGCAAAACAATCAATATACCCTTTTTGCGATTTTTTAACAAAAATATTCAGAATACATATTGGCATAAACAGATGAATACATTTGTTTTTGTGATATTATAAAAAACTGTTTTTTTTCCCCAAAATAGTTGCCCTTTTTTGTATATAGCACAAAAAAAACAAAAACCGTAGAGGTGATCAAATACAACCAAAAGAAAGCTCTATTTGTGGGGAAAAAAAGGACATCAATTTTGTTTGGGTACAGGGTCACACAACCGCGCAATTGTCAGTTAAATTGACGCAGTGTCATATCGCAAAAAAATGGTCTGTTCATTGAGGAGCCAAATCTTCCGAAGCTGAAGATGAAAAACCTTGTGCCTTTACAACTCCTTTAATCTTCAAGTAATCTCATTAGGACTACTGTCACACAGCCATGCCTACTTCAATCTAGAAAAAAATATAGTACCTTGGTAATTAATCTGCAATATACATTTTCGCAGTGAAAAGGGCTTAATTTCCTGAAGTATTAGGCAGCATTATAGTGTAAGGAAGGGCAGCCTTTATTCACTGGAGAACTGCCTGGGGCCTCATTCATGCCAAAGCAACAGGTTCAGTTTAACCTAACCCTCCTCAGTAGCATATATCCAACTTACTTTTTACTCCTCTAGCCAGGAGCGACAAAGTCCTGTCTAAACTAAAAGTCACAGCTCAAACAGAGCTACTGAATCCCCATGTGGCAAAGCTGATTGGCCTAGCGCTGTCAGATGCAGCAAGTCACATACTCCTCAATACAGAGAAGTACTGGAATTACCACTGTAATGCACTGCAGCAAGTCACATGCTCCTCTATAAAGAGAAGTACTGGAATTACTACTGTAGTGAAGTACTACTGTAATGCACTGCAGGCACTTCCTTTAGGTCTTTTTATTGCATATTCACACTTGACAACCTGAGCTTTCACTTCTTGTTCAAAAGTAACAAAGGATTTGATCATTCACCTACTGAAGAGCTGGGACTACTAATATTGTATGGGAAGTTTATTTACAATATACGAAGTACCAGTATATAAAAAATATGCAGGTCAGCCACAGTTCATATGTACACAGGTCAAGCATGTGGGAGCAGCTGACATTTATGAGTTTATTTTTAGCTAGGTAGATTTAAACCCTGGTTACAGCTGAAGAGAACACCCTGGGGCTACTGCATATTATTAGTAACTAGCAAAAAAAGGCTCTGTAATAACTGAATATGTACCTCAACATAATCTGTCCACTGCCAAAAACGTATGTGAACTGATCAAATGAATGCACAATATTTGAACACACTTCATTGGAATATTGGGTACAGAAAATGAAAGAACTAAGCACACACAAAAAAGGAAAAGATGCACTGTAAGGTTAAAGGTTTAGGTCGAGACCTAAAACAGCATCAATGTTACTAGATGACAGAGAACATTGTAATACAAAATAAATCTCAGAGAACCTGTCAGCATAGAAATACGGAAGCTGTGGCTGCTGACTTGTTTTAGATGCTACATATGCTCTGGGGCTGTAATCCTTATTCTTCCTTTACTATTAGAGTGATAGTAAAGTCTTTTTTTGTTTAAAAATAATAAATGTGTCAAACTTACCTGCTCTGTGCAGTGGTTTTGCACAGAACAGCCTGGAGCCTTCTCTTCTCGGGTCCCTCACGGGAACTCCTGCCCCCACAGCAAGCTGCTTGCTATGGGGGCAGCCGAGCCGCAGCTCTGGGTGTCCATTCAGAGATGGAGCCGCAGCTCGGCCCCACACCCTCTCTCGTTGGCTCACTGACTTTGACAGCAGCGGGAGCCAATGTCTCAGCCAATAAGGAGATAAGGCCAGCTAAGACTCTTGTGCAACATCCCTGGATCAAGATGGGGCTAAGGTAAGTATGGGGGGGGGGGGGGGGTCCTGCTGCACACAGAAGGCGTTTTACCTTCATGCATGAAGATAAAAAAAAAAAACCTTCTGACTTTAGAACCTAAATCCGATGTAAACTATAAATGAATGACACCGAGCTTGTTAAAGCACGTGGTAAACAACTGCCATTATTTAACAATAAAATACTACTTTTCAGCATGTGTTGCATCTTAGTGCTGTTTATCTGAAGCCTTTTTTGCAGCCCCTTCCTGAATGCTGCCTGTGTCAGCTGCAACAAGTCTGAGTACGAAAACCAAAGCAAAATCTGGTGTAACTCCACATAGAAACCAATCAGCTTCCAGGTTTTATTATCTATTAAGCTTATAATGGGTTGTAAAGGTACGTGTTTTTTTACCTAAATTCATCCTATGCATTCAGGTGAAAAAACACCTGTCAGTGACCGGCCCCTCAGCCCCCGTTTTACTTACCTGAACCCTCGAACTTGACCCGGCGGGGACATGCTATCTCTTTGCCGGGGTTCTCGGCTCTTGTTTGGATAGATTGATAGCAGCGCAGTCATTGGCTCCTACTGTCAATCGAATCCAACGACGCGAGCGCCAGGGCCTCTATGGACGCCGAATGCTGGACTCGGGAGTGCGCCTCGCTTCGCCGAGGGGGTTATCAGATGTGGGGAGGAGCCGCAGTGGGGGCCCCAGAAGAGCAGGTTCGGGGCCACTCTGTGCAAAAGCTGCACAGTGGAGGTAAGTATATGTTTGCTATTTTTATTTTTATTTACCTTTACAATCACTTTAATTGAACAAGCTGACGTTAGAATCCGATTGGCTACCATGCACAGTTGTACCAGATTCTGAGTGCACCAGCTTTAGTTAATCTACCCATGAGTGTTGTATACTGTTCTTTAGGTGGCCAAAGATGGAAAATCAACTGGTTCAGAAGAGACCCAAACGTTGATCCATGTGTGGCCACTGTGGCTGAACAGAAGTTAATCTACTTCTGATCAAGCACCCTGTCAGTACATTTTTGATCAATCAGTGCTGCAGCACTAAATCAGTGTATTCTGATGGCAGAGGAGTCTCCCCACTGTCAGAATACACACATCGAATGTGTGGATGCAGGAATCATTGAACGAAAAAAACTGACCCATGTATGATGACCAACTTTAATAAGAGCCCTGGCTGTGACATTATTCAAACGTTTGTGCAGGCCCTGTAAAAACGTATGCAAAATGTCATGGTCTTAAGGCTAGCTTATGCAATACCCAAAAACAAAAATGTAATAAAATTGCAGCTTACAATTCATTGGGTGTGGTGGCTGCATTAGTTTGTTTAGGCTTTTTTCCTTTATTTCACCTGGTGATTTGGCTGGTAACAGATAGAAGTTAGTATTAAGACTACAAGATTGACTTGACTAACAACTTGAATAAGCTGTTACAACTAACACTTTATAAGCTGTTACAGTAAGTTTTTTCCTTTTAGGATAAAGTTTTTACATAAATAAAACCTAATCATTGTAAGCACCCTTGTCAGTGTTAAATTGTTTGTCTCAACCCTCTAACTCCCAATTTGTCAGGACAGCGTGGTCCATTAAAGCAAGTTAACAGACTAAGGCCCCTTTCACACGGGCGTTCCTTCTGTCCCTTTTTTATTATCCATCAGTTAATGGATGAAAAACAGACAGCAATGCATTGCAATGGGCAAATTGATGCAAACAGATGATCAATCCTTTATATCCTTACTGGCTGGATCAGCAGATGAAAATAATGGAAAAAAGCCTAAGAGAGAAAACGAACACAGACACCACATCTAAAAATTGGTAAGTTAGAATTTAAGGTTTCCGTTTTTGGATTTAATATCGATTTTTCGATTAATCAAAACAATAATCAGCTAACTAATCAATTATGAAAAAGGTGAACGCCACACACCCTTCCGCAGTACATACTTCCAGGGATGCTTATACTGTCAGTGTCAATGCAGCCGGGCTTACAGCCCTTCTGGGACAGAACAGGTTGATTCTGATTGGTCTGTCCAGGAATTAGCACACAGAGAAGAGAGGGGATTTCAAATCCCTGGACTTGCTGCATGAACCCTGACAACTCAGCATGCCCAGAGGCAAGTACAGTGAGAAGCACAGGGGGTGGGGGAGGGTGTATGGTGTCAGTTAATCTTATCACTTTTTCTGGAAAAGTGAACTAAAGTGTTTGTAAAGGCTCAAGGTTTCTTACCTTCGAATGCATGAAGGTAAAACACCTTCCCTGAGCAGCATCCTCCCCAGTCCCCCAATACTTACCTGAGCCCCATCTCGGTCCAGCGACTGCTCCCTGGGGACTCTGCCTCATTGGCTAAGACAGCAGTGGGAGCCACATCCACTGAGCCAATCAGGAGAGAGGGGGCAGGGCCAAGACACAACTGTGTGTGAATGGACACGCAGAGCTGCAGCGAGCCTCCTCAGGTGCACAGATAGCAAGCTGCTTGCTCTGGGGGCAGGAGCGCTGGCAAGGGAGCCAAGAAGAGGAGATCAGGGTTGCTCTGTGCAAAACCACTACACAGAGCAGGTATGACACGGTTTATTCAATCAAACTGCCTGAAATTCTATAATCATGCTTAGAGGTCGACCGATATGGGTTTTTCTCTGGCCGATGCCGATATTTAGAAATCGCGGTGGCCGATGGCCGATATGTGATGCCGATTTTTTTGGGCCGATATATTTGGCCGATTTTTTTTTTTTCTTTTTTCCCTTCATCTCATAAAATCTAACAGTTAAACCCCTTTCACACTGGGGCGTTTTTCAGGCGCTTTTGGGTTAAAAATAGCGCCTGTAAAGTGCCTGTAAAACGGCTTCCCTGCAGTCTCAGTGTGATATCCCGAGTGCTTTCACACTGAGGCGATGCGCTGGCAGGATGTAAAAAAAAGTCCTGCAAACGGCATCTTTGGAGTGGTGTATACCGCTCCTCCACCACTCCTTCCCATTGAAATGAATGTGCACCGCTGCCGAAGCGCCTGCAAAGCGTTTTGGCAGCGGCGCTTCAGGGGCGCATTTAACCCCTTCCTCGGCTGCTAGCTGGGTTATAAGCACCCCGCTAGCAGCCGAATAGCGCCTCTAAAATGACGGTAAAGCGCCGCTAAAACTAGCAGCGTTTTACCATCAACGCATGCCTGCTCCAGTGTGAAAGCAGCCTTAAGTAATACAGAAATTTTTTTTAATTTAAACATTAAACAAAACAAACCTCCAATCAGTTCACTTGTATGTATAATTTAGAAAACGAAAAAAAAAAAAAAACATCTTAAATATTAAATACACAAAAACAGGTAATCAAAACTTTTGGACGAAAAAAAATGGGCTAACTTTACTGCTTAGGGTTTTTTTTTTCAATTCATTACTGTATTTTTTTTTTTTTAAACTGCGTTTGAAAGACCGCTGCGCAAATACCGTGTGACATAAAATATTGCAACAATCACCATTTTATTCCCTAGGGTCTCTGCTAAAAAAATATATATAATGTTTGGGGGTTCTAAGTGATTTTCTAGCAGAAAATACAGGATTTTTACTTGTAAGCAACAAGTGTCAGAAAAGATTTAGTCTTTAAATGGTTAAACTGAAAACTTCTCCACGGAGTTCAGTCTATTGATAAAAAGAACCTGAAAGAGATACAAATGTATCTTCTTATCAGACTTGGCAGGCTGCCCAGAGGAGGGGAGAAGAAAACTTCACAGATAACTTAGGGAAACTTGCATTAACTTCTATTACAGAAGTCATTTGCAAGTCACGGCTGAAGTTACAATCGGCCGATGCCGATTAAGTAAATAACGCCAAATATCGGCCGATATATCGGCCGGCCGATATATCGGTCGACCTCTAATCATGCTTATTGAACTTAGTTTTTGGTCCATCTGCTTAGAAGCCCATACCTACATCAAGCATCTGTAGGGAGGGGAGAGGAGGGTCCCTTCTCTCCCATCACCTCTCAGAGCTCTCCTCGCTGAACTCTGCAGAGTAACTTTAGCTCTCTGGCTTCTTTTTTGTGAACGCTCAGATAAGCCATCTAAATTCTGGACATTGAATGGACAACAGCAGATAAACAGGTACAATGTATGTAGGAGCATTTGTTTCATCCCTATCACCTGACAATAAACCCTTCACTTGGTGTATATATAAGGGTTTAGATAAGTACAAGAGGTTTACCACACTTTAATCTTCAGAGAAACACAAGCTTTATTGATTAAAATCCAGATAATACAAATATCACAGAACAAAAATATATTTGGTTATGACGAAACACGTTAACCACTGTGCCGTTATCCTGTATTTTGGGTCAGTGATGTTTGTATTATCTGGATTTTAAGCAATACATCTTACATTTCTACAAAAATTGGAGTGCAGTCAACCTCTTGTACTTATCTGGATTGCTCAAGTCATGGACTGGCACCTATTCGTCCAGAGCAGGGGTCTATTGGGTATGTATCACCTCGAGTGGCATTTGCCTGTTCATTTCTAATATATGTTAGGGTTTACATCTACTTTAAAGTGGAACTTCGGCCAAAAAAAAAAAAAGCACAATTCTTTTTTTCCCTAGTTTTGACAGGTACCTGCTCCCAACCTCTGCTTATATCGCCTAGGTCAGTGTTTCTCAACTCCAGTCCTCAAGTCGCCCCAACAGGTCATGTTTTCAGGATTTCCCTCGGATGAAACAGCTGTGGTAATTACTAAGGCAGTGAAACCGATCAAATCACCTGTGCAAAATAATGGGAAGCCTGAAAACATGACCTGTTGGGGCGCCTTGAGGACTGGAGTTGAGAAACACTGGCCTAGGTGATCCCAGTGAAAATTCTCCCCGCAACCTTCTAGGACACATCACAGGTTCCAGCAGGCTGTGAGACCATTCACAGGGTGTAGCACAGCTCACGTATGCGCAGTATGAAGGAGTCACTGCTGGCTTCTCACAGTTAACATGCTAGCACTGGAATCCCTGGACAGGTGTCTGCTTTTACAATTGCTGTAGCTACTGACCATTAATTTTTGGAAATTTGGCTGAAGAACCACTTTAAGTTGTATTGTGTATGACCAGCTTAAAGTGGTTCTAAAAGGCAGAAGGTTTTTTTTATCTTAATACATTCTATGCATTAAGGTAAAAACCCCTCAGTGTGCAGCTGTCCCCTCTTGATCCAGCGATGTTGCAGGAGAGCCTTGGCTGTCCAGGACTCTCCCTCCTGATTGGCTGAGACACAGCAGCTGGCAGCAGCCATTGGCTCCCGCTGCTGTCAAAGTCAGTGAGCCAATGAGGAGTGAGAGGGGGCAGGGCCAGGCCACGGCTATGTCTCTGAATGGAAACAGAGCAGCGGCTCAGCTGCTTGCTGTGGGGGCAGGAGGCAGGGAGCCGAGAAGTGGAGGCCCTGGGCTGCTCTGTGCAAAATCACTGCACAGAGCAGGTAAGTATAACATTATTTTTAAACAAAAAAAAAAAAAAAAAAAAAAAAGGACTTTAAAGCGGAGTTCCACCCAGAAATTGAACTTCCACTTATCCGGTTCCTCCCTCCCTTCAGTGTCACATTTGGCACCTTTCAGGGGGGAGCAGATACCTGTCTAATCCAGGTATTTGCTCCCACTTCCAGCAAAAGATCACCACAGTATCTGCAGCAATCTACACCATGTCCAGCCCCTCCTCCACCCCTGCTGTCCTCTGGGAGACACACAGGTCCAGTCAGAACACGCATGCGCAGTAGGGAAACAGGCTGTGAAGCCGCAAGGCTTCACTTCCCCATTCCCTTACTGAAGATGCCGGAGCCAAGAGAGGGGTTGGCTTTGGGTGAGGACATCACGTGCACCCTGAACAGGTAAGTGCCCTTATGTTAAAAGTCAGCAGCTGCAGTATTTGTAGCTGCTGACTTAATTTATTTTTTTTTTGCAGGTGGAACTCCGCT
Organism: Lithobates clamitans; assembly: GCA_037952925.1. Classification (NCBI taxonomy): domain Eukaryota; kingdom Metazoa; phylum Chordata; class Amphibia; order Anura; family Ranidae; genus Lithobates; species Lithobates clamitans. The sequence continues at coordinate 519,662 of JBBGZY010000240.1, read as the reverse complement.
TTATGACTGAAACTACTAATCGATTATGAAATGAGTTTTCATAATCAATTGGCCAGTAACATAATGGGGTTAAACTAAAATGAGCCCTTTATAGTACAAAAATAGCAAATAATCGCTACTGTAAATATTTTCACAGTTCTACAAAAAAAAACCCTTACAGTAGCGATTATTTGCTTTTTTTTGTACTATAAAGGGCTAATTTTAGTTTTTTTTAACCCCATTATGTTACTAAACGTCTTTCACTTGGTTCACATCTGTGTTTTTAGCAGAAACACAATACAGTTCATTTACATGGTTTCCTATGGGACACGTTCACATCTACGCTTTTTTCAGCCTCTGCGTATTTGGAAAGGGTCAGGGACGTTTTTGTTTTTTTTTTACGCAAAACGGTGCTTTTTTTTGGTTCAATAGACTTCAATGGAGAAGCTACAGAAAAGCATGTAATGCGTTTTTGCAGCAATTTGAGTTTTTTAATCTGCCCAACAAATTGGCCAAAAAAATGCAAAAACGCAAATCACAGCAAAATCACATGCACAAAAATCAAAAACGCACAGAAAAAAGCACTGCAGAAACAGATCAAAAGCAAACTGCATAGGTGTGTACCGAGCCTTATGTTGGCCACACCGATCAGTTTTCAGATGAGAATATTCAGATGAAACATCTTTGTACTTTCGCTGAATGAAAGAATGTTTGAAATTTTCACTTGTTTTTAACATTCTGTTTTTAAAATTAATGGAATTTCTGAACGAAAACCACACACATTGTCTGAAAATTTCTTTGACCAAGAAATTTTCTATTACCAAATTTTCCCTTCACTGTGGATGAAAATGAACGTCGATTTGACTCCACTAACGATTAGAAAATCGAACTTTCTTAAAATGACTTTTGAATGAAGACTTTGGTTTTAAATAAAAAAATGTGATCTCAGAGTCTGATATTTACCAGATTCACCCTTTAATAGTATATACAGTATCTCTCTCTCCTCTAATAGTATACACAGTATCTCTCTCTCCTCTAATAGTATATACAGTATCTCTCTCTCCTCTAATAGTATATACAATATCTCTCTCTCCTCTTATAGTATATACAGTATATCTCTTGTTTGTTATTCTCAGAGTGGATTAGATATTTTGCCCCCTAACCATATAGTTGGTTATTTATATTTACCACTGCATAGAGATATTTAAGAATAAATTGCCTTTTTTTAAACTTTACATATTAACTAAATTATACACCACACTTTAAGGTTATTAACCAATTCATCGAAACAATAATTGGCTAACTAACCGATTATGAAAATAATCGTTAGTTGCAGCCCTACTCTATTATCACTTTGAGCTTGGGGTCACACTTGTGCGATGCACACACAGCATGTGTCACACAGAAATCACAGCACATTCCTGTGCACATCACGTGTGATGTCTGTGTGGTGCGATTTAAGCCATACATTTTGCATGGCTAAAATCGCATCCGCACCAAAATAGTGCAGGACCTTCCCCGCACCTGAATCCCACTGCATGGGTGTTCACACCCACGTGATGCGATTCTGGCAATCGCATTGCATTTTGCAATCTGTTTCAGGGTGTCGTTAAGATAACATTGACACCCGCAGCAGATCGCATGAATGCCACGCGGTGCAGGAAATGCACAGGATTCGCTGAGTTTGCCGCATCACGAGTGTGAACCAGGGCTAAATGTGACTATACAATGTGAGTGTGCAATCACCTCTAGATCCGACTAATTCCATGGCTTACGTGATTGGATACAAGCTGAATGAATTGTTTTGGTAAAATTAAAAGATTGTAACGTGTATAACAACATCATGGCTATCCAGTTTTGAGCAACCAGGTTGCAAAACAGGCCTAATCCAAACGGGAGCTAGTAGCCTTTGGATCCTAATCTAGTGCAGTGAGTGTCAGCTCCTATGCCCAGGTGTGGCCCACTCACCATCTGCAGGCTGCTGGAAGTTGACATAGGCATATCCGAGCGATCTCCGTGTGATCATGTCCCTGCACACTCGTATAGACAGGACAGGTCCCGCAGGACTGAACTTCTCATACAGCATGGCCTCCGTGACATCAGGGTGCAGGTCCCCCACATACAGGGACGCCATAGGGTAGCTGCTGGTAGCAGTGTGCATCTCCCAACCCTCAACTCAGCCAACAAGGAGAACGACTCGGTCTCCACAGGAGAAATACCAGGCTTCTTAAGGCGAGAGGCAACAGGTGTGTGGGGAGCGGGGTACAGGGGGGTTGCAGACAGAGCGCGGCCTAGGCAGGGACAGCACAGCGTGGACGATGGAAGAGAGCAGCGTGTGTGAGTGTGGAGCGGAGTGTGCTTTCACTGATGTTTGGTGAAGGGACCGGGGGGTTATTACTTGCTTTAGGCTCTATGGAACGAGCGTCGTACGGTTACCCCTTCGTCTTTATAGTAGTTTTTTTACGCCCCGGTCACCCACGGGAAAGCACGTTCTGGCCAGCACCCCGCTGCGCAGGGAGGACGAGAGAGACCGGAGGAGGCTGGATGGGCTGCTTTTATATCCAGGTCTCAGGAAAGCCGGTGTGCTGACAATTCACAGCGCCCTCTGCTGCTCGCCAGGGGCATAGCGAAATGGCGTTCTATTACCGATGAATTATTTTATGTGGAGCAAATTGTTCCAATGTTGTGCTTATCTAATGGCGTGAAAAAGTATTAAAGTGGTTGTAAACTCTTTTGTATGACTTCTACCTATAGGTAAGCCTAGAATAAGGCTTACCTATAGGTAGTGGAAATATCTTCTAAAGTGCGCCGTTCAGGAGATATTTTACTTTTAGTGCGCCGATGTGGTCATCGGGACATGCGCTGTGAAGTAACGTACCACCGTGCCATTTCTTCCACAGCATGCGCGCGGGAGTGACGTCACGCGGCTCCGGCCAGTCACAGAGCCAGAGCCCACAGCCCCGGAAGGAAGAGGGGCGAAGATGGAAGCGGCCTGCACAGGGCACAGCGCGGGCTTCGTTCGCAGGTAAGTGTCACATAATGGGCTAGTATGCAGTGCATACTAGCCCATTATGCTTTTGGTTTGCAGGGTTTACTTCCTCTTTAAACCCTCAGTGTATTTTTTTAGCTTAAAGCGGAGTTCCACACAAAAATGGAACTTCCGCTTTTCTGAACCCTCCCCCCCACCGGTGTCACATTTGGCACCTTTCAGGGGGGTGCAGATACCTGTCTAAGACTGCTGACACAGCAAGTGTCAGTCTGACACACCGCAACTTCGATCTAGGTAGAGACAGAGACTCTTTACCACGTGATCAGCCATGTCCAATCACGGCTGATCACTATGTAAACAGGAAGAGCCGTTGATCGGCTTTTCCTCACTCCTGACAGACGCGAGTAGAGGAGAGCCGATCGGCTGCTCTCCTGACAGGAGGGTCTGTGCTGATTGTTTATCAGCGCAGCCCCCCCTCGGATGCCCGCCCAGGACCACCAGTATGCCGCCAGGACCACCAGGGATGGCCACCACACTGGACCACCAGGTATGCCACCCTAGACCACCATGGAAATGCTAATCAGTGCCAATAAAAAATGCCGGCCAGTGCCAGTACCAGCAGTGATGCCTATCAGTGAAATCTATCAGTGCCGCCTTTAAGTGCACATCAGTGCTGCCTATCAGTGCCCATCAGTACCGTCTATCAGTGCCACCCATAAGTACCTATCAGTGCAGTCTTTCAGTGCCCATCAGTACCGCCTATCAATGCCCATCAGTGCAACCTATCAGTGCTGCCTATCAGTGCCCATCGCCAGTGCCACCTCATTGGTGCCGCCTTATCAGTGCCCATCAGTGCAGCTTATCAGTGCCCATCAGTGAAGGAGAAAACTTACTTATTTACAAAATTTTATAACAAAAACAAAGGAAAATGATTTTTTGTCCAAATTTTGTCTTTTTTTATTCGTTTGCCAAAAAATAAAAACCGCAGGAGGTGATCAAATACCTCCAAAAGAAAGCTCCATTTGTGGGAACAAAATGATAAAAATTTAGTTTGGGTACAGTGTAGCATGACAGCGCAATTGTCATTTAAAAGTGACAGCACTGAAAGCTGAAAATTGGCCTGGGCAGAAAGGTACGAAAGTGCTCTGTATTGAAGTGGTTAAATAGCCACTGATTACTGTATAATTGTCATTGGCAGGAAAGGGGTTAACACTAGTGGGCGATCAAGGGGTTAACTGTGTTCCCTGTGTGTGTTCTAACTGTAGGGGGGATGGGACTGACTAGGGAAGGAGACTGATCGGTGTTCCAATATACGAGGAACACACGATCTGTCTTCTCTCCCCTGACAGGACGTGGATGTGTGTGTTTACACACACATGTGTGTGTTTACACACACACACATCCCCGTTCCTGCTCTGTCACGAGCGATCGCAAGTGCACCAGCTGACATAGTGGCCGCTGGGCACACGCACGGGCTCCTCAGTGACGCCTCACGCGTGCCCCCTTATCCCATTAAAGCGGCCGCCATACAGCTACGGCGATTCGCGCAAGGGAGCCATTCTGCCGCCGTCAATTGATGGCGGGCGATCTGGAAGCAGTTAAAGCATGAATAACAGCACATTGCTTGTGCTGTGTAATTTGGCCTCCTGTATCACCAAAAATACCTGGTTGATCCTGCCTGGTTCTGCCCTCCTCCCTGTAAACGGACCACGGTTAATCATGGCTGCTAAGCCCTGACACTGTGGTCAGTTTACGTGCCCCCGTCATCCACAGCTCTCCTGTGTGCTCCTCCCCCCTCCCTGCCTGTCAGCTAGTCTTTGTGTAAGCCACCCCTCCCCTTGTGGCATCACTCCAAGCAGTACAAACATTTCTGCACACAAGCAATGCCAGCTAATATAACATGTAGTATATACTGTATGCCTTTTTGTAAAATTCTTCTTCTAAATACCTTATTCTTTCTCCCCGATCAGCGGTAACGTGACCACCTATCTCTCTCTTCCTCCAATGTATACACTAGGGGGGAGGTCACGTGACCGCCCAGCAGACGTCAGAGGGAGATCCCGGACCCTCCCTCCAGCACATACAGCGGAGGGAGGAAGCGACAGGCGGTCATATGACTGCTCATCAGGGAGAAGGAATAAGGTATTTAGAAGAAGAATTTTACAAGAAGGCATACACTATACTACAGGTTATACTAGCAGTGGGGCTGGCAGTGCTTGTGTGCACTGCCTTAACAACCCCTTTAATGGAAGACATTTCATACCCCTACATATATTTCTAACGCCCTTTTACAGGGAACACACAAAGCCCATACACTCCTGGTTAAGTGTGTGGTGACTGCTTCTATAGGAACTAAACCCTAAGCTTTATAAGCCTATTGGCTAGCTGGAATGACCCATCCAGAGATGATGCTGGATGATATCTCCATCCCGCTGGTTCTGCTAGAGAGAATGACAAACATGTCCTAAAACTCTGAGCAAAGCTGTAGCTTGAGACCATGTTAGAAGTTTCCCAATATCCGTGGCATGGAACCAGTTAGCCTTGGTGGTCCTGAATATGGGAGGAACAAAAGTTTTGATCCCATAGGATGCCGAAGCCACCTCCGATAGCAACCCAGTATGGATATAAGCACTACCCGTACTAGGCAGAATGCCGACTAGGATTCCTCATGGCACAAGGCCCAGATCCCAGAAAACCTCCTGACTGAGGAAAAAAGAACCTTAAAACTGGACCGAAAGAGATCCCATTTAGAGCAACAAACTGCCAAAGGGTCCTAAAGGCCCTGATTCTGGCAAACTTCCTGTAGAGGATGTAGCTCTTAGAGAGACTGACGTATGGCTTAATCCTTACTCCAGCTGGACTGGAGATGGTCCCATCTGGAGCTGTAAGTCACCAAAGGATCCTTCTTGGCCTAAAGCTTTGATCTTGGCAAAACTTACTGGCTGATTTATTGGCCGTTTGAGCACCTTCTACCATTGAGTGATTACCCTATGGAAATTACTGATTCAATTGACATGCATTACATTGAGTCTTAAGGTGAGCAGCCATTGCGGAGCACTTGGATTGAACACTGGATTGCATGATACTTGATTATCACTAAGGATGGGCGAACGGTTCGGACCGAGCATGAATTCGGGCCGAACATTGGCTGTTCGGAAGTTCTCCGAACAACCGAATTAAAAGGTCGTTCGACCGTTTGTTCAGCCCGCCAAAATGACCACAATGCACTGCGCCGCGGCACAGTGCATCGAAAAACCTGATTCGCTGAAGCAATGAAAGCTTCGCCCAATCAGGGCACAGAGTACTGTCAGAGCCATCATTGGACGCTGTCATGATGACTGTATCCAGTCATGGCTCATTGCTCTTAATCCCGCCCCACACTATAAAAGTATTCTTTCTATAGTGGCCATTTGTAGTGTGATAGCGGTATGGAGAGAGATAGAACAGGGCTCTGTATTAGATAGTTAGTGTGCTATTCTGCTTCTATTGCCAGTGTAGAATATCAATTTAGTGTGTATCCAGGGTGTCACGTACCTGGTAGGTTGTGAGCCTGAAGTGCAGGAAAAGACCTCCCTTACAGCTCCCACTCCCGTTCCCCTGGAATGGAGACAGAGGGCCAGGAGTGAAGAGTGGTATGGGTGCCTGGCAGGATCAACAGTTGCTGAAAGTCCAGTAGTGGTGGCACCCTCCGGAGTTAGTAGCCTGAGGAGTAGACTGAGGACAGAGACTGGAATGCAGGACTGGAACCAGGAACAACAGCAGATAATAGCAGACTGGAAGCTGGACTGGAACAACAGCAGAAGATAGCCTGGAACACTGGACTGGAACACAGCAGAAGGTAGCCTGGAACGCCGGGCTGGAACACAGCAGAAGGTAGCCTGGAACGCTGGACTGGAACCAGGAACAACAGCAGGTAGTAGACTGGAACGCTGGACTGGAATACAGCAGAAGGTAGCCTGGAACGCTGGGCTGGAACACAGCAGAAGGTAGCCTGGAACGCTGGACTGGAGCCAGGAACAACAGCAGGTAATAGCAGACTGGAAGCTGGACTGGAACCAGGAACAACAACAGGTAACAGCAGACTGGAAGCTGATGAAACACAGCGGAGGGTCAACAAGCCGGTGGTCAGTAACGTTCGGACAGCAGAGGTACCAGGGGTAATGCAGAGGGATGGTCAGGCAAGCCAAGAGAGTCTGGTGCAGGCAGATAGCAGGATCGTCAAACAGGAAGCCGGGTCAGATAACAGGAAACACAGATCAGATCAGGTAACACTCACAGAACGCTGTAGAGCAGACAGCAGGGATGGAGTGTGACAGGCAGGTTTAAATAGCCCGCCTGACACCAGCGGGAGTGCGCGCGCGCGTGCCCGTGCGTGACCGCACCCGTGAACGCGCGCGCATGCGCAATGGGACCCGTGGCCGGGTTCCCGTGCGCCTGGGATGCCGGTTACTGGCAGGATCTTCGTGACATTGCCCCCCCCAAGGGGCAGCCTCCGGATGCCCCTTTGAAAAAATTTCTTGGGATGAGCTGTTTTTAAAGGCTTGTAACAGGTCTTCAGCATGAATATTATCCTCTGGTTCCCAAGAATTCTCCTCTGGGCCAAACCCCTTCCACTTTATTAAGAATTGGTTTTGGTTACCTCTTTTCCTGTGGTCCATGATAGCCTCCACCTCGAATTCCTCTTCCCCATCTACCAGGATTGGATCAGGAGGATCCGTACTTCGACCTGGAAATGGGTTAGTAATAGATGGTTTAAGCAAGGACACGTGAAAAACTGGATGTACCTTTAGTGAATCCGGGAGTTCAAGTTCATATGCAACTTCATTAATTCTCCGTTTAACAGGGAATGGTCCAAGAAATTTGGGACCCAATTTCTTGGAAGGGCAGGCCAACCTGAGGTTTATGGTGGACAACCATACCTGATCCCCAGGTGCAAGTAAGAGCTCACCTCGCCTCTTTTTATCGAAGGTTGCTTTGTTGTACTCCTGGGTTCTGGTCATGGTGTCCTGTAAAACTTGGTTGTTAGAGGTAAAAAAATCCAATTTCTCCTGGACTGCGGGTACTGTGCATTCTGGAAGAGAGTTTGGTAAAAATGAGGGGTGGAAACCATAATTCGCAAAAAACGGAGTTTGCTTGATAGCAGAATGAATGGAATTGTTATAAGCGAATTCGGCCAATGGTAAAACAGCAATCCAATTATCTTGGGCAAAGGAAGAAAAACAGCGCAAATATTGTTCAAGGGTCTGGTTTGTCCTTTCTGTTTGCCCATTAGTCTGGGGGTGATAAGCCGAGGAAAATGAGAGTTCAATGTCCAAGGTTTTACACAAAGCCCTCCAGAATCGAGAGGTAAATTGTACCCCTCGATCTGAAACGATGTTAACTGGTACCCCATGGAGCCTGACGACCTCTTTAATGAATGCTTGTGCTGTTTCTGTAGCTGAAGGGGTACCCTTCATTGGGACAAAGTGCGCCATCTTCGACAACCGGTCCACTATGACAAAGATTGAAGTGAAGCCCCCGGCCGGGGGTAGTTCTACAATAAAATCTATTGAGAGCATTTTCCAGGGTCTATCTGGGACAGGCAAGGGTTTTAGTAGACCCCATGCCTTTGTTTTGTGCCCTTTGTTCCTAAGGCAGGTGGTACAGGACTCTACAAACTCCTTACAATCTTTGCGCAGCTGAGGCCACCAGAAGGTGCGCTGAACCAAATCAGTGGTCTTAGCCACACCAAAATGCCCAGCCAGCGCATGATCATGACAGAGCTCTAGTACTGGAACTCGTAGTGTTTCAGGTATAAAGATCCTATCCTCATGCCACAATAACCCATCCTTAACCTGGAGTTCTGTCTTAATGGAAGATTCTATTTCTGCGGAGGCCTGTTTAATCTGGGAAAACAGGTTTCCCTGAAGTAGAAGAAAGTTCCCTGGAGACAAAATGGTGTCTGGAGGGGAAATCTCTTGAGGTTTGTGGAACATCCTAGACAGGGCGTCAGGTTTGGTATTCTTGGAGCCAGGACGGTAAGTGACATGGAAGGAGAACCTGGAGAAAAAGAGAGCCCACCTGGCCTGACGTGGTTTCAACCTCTTTGCAGACCTCAAATACTCCAGGTTCTTGTGATCTGTAAAGATTAGAACTGGATGAGCGGCACCCTCCAACAAATAGCGCCACTCCTCCAATGCTGACTTGATTGCCAACAACTCTCTGTCACCTACATCATAATTTCTCTCTGCCGTGGATAATTTACGAGAAAAGAAAGCCACAGGATGCAGCAGGGCTTTGGTTCCTTGTCTTTGGGATAATACTGCTCCTACAGCAATTTCAGATGCATCCACTTCTAGAATAAATGGCAGAGAGGAATCTGGATGCTTCAGTACAGAGGTGGAGGTAAAAAGGCCCTTGAGAGTCTCAAAAGCCTTTTGAGCCTCGGCCGACCAATGGAAGCGTGTACCCTGTTTGGTAAGCTGTGTGATGGGTGCAATGATAGCTGAGAACCCCTTAATAAATTTGCGGTAAAAATTAGCGAATCCAACGAATCGCTGGATTCCTTTCTTATCAGTCGGGACTGGCCGATCTAGAACAGCCGTGACCTTCTGGGGGTCCATTTTAATGCTCTTACTGGAGATGACCAACCCTAAAAATGGAATACTTTCCTGTTCGAATTCACATTTTTCAGCCTTTGCATATAGACCGTGTTGTCGAAGTCGGCCCAATACACTTCTGACGTGCCTGCGATGGGATTCAAGGGAACAAGAGAAAATCAATATGTCGTCTAAAAAGACGATGACAAACAGGTCTAGAAAGTCACGTAACACATCATTAATAAAGTATTGAAATGTGGCAGGGGCATTACACAGGCCGAAAGGCATCACGAGGTACTCAAAATGCCCATAACGGGTACGAAAAGCGGTCTTCCATTCGTCTCCATCCCTGATACGAACTAAATTGTAGGCCCCACGGAGATCAAGTTTGGTGAATATGGTAGCCGTCCCCAGTCTCTGAAACAACTCTGGTACTAAGGGGAGAGGGTACCGATTCTTCACAGTAATCTTGTTTAGTTCGCGGTAATCCACACACGGCCTGAGGGTTTTATCTTTTTTCTGCACGAAGAAGATGCCTGCACCTGCGGGGGACGTGGATGGACGAATGAAGCCTCTTTTGAGGTTTTCATCAATGTATTCCTTCAATGCCCCTTGCTCCACCTCAGTCAGGGGAAATATTCTTCCAAAAGGAATTTCAGCACCAGGAAGTAACTCAATGGGACAGTCATAGGCCCGGTGAGGGGGTAACACCTCTGCCCTCTGTTTACTAAATACGTCCAGGAAATCATGATAGGCGGAAGGAATGGATTGAAGCAGGCTAGGATCTGTATCTAGGCATAACAGAGTAGAGTTCTCCTGGATGTTCTGGGTTCTGCAAAACTGTTGGCAGTAAGGAGAGGGAAAGGTCACCTCACCCGTGATCCAATTTATATCCGGATTATGGGCCTGCAATCATGGCATGCCAAGTATTATGGGAAACAGGGGTGAAGCGATAATGTCCAGGCGCAGCTGTTCCTGATGCCCGTTGGAAACGAAAACGGGTATTGGCATAGTCTCTTGGGTGACAGGTCCAGACTTGATAGCGGTCCCATCAGCTAGATGGATAGAAAGTCTATGGGCTTTAGGTGACAAGGGTATTTGGTGTTGGATGGCAAAATGAGAATCCATGAAACAGCTGCAAGCTCCTGAATCAATAATGGCGGTGATTTGTAGATCCTTCCCTGGAAGCTGTAGCAGAAGAGGAAGAGCAAGGTGAGTGGTATTTTTAACCAGAGATGTCACATAGTCAGTAGATAGGGATAGACACTTACGGAGTTTGACAGGACAGTTCCTGACGTAGTGCCTGGGTTCCCCACAATACAGGCACAAGTTATTTGCACGACGACGTTGTCGTTCCTCTGGGGTGAGTGAAAGTCGCAAGGCACCCAGTTGCATTGGCTCAGGTAAGTTAAGCGTGGAGGTAGGTGGTGTTGATGATGGGTGATGTGGAACCTTAGGGGTAACCCAAGTTGGACGAGAAGACCCCATAGCTCTCTCCGACCTGCGCTCTCGTAGGCGTTGATCGATCTGGATAGCTAGATCGATTAAAGCATTTAAAGTCTGTGGTGTACCCACCCTGGCCAGTTCATCCTTCAGAGGATCAGAAAGTCCCAACCGAAATTGATAACGGAGAGCCGCATCGTTCCAGTTAGTATCCGCACTCCACTTCCTGAATTCAGTCACATAATCCTCTGCTGCTCTGCGACCTTGTTGAAGGGTGTGTAGAGCCGCTTCTGCAGTTACAGATAGCTGGGGGTCATCATATAACTGGCCTAGTGCGTCAAAGAAAGTGGAGAGGTTGGTCAGAGATATGTCCTTTTGCTCTAAGAGGCGATGGGCCCAGGTTTGGGGGTCACCAGAGAGCAGAGAAATCACGTAGCCCACCTTTATAGCCTCCAGGGAAAAGGTACGTGGCTGAAGAGCAAAAAATAGTTCGCAGGAATTGCGGAAGGCTCTGAACTTATGGCGGTCTCCAAAGAAACGCTCAGGTGTGGGAACCTTAGGTTCCGGAGGGAGCATCACCACCGTTGAGGAAGGCCCAACTGAAGGAGCAGGAGCAGAGGAAGCTCCCTGGGCCCCAATGGGGTTAGACAGGGTTAACACTCGTTCCTCCAGTCTGGTGTATCCTTGCTGCAGATTTTTGACTGCTTCAGTCAATCCTGCCAGGTGTGCACAGAGTTCCTCCATGGGAGACGTTCCCTGCTCAGGCTCAGACATGGCTGTCTGCTACTGTCACGTACCTGGTAGGTTGTGAGCCTGAAGTGCAGGAAAAGACCTCCCTTACAGCTCCCACTCCCGTTCCCCTGGAATGGAGACAGAGGGCCAGGAGTGAAGAGTGGTATGGGTGCCTGGCAGGATCAACAGTTGCTGAAAGTCCAGTAGTGGTGGCACCCTCCGGAGTTAGTAGCCTGAGGAGTAGACTGAGGACAGAGACTGGAATGCAGGACTGGAACCAGGAACAACAGCAGATAATAGCAGACTGGAAGCTGGACTGGAACAACAGCAGAAGATAGCCTGGAACACTGGACTGGAACACAGCAGAAGGTAGCCTGGAACGCCGGGCTGGAACACAGCAGAAGGTAGCCTGGAACGCTGGACTGGAACCAGGAACAACAGCAGGTAGTAGACTGGAACGCTGGACTGGAACACAGCAGAAGGTAGCCTGGAACGCTGGGCTGGAACACAGCAGAAGGTAGCCTGGAACGCTGGACTGGAGCCAGGAACAACAGCAGGTAATAGCAGACTGGAAGCTGGACTGGAACCAGGAACAACAACAGGTAACAGCAGACTGGAAGCTGGACTGGAACCAGGAACAACAACAGGTAACAGCAGACTGGAAGCTGATGAAACACAGCGGAGGGTCAACAAGCCGGTGGTCAGTAACGTTCGGACAGCAGAGGTACCAGGGGTAATGCAGAGGGATGGTCAGGCAAGCCAAGAGAGTCTGGTGCAGGCAGATAGCAGGATCGTCAAACAGGAAGCCGGGTCAGATAACAGGAAACACAGATCAGATCAGGTAACACTCACAGAACGCTGTAGAGCAGACAGCAGGGATGGAGTGTGACAGGCAGGTTTAAATAGCCCGCCTGACACCAGCGGGAGTGCGCGCGCGTGCCCGTGCGTGACCGCACCCGTGAACGCGCGCGCATGCGCAATGGGACCCGTGGCCGGGTTCCCGTGCGCCTGGGATGCCGGTTACTGGCAGGATCTTCGTGACACAGGGATAGTTCAGTGTGAGTGTAATGCGACCATTCATCTTTACATTAGTGTTAAAGTGGTTGTAAACCTAGTTACACCACTTTTATCTACAGGTAAGCCTATAATAAGGCTTACCTGTAAGTACTGGAAATATCTCCTAAACCTGCTCAGTGTAGGAGATAATACGCTTGCGCGGACGTCGTTGGCGCATGCGCATGTCGGCCGTTTCTAAGGGGCTCGTGACATGACTGGTGGCTCCCACGCGCATGCACGGGAGTGACGTCACGCAACTCCGCCCAGTCACAGAGCCAGAGTCCACGGCCCTGGAAGGAAGAGGGGTCAAGATGGATGCAGCCACCAGTGGGGACATTGCAGGCTTCGTTTGCAGGTAAGTGCAACATAATGGGCTAGTATGCAATGCAACATAATGGGCTACTATGCAATTACTCCGGGTGGCCTCCAGTCCTCACTGCTTCACATCTAGACTCCTACTTGATCCCTAGCCAGGTTGGGTTCTTTTCCACTACCCTCTTTTTGTATCCCCCTCTCCCATGCTGAGACATAGGGAGTCATTTACTATAGCGCTAATTAGCGCTAAAACGGTATTCACTATAGTGCTGGTGAGAAAATACTCACAAAATCAAACTTACTATAGTTCCCTGAAATCAAATAGCGCTCAAACCCTTACTCTGCTAAAACCTGGAGAATTACACATGGAAATATTGTTTAGAGCAGGGATATGCAATTAACGGATCTCCAGCTGTTGCAGAACTACAAGTTCCATGAGGCATAGCAAGACTCTGACAGCCACAAGCATGACACCCAGGGGCAGAGGCATGATGGGACTTGTAGTTTTGCAACAGCTGGAGGTCCGCTAATTGCATATCCCTGGTTTAGAGCATGATATAATTGCCTGAATAGGGATGAGCTTTATGTTCGGGTCGAACATGAGTTCGACTCGAACATTGGCTGTTCGAGCGTTCGTCGAAATACAAACATTATGGGGTGTTCGTGCCAAATTCGAGCAGCGCGTCACGCCCCATAATGCACTGCGACATCGCAGTGCATTGCTGTCTGATGATTGGCCAAGCATGCACTATACTATGCTTTGGCCAATCACAGCGCCTTCAGCAAAGAGAGCCATAATTGGCCAAAGGCAGGGTGCCTTTGGCCAATTATGACTCAGGGGGTTAAGTCCATGCCCCACATTATATAAGGCCGCCTGCACATCGGCCCTGTATAGTGTGTTGCTGGCGTTGACCGAGAGAGAGTGTCGTTTCATTTAGATTGAGCAGGCAGGCGATTCAGTTAGCTGCAGTGTATTTAATATATATATATACAGTTAGTCTTATATATCTCCACTGTATCCAGTTTAGCTAAATCTGACTGCAGTCCGTTCCTGGTGTACTGTTTTTAATATACTGCAGGCAGGTGATTCAGTTAGCTGCAGTGTATTCAATATATATATACAGTTAGTCTTATATATCTCCACTGTATCCAGTTTAGCTAAATCTGACTGCAGTCCGTTCCTGGTGTACTGTTTCTAATATACTGCAGGCAGGTGATTCAGTTAGCTGCAGTGTATTCTATATATATATATATATATATATATATATATATATATATATATATATATATATATATATATACAGTCACTCTCGTGTGTGTATGTATATATATATATATATATATATATATATATATATATATATATATATATATATATATATCCACTGCATCCAGTTTAGCTAGATCTGACTGCAGTCAATTTCTGGTGTACTGTTTCTAATATACTTCAGGCAGGCAGGTGATTCAGCTAGCTGCAGTGCATTTTATATATACAGTCTTGTATATATATACATCCACTGTATCTAGTGTAGCTAGACCTGACTGCAGGCTGTTCTTGGTGTACTTTTTCTAATATACTGTCAGACAGGCAGGTGATTCAGTGATCTGCAGTGCATAAAATATATATACAGTCTCCTACATATATATCCACTGCATTCTAGTCTAGCCAAGCCTATATCTGACTGCAGGCCATTCCTGGTGTACGTTTTCAAATACACTTTCAGGCAGGCAGGCAGGTGATTCAGTGATCTGCAGTGCATAAAATATATATACAGTCTCCTACATATATATCCACTGCATTCCAGTCTAGCCAAGCCTATATCTGACTGCAGGCCATTCCTGGTGTTCGTCTTCAAATACACTTTCAGGCAGGCAGGCAGGCAGGTGATTCAGTGATCTGCAGTGCATAAAATATATATACAGTCTCCTACATATATATCCACTGCATTCTAGTCTAGCCAAGCCTATATCTGACTGCAGGCCATTCCTGGTGTAGACTAGAATGCAGTGGATATATATGTAGGAGACTGTATATATATTTTATGCACTGCAGCTCACTGAATCGCCTGCCTGAAAGTATATTTGAAAACGTACACCAGGTGATTCAGTGATCTTCAGTGCATAAAATATATATACAGTCTCTTACATATATATCCACTGCATTCTAGTCTAGCCAAGCCTATATCTCACTGCAGGCCATTCCTGGTGTACGTTTTCAAATACACTTTCAGGCAGGCAGGCAGGTGATTCAGTGATCTGCAGGGCATTAAATATATGTACAGTCTCCTACATATATATATATCCACTTCATTCCAGTCTAGCCAAGCCTATATCTGACTGCAGGCCATTCCTGGTGTACGTTTTCAAATATACTTTCAGGCAGGCAGGCAGGTGATTCAGTAATCTGCAGTGCATAAAATATATATAGTCTCCTACATATATATCCACTGCATTCTAGTCTAGCCAAGCCTATATCTGACTGCAGGCCATTCCTGGTGTATGTTTTCAAATACACTTTCAGGCAGGTAGGTGATTCAGTGATCTGCAGTGCATAAAATATATATACAGTCTCCTACATATATATCCACTTCATTCTAGTCTAGCCAAGCCTATATCTGACTGCAGGCCATTCCTGGTGTACGTTTTCAAATACACTTTCAGGCAGGTAGGTGATTCAGTGATCTGCAGTGCATAAAATATATATACAGTCTCCTACATATATATCCACTTCATTCTAGTCTAGCCAAGCCTATATCTGACTGCAGGCCATTCCTGGTGTACGTTTTCAAATACACTTTCAGGCAGGCAGGGGATTCAGTGATCTGCAGTGCATTAAATATATATACAATCTCCTACTTATATATATATCCACTGCATTCCAGTCTAGCCAAGCCTATATCTGACTGCAAGCCATTCCTGGTGTACGTTTTCAAATACACTTTCAGGCAGGCAAGAAGGTGATTCAGTGATCTCCAGTGCATTAAATATAAATACAGTCTACTACATATATATCCACTGCATTCTAGTCTAGCCAAGCCTATATCTGACTGCAGGCCATTCCTGGTGTAGACTAGAATGCAGTGGATATATATGTAGGAGACTGTATATATATTTTATGCACTGCAGCTCACTGAATCGCCTGCCTGAAAGTATATTTGAAAACGTACACCAGGTGATTCAGTGATCTTCAGTGCATAAAATATATATACAGTCTCTTACATATATATCCACTGCATTCTAGTCTAGCCAAGCCTATATCTCACTGCAGGCCATTCCTGGTGTACGTTTTCAAATACACTTTCAGGCAGGCAGGCAGGTGATTCAGTGATCTGCAGGGCATTAAATATATGTACAGTCTCCTACATATATATATATCCACTTCATTCCAGTCTAGCCAAGCCTATATCTGACTGCAGGCCATTCCTGGTGTACGTTTTCAAATATACTTTCAGGCAGGCAGGCAGGTGATTCAGTAATCTGCAGTGCATAAAATATATATAGTCTCCTACATATATATCCACTGCATTCTAGTCTAGCCAAGCCTATATCTGACTGCAGGCCATTCCTGGTGTATGTTTTCAAATACACTTTCAGGCAGGTAGGTGATTCAGTGATCTGCAGTGCATAAAATATATATACAGTCTCCTACATATATATCCACTTCATTCTAGTCTAGCCAAGCCTATATCTGACTGCAGGCCATTCCTGGTGTACGTTTTCAAATACACTTTCAGGCAGGTAGGTGATTCAGTGATCTGCAGTGCATAAAATATATATACAGTCTCCTACATATATATCCACTTCATTCTAGTCTAGCCAAGCCTATATCTGACTGCAGGCCATTCCTGGTGTACGTTTTCAAATACACTTTCAGGCAGGCAGGGGATTCAGTGATCTGCAGTGCATTAAATATATATACAATCTCCTACTTATATATATATCCACTGCATTCCAGTCTAGCCAAGCCTATATCTGACTGCAAGCCATTCCTGGTGTACGTTTTCAAATACACTTTCAGGCAGGCAAGAAGGTGATTCAGTGATCTCCAGTGCATTAAATATAAATACAGTCTACTACATATATATATATATATATATATATCCACTGCATTACAGTCAAGCCAAGCCTATATCTGACTGCAGGCCATTCCTGGTGTACGTTTTCAAATACACTTTCAGGCAGGCAATTCAGTGATCTGCAGTGCATTAAATATATGTACAGTCTCCTACATATACATATATCCAGTGCATTCCAGTCTAGCCAAGCCTATATCTGACTGCAGGCCATTTCCTGGTGTACTTTTTCTAGTAAACTTCAGGCGGTGATTTGCTAATAAAATTTTACAGCATGTCTGGAAGGCCACCAAGGAGAGGCAGACACTCACAGGCCACTAAAAGAGGGCAAGCAGGCTCTGTGTCTACAGCCAACAGTGCTGGTCATGGACACAGCGCATCTTCAGCATGTGGCCATGGGGCACGCTTGTCCTTTTTTTCAGCAGCTGGCCGTGTTGATCCACAACATGTAGAAGAGTTGGTAGAGTGGATAACTAAACTGTCCTCATCCTCCTCATCCTCTGTCACCCAGGCTCAGAGTAGTTTGCCTGCCAATGCAGCTGCCAAAGCGGCCTATTCCATGGCTCAATGTCATCAGTCACTCCTTCCCTAGCCCCACCATCATACACGGAGAAGTCCCCTGAACTGTTTGACCACAGTGTCAGATACATGCTGCAGGAGGTTGCGCAGCGTTTTGAAGGCTCCAATGATGGTACCCGGTTTGAGGAAGGCAGTAATGTGAGCCCATAGAGAGGGGGTGCCCAAAAAGGACAAGAAACTGGCAGTCATGTTCCCCCAGCTGCAGCATACTGCCAGGTTTGCTCCAGTGACGAGGAGGGAGGGGATGATGAGGTCGCTGACTCTACGTGGGTGCCTGATAGAAGAGAGGAGGAGGAGGCACATCTCCAACGAGGCAGGGTGCCCTCCAGGGGTCAGCTTAAGGGCAGCCACCCGACTGCATCACACCACAGAGCTCCGCATGTGCAGGGCACTGCTGACTCCCCGCTTATTTTGAAAAGTTCTTTGGTGTGGGCCTTTTTTGATACGTGTGCAGCAGATCGCACCATTGCTGTTTGCAACATATTTCTGAAACGTATCAAGCGTGGCCAAAACAGCAGGATGCCCTCCAGGGGCCAGCTTAAGGGCAGCCACCCGACTGCATCACACCACAGAGCTCCGCATGTGCAGGGCGCTGCTGACTCCCCGCTTATTTTGAAAAGTTCTTTGGTGTGGGCCTTTTTTGATACGTGTGCAGCAGATCGCACCATTGCTGTTTGCAACATATGTCTGAAACGTATCAAGCGTGGCCAAAACAGCAGCCGCTTGGGCACCACATGCTTGACCAGACATATGTCGACTTCCCATGCAGTCCGTTGGCAACAGTACTTAAAACACCCACACCAAAGAACAAGGCGGACCTCTCCTTGCTCCTCATCAGCTGGGATCTCCAACCTCACTATACCTTCAGTCCTCTCAGAAACCTGCACTGAGAGGAATGAAGGTGTAGAATTAGGTGTGCCATGTGCTTGCAGGCAATCTGCTATCGCTACACCAACATCTGATTGTAGCAGGCAAATTTCCCTACCCCAGTTGCTAAACCATTGAAAGAAATTCGGTCCCAGCCATTGACATGCTCAGCGGCTGAATGCTAGCTTGGCTAAATTGCTAGCACTCCAACTGCTGCCTTTTCAGCTGGTAGACTCTACCCCCTTTCGTGAATTTGTGGAATGTGCGGTACCTCAGTGGCAGGTTCCCAAACGCCATTTCTTTTCACGGAAAGCCATTCCGGCTCTCTACCGGCATGTGGAAGGCAATGGCTTGGCCTCGTTGGACAGGGCGGTCAGCGGTAAGGTGCATATTACCGTTGACTCGTGGTCCAGCAGGCATGGACAGGGATGTTACCTTTCTTCACGGCGCACTGGGTAACTCTGCTGGCAGCTGGGAAGGATGCAGGACAGGGTGCAGTATTGTTGGAGCTTGTTCCGCCACCACGCCTCCAAAATGCCAGTAGTGGTGATTCTGCCACACCTCTCTCCTCCACTCCCTCCTCTTACTCTATGGCCTCTTCCTCTGCAGATTTGTCCTCGGAACCAGCGGTGCTCCGTAGGCATTCAAGGGGCTACGCAAGCACTCAGGCAAAAAGATGCCATGCAGTGCTTGAGTTGGTCTGCTTAGGGGACAGGAACCACACTGGGGCAGAGTTCTGTCAGCTCTGCAGGGGCAGACTCAGAGATGGTTGATGCCACGCCAGCTTCAGCCAGGAATGGTGGTTTGCGACAATGGCACCAACCTCCTCTCTGCCTTCCGATAGGAACACTTGACCCATGTTCCCTGTTTGGCTCACGTCTTTAATTTGGTGGTGCAGCAGTTCTTGTGCAGGTATCCGGGCTTCCAGGATATCCTGAGGTAGGCCAGGAAAGTCTGTGGGCATTTCCACCGGTTATATAATGCCAGTGGTCGACTGGCTGACCTTCCAAAGGAATGCAACCTGCCCAAAAAACGCCTCATTTGTGACATGCCCACTAGGTGGAACTTAACGTTAGCAATGCTGGAGCGGCAGCAGAGGGCCATCAATGAGTACCTGTGTGAGTATGGCACCAGGACAGGGTCAGGGGAACTTGGCTTTTTTTCGCCACGCCAGTGGCTACTGATCAAGGATGCATGCACTGTCCTGTCACCATTTGAGGAGGCCACGAGGATAGTGAGCAGTGACAGTGCATGCATCAGTGATACTGTCCCTCTTGTCTTCCTGTTGGAGCACATGCTTTGTGGAATAATGGACAGGGCACTTGAGGCAGAACAGAGGGAGGAAGAGGAGGACTTCCTTACCTCTCAAGGCCCCCTTTATCCAGACAGTATTCCTGCGGGCCCGCCGATCACACAGGAAGAGGAGGAGGAGGATGAGGGTTGTGTCAGCATGGAGGTGGAGCCTAGCACTCAGCATCAGCAGCATTCTTCAAGCGATCATTTTCAGTCCCCAGAAACGCATGAACTTGTACGTAACTGGGAGGAGGTGGCTGTGGATCATGTCATCCTTAGTGACCCAGAGGACTCCGGATCGAATACCTCAGCAAACCTTCGCTCCATGGCCTCCCTGATCCTGCAAAGCCTGCAAAAGGACCCTCGAATTCAAGGAGAGGGATCATTACTGGTGGGCAACCCTTCTTGATCCACGTTACAAGGGTAAGGTTGCAGAATTTATCCAGACTTCGCAGAGGGAGCAGAGGATGAAACATCTTCCGGAGGCCTTGCAGAAAGGTTTGTGCAATGCGTTTCCAGAGCCTGGGAGGTTACAATTTCCTGGTCCTCCTGGACAACGTGTTGCTGAGGCTTAGGTCAGTTACATAAGGAGCAGTGGAGAAGGTGGCCATCTGCCCGATGCATTCAGACAATTTTTCAGTCCTCAGCCCCAAGGTCTGATCAGTTCCAGCAACCATCGCCAGCGTCTGATTTACATGGTGCAGGAATACCTAGGGGCAAGATCAGACTTGGAGACCTTTCCAACCGAAAATCCACTGGGTTACTGGGGCTTGAGGATGGATCACTGACCAGAGCTTGCACAATATGCAATTGAGCTACTGGCCTGTCCTACATCCAGCGTTCTTTCACATTCAGTGCTGCTGGAGGCTTTGTAACCGATCACAGAGTCCGCCTGTCCACAGACGCAGTTGATCGGCTCACCTTCATAAAAATTAATCAGTCTTGGATCACCAACTACCAAGCACCTGATGCTGATGTAACCAATTAATTTTTCTATGAATGTGAGATCCCTTGAAGACTGGCTATGCTGAGTGACTATCCTGTTATGCTGAGTGACTATCCTATTCCTCCTCAATGTTCATGTTGATAGCTTCTAAGAACATTTTTGTTTCAGTACACCACCACCAGTGCCTAAGACCCAATTTTTCTGCCCCTGTTTAACAGGGCCGTATAATTATAATTTTTGCTGTAATATATTTTGCAGCAGGGCTCGTTCTTGCGCTCAACTAGAGTATCTGTGAGGGGTTGCAGTGTTATGGCACCACCACAAGTGCCCAAGGCCCATGTTTTCTGCCCCTGTTTAACAGGGACATGTAATTACAATATTTGCTCTAATATTTCACAGCAGGACCCGTTCCTGCGCTCAACAAGAGTATCTGTGAGGCTTTACAGTGTTGTGGCACCACCACCACACCACCACCAAAGGCCCAATTTTTCTGCCCCTGTTCAACAGAGGCATGTAATTACAATTCTTGATATAATATTTCACAGCAGGGCCCGTTCCAGTGCCCACCAAGAGTAACTGTGAGGGCTTACAGTGTTCTGGTACCACCAACAGCTAAGGCCCAATTTTCTGCAGAGTATATAGGGCAGGCGTATAGTATATACAGGAGGTCCCCTACTTTCAAATATCCGACTTACAAATGACTCCTACTTACAAAAGGAGGGAGACAACAGGAAGTGAGAGGAAATCTACCCCTAGGAAGGGAAATTCTCTTCTGTAAGAGTTAATATGGGAAAAAGGTGTCTCCACTGATGCTTTATCACCAATCCTTGTTTCCCTAATAAGCCCAAATTTTCAAAATCCAATTGCCATTGGGACAGAAAGTGAGGTGAAATCTTCTGAACAGGGGCACAGACAGCAAAACAAATGTTACAGGGGTGATAACCCTTTCCTTTGTTATCCAAAAAGATTAAAAATTGATTTTTTGGCTGGAGTTACACTTACAAAATGTACCTGTTCCTAATTACAGACTCAACTTAAGAACAAACCTACAGTCCCTGTCTTGTTTGGACCGCCTGTATACTGCTGTTCAGAGTATGTAGGGCCTGGGGGCCCCACGCCTTTTCTTTTTTTAATTTGGGTGCGGGGTTCCCCTTGATATCCATACAAGACCCAAAGGGCCTGGTAATGGGCTGGGGGGGGGGTACCCATGCCGTTTTTCTAAATAATTTTCATCCATATTGCTGGGACCCGACATTAAATTACAGCCGCAAGCAGTTTTAAATGACTTTTATGCCTTTAGAAATGTCATTTTGTGCAGGGACCGTTCTAAACATGGGAAACACGTGCCACTTTACAGGCATACTATAGTCACCACCCAGGTATGATATTTAACTGCTTGCCGACCGCCTCACGGCGATATACGTCGGCAGAAGGGCTCGTACAGGCAGAATCACGTACCTGTATGTTCCCCTTTAAGAGACGGCCAGCGGGTGTGCGTGCCCAGGCAAGCTCCATGAGTCGGGTCGCAGGTCCTGCGGACTCGATCGCCACGGGGATACCCGCGATCGCCTCACGGGGAGGCATTACGAGGAGATGCTAATGTAAACAAGCATTACCCCGTTCTGCCTAGTGACAGTGTCACTGATCTCTGCTCCCTGTCATCGGAGCAGAGATCAGTGATGTTTCACACACAGCCATGCCCCTCACAGTTAGAAACACCCCCCTAGGACACACTTAACCCCTACACTGCCATCTAGTGGTTAACCCCTTCACTGCCAGTGTCATTTACACAGGAATCAGTGCATTTGTATAGCGCTGATTGCTGTATAAATGACAATGGACCCAAAAATGTGTCAAAAATGTCCGATGTGTCCGCCATGATGTCGCAGTCATGATAAAAATCACTGATCGCCGCCATTTAAAAAAATATATATATTAATAAAAAAAAATATGTAGAAGAATACGTATCAGCCTAAACTGAGTAAAAAAATAGTTTTTTTATATATTTTTCAGGGATATTTATTATAGCAAAAAGTAAAAAATAATGCGTTTTTTTTCAAAATTGTCGCTATTTTTTTGTTTATAGCGCAAAAAATAAAAACCGAAGAGGTGATCAAATACCACCAAAAGAAAGCTCTATTTGTGGGAAAAAAAGGATGTCAGTTTTGTTTGGGAGCCACATCGCACGACCACGCAATTGTCAGTTAAAGCGACTCAGTGCTGAATCGCAAAAAACGCACTGGTCAGGAAGGGGGTAAATTCTTCCGGGGCATAAGTGGTTAAAGGAATATTTCACTTTTATTTTTTCACTTTAAGCATTATTAAAATCACAGCTCCCGAAAAAAACGGCCGTTTTTAAAACTTTTTTTTGCATTGATACATGTCCCCTGAGGCAGGACCCGGGTCCCCAAACACTTTTTCGGACAATAACTTGCATATTAGCCTTTAAAATTTGCACTTTTGATTTTTAACGTTCGGGTCCCATAGACTTTAACGGTGTTGGAATGTTCGCGCAAACTTTCGGTCCGTTCGCATGTTCTGCCGCGAACCGGGGGATGTTCGGCTGATCCCTAGTACTGAAATATGCAGTATATTATTTAAAGGTAATCTGCTTTTAAACTGTGTGAAAAAGTGATTTCTACACTGAAATATCTTTAAAAGTCTGAGAAGAGATAAATTCCCCGTTTTTGTACAACTAGGTGCCAACACAACTGAGCATGCTCAGACCTGCAAATAGCTCTCATTTTAGCTCCAATGTCTTTTTTTACAAGGCGCTATAGTGAAAACGAAAATGAGCGCTGAGTTAAAGAGCATTTTTTGGAAGTGAAAATCGGCGCTATTATAGTCCAATGCAAGTTTTAGCCATTGATTCTAATAGAACAATTGTAACTTTCACAAATAAATCCTTTTAATGTTGAGATCAAATGTATCTTTCTCTGAAATCAATTTTCCATTACAACATTGTTGCTTCTATTTCAAATATTTTGTTTTTAGAATGTGGAATGTTTTGATGTTTTGGTAAAATATATTTTTCTCTGTCACTTTCACTTGTTACTCTCCATCTCACAACAATCTTTACCCAAACTGACACTAGTGTCTTTACAAAGCACAAACAATACCATTGCTGATGCAAACATAAAATGAGTCACAATTTTTTGTGCTTTTTATTATTTCCAAATAATCATCATTTGAGCCCAAAAAATTTGATATGTGTACCAACATCAGAAATCAAAATGTAATTCCCAAAAATTTGAGGGTAATATCACTATTCTACACTGACCCACAAAGAACCAGCAAATATCACAGAATAAATCAAGAAGAATAACTCTTGAGCAATGTAATTCCATCACCTGTATTTCCAAAGAAATGCAGTATTTATGAGTATTTATGTGTAGGAGGTTTTCACATGCGGCAGCCCTGTGGCTTAGAGGTTAGAACGTCTGCTTAGCATCCCTGAGTGTCTGGGTTCAAATTCCAAACATGCCGCTGAATGTAGAGAAGTTCTCTCATCTCCCAGGTCCAAAAACTATGTCTAAATTTAGTATTTATGTGTAGGAGGGATCCACCACCATTGTAAACCTTGCCACATAGTTTAGACCGGTCGCATATTGTCCTCATATTGGGTGTTTCGAGATTGCAACTAGGACTTGCTACTATACTCACCTTGTGTTTTTGTGCTTTGGTTAACCTACCACTAATGCCCCCAATACTACCCTCTGGAATATCTTCAGCGCTGGCTATGTCTGCCTCTGGACCCTCCCCCCCATCACCTAGTTTAAAAACCCCTCTAACTTTTTGGCCATCTTCATTCCCAGCAGATCTGCACCCTCCTCATTTAGGTGCAGTCCGTCCCTTCTATAGTACCGGTTACCGACTGAGAAGTCGGCCCAGTCCTCCAGGAACCCATACCCCTCCTTACTACACCAGCTCTTCAGCCACTTGTTTACTTCCCTAATCTCCATCTGCCTTTCTGGTGTGGCTCGATGTACCGGTAGTATTCCTGAGAATATTACCTTGGAGGTCCTTTTCCTCAATTTAGCTCCTAAGTCTTTAAAATCGTTCTTTAGGACACTCCATCTGCCTCTGACTTTGTCATTGGTGCCAATGTGAAATGTGACAAAAGACAATAGCCAGTTTTTGACAATTCCTTTTATTTAAAATATCTTCTTCTTTCCCCGCTCCTTCCTCCGGTCTTCCTCCAGCTTCTTCTTCCCCCCCGCTCCTTCCTCCGGTCTTCCTTTGGTTTTCTCCTTCTTCCTCCAGCTTCTTCTTCTTCCGCTTCGTCCTTCATCTTCCTCCGCTTCTTCCTCCGGTCTTCTCTATCTCCCTCCAGCTCCAGTCTTTCTCCTCCGCCACTCCCACCACCGACCTGCTATGAAAACAATGAACCTTCCCCTATGTGGCCAGCCGATCTGTCTGCTTCCATAGCGCACATTTCATATATAACTATGGGGCATGGCATCATCAGGAGACCCCGCCCCCTTGTGACATCACTGACTCATCATGCCCCATGTGGTAAAGTCACAAGGGGCAGGGTCTCGGAGCATGTCATCCGCCCCATCACAGCATCGGAGGAGGTTCGTTTTTTGAATGTTCAGCGGGAGCGGCAGAGGAGAAAGAGGACTGCCCAGGGGAAGAAGAAGCCAGAGGAAGATGGAGATGACCGGAGGAAGAAGAGGAGGAAAATGGAGGAAGAAGCTGGAGGAAGATGGAGAAGATCGGAGGAAGAAGCGGGGAAAGAAGACAACATTTTTAATAAAGGAATTGTCAAAAACCGGCTATTGTCTTTTGTCACATTTCACTGCTTTTTTTGGTGAATGTGTAGGGGTACAATGTACCCGATACCCATTTACATGGGTGGGCAGGGATTTGGGGGGCCCCCTCATTAAAGGGGGCTTCAGATTCCGATAAGCACCCCACCCGCAGACCCCCACAACCACCGGGCAAGGGTTGTGGGGATGAGACCCTTGTCTCCATCAATATGGGGACATGGTGTTTTGGGGGGACCCCAAAGCACCCTTCCCATGTTGAGGGCATGTGGCCTGGTATGGTTCAGGAGGGGGGGCGCTCATCCCCCCTCTTTTCCTGCGGCCTGCCAGGCTGCGTGCTTGGATATAGGTCTGGTATGGATGCTGGGGGGGACCCCCACGCCATTTTGTTTTTCAAATTCTGGCGCAGGATTACTCTTAATATCCATACCAGACCCTTCTCCGGTATGGATTTCGGGGGGGACCCCTACGCCATTTTTTAAAATTTGATTTGGCATGGAGTTCCCCTTAATATCCATATCAGACTCAAAGGGCCTGGTATGGACCGGTGGGGGGAACCTACGCCGTTTTTTTCTTTGATTTTAACTGTACATTGCCTGGAACTGGCAATTCATTACAGCTGTGAGAAATTTTGAATGAAATGTTTTCCTTTAGAAATGTTATTTTGCTGCGGTACAGTAGTAAACACGGGAAAGGTGCGCTACTTTACAGGCATACTATAGACACCCCCAGGCACGATATTTAAAGGAATTTTATTTTTCATTTTTATTGTTTCACTTTAAGCATTATTAAAATCACTGCTCCTGAAAAAACGGCCGTTTTTAAAACATTTTTTCCAATTGATACATATCCCCTGGGGCAGGACCCGGGTCCCCATACACTTTTTATGGCAAAGAACTTGCATATAAGCCTTCAGTGAGAACTTTGGATTTTGCAGGTTCGAACCCCATTGACTTCCACTATTCCGCATATGGAATGCGCTGCTTTCCATTTACATTAGCGCTCAATTTCTGAGAGTTGAAGTCTTAATTGGCCTTATTTGGGCGCTGTTTTCTGGGACTGCAGGATCTTTTTTCGGCGCTATAGTAAATGACCCCCATAGTGTCTATCTACAATTTACACTATCTATTTACATCTTTAGATACCCACATAGCACCCGCTCCTGATGAGTGGAGATATTCCATGAAACGCACCGAGCAATTGGATGCTACTCACGTTGTTACCATCTAGGAATAATTTGCAATCTTACTGCACTATGCTGACATTATGTATATGTTTTACATTCTTGTTATTCATATGGAACAAAAGAGTCTGGCAATACTATGCACTACTATTTTTTCATGCTATTATACTTGTATGTATTACTGTATGGAATAAATATTTTATCTTTATATAAAATTGTTCCTTGTTTACACTTTACTATTATATAGCAGTTTGCATATTACTGTTACTAGCCAGACATATTTGTACCCATTTACCTCGTATGCTTCATATATAGTCCCACTGTTCTTCCCTCTAGTTAGTCTTGCAATTTAGGGATGGAGGCTATGAACTTTTAATTTGTTATAGCCTCATATAAAGTCCCACGTTTTTATCCTTTATCAAATGAATAGGGATGGAAGCATGTGTTATATATAGCCTTTTACTAGTTTATTCTTACTATGCAGTAATAGTGCAGATGTATACTTTTTATACCAATTTATTTCTCCTATGTGTCAATGGGATCACATTCAGCAGGAAACATGGTGGGTGGTGACAGTGAGGATATTTTTTGCTGCACAAAAAGCATCACGGTTGCAGCATATGTACTTTCCCCTCTTCTGCCTTTGCAGCATAAGGGCTCTTTCACACAGATCTGCTCAGCGGGGGGAATCCGTGAGTGGATTCCCTTTTGAACTGGAGCCGAATGGCTCCAGTTCAAAAGGGAATCCACTCACGGATTGGAGTGGATTGGACCTGCAGTGGACCTGCTCTATGGGTGGCCAGATGCAAATGGTCCTGTGTCCACTTACATTAGGCTACCTCTGATCCATCACATTTACAGTAGGTCTGGAAAAAAAATAAAGGATGCAGCCCTTTTTTCTTTCTGGATTCAAACAGAAGTTAGGCGGATGTAAGGAACACTAGTCTGTTTACTCCCGGCCACCTGTAAACCTACATGGAGCTTTCAATTAGGGCTGCATGAAAAACTGACAGGTGGATCTAAATGGAAAGCTTGGATGAAAGGGTCCGGGGAGTGGAGCCATTTGTTTTTACTGCCCCCTAAACAAGTGTAAACTAGCATCTCACTGTGCTTATGATCATCATCATTATGATGATCACAGCAGGTGCTCTATGGCTCTGTCACTGTGTCCATGGCTGTTGGGTGCTGACTTTGTTATCACTGTACTGTGCTAGAGTCTGTAACACACAGCACAGCCATAAGAAATTGATGATGATCATAAGCACACAGTGAGGAGCCTGGGGACAGTACCATTCTTCCAGAGTAGTTGTGCTTTGTCAGTGTCACTGTGCACCATCACTCACTGCTGGGATTTCAGACTAGCACCCTCTCAGCTACCTCATATCAGCCTCTCCCTCGCACCTCTTTGGTGCTTACTGAAGGAGTGGCTGTACAAAGAATCACTCCGCCAGGAAGGGCAGCCCACCTGAACAAATTGTGCAGCGGGACATGCGGAACGGACTTTATGTGCATATGCCCCTGAAGCTGCCTGGGCCCCCCTGTTTAGCTGATGGGGCCTGGACCCAGTACAACAGGACCAGTTGTACTGCCTTATCAGCGGCCTTGCTCGGCACTGTGCTGATGGCAAGGGTATCCCTGCTGCCAGACAGTTTTCCAGCTACTATTCACTCCAAAGTATCATCTGGTCCAGCCAGGACTGAATGAATACTTATCGGGTGGAGGGGATGTGATCTATACTGTATAGATGGCATATGACTAGAGGTGGACCTACTAACATTACAGCACAATGTATTTATATAGAAGTGTGTGTGTGTGTGTGTATATATACACAGACACTATGTTCTGTGCCAGGAGTTTTTGGCACAGCAGTTGATCATATGTGTACAGTACATGAATAAGATGTTTGTCCTGTTTTGTTGAGTGGCAGATGTACAAAGAGCAGGCACTGAAGGAGAGGGATAACAATGGTTCTTGCAGGAAAGCACTTACTACGAAGTAAGATGAATCATAAGGCAATCTGTCTAGATAACAATAAGCCACTTTTTAAAGGGATGCACAGCAATAAAACCATATGTAATCACACTGAATAGGGTGCACTAGTGACCCCAGTCCCCATAAGTATATCACTGCTAGCAATGAACAACACAGCAAAGGTGAATGATACATTTCTATACATCCACAAGTCACAGTTTAGTGATCAGGTAGACTTATGCTGTGCTGGTCTATGGTCAGTGGAATGCTGTGCTTTGCCTGATGGACCCTACAAGCAGGGAGTCCCCCCCCCCCCCCCCCTGTACTCAGCCCAGGTAGTATGACTAGCCACTGTAATCCACATACCAACACTGACAACCATAACTCAGCAAGGTTTACTGATGGTCTTTCTCCCGGACGCCCTACACAGACCCATCACCCAGAAGACATTCTGTTGCAGGGAATTTAGAGGCTCATATTGCCCCATGCATTCCTCACAGCACACAGTCAAAGAAATGAAATTTCCATTGGCAGGCACAGCTGAGAGGATACAGGACAGCACAGAATGACAAGCAATGGAAGCCAGGCATGATGTTCCTGTGTCAGGGGAAACAACAGTGAAATGCCTCACATTCCTAACAAGCCCTGCTACTGACTACATGCATCCAGTGAGCTTACATTCGGCATTAGGTCCATCCCAGCAGAGCAGGTTCTGTGTCCTCTCCCTGCCGACCTCCTCCTCTAACAGTCAAATGTGCCGGGCTGAGAAAGGGGGCAGGTTCAGTGCCACTCTCATTGGCTGAGAAGGCAATTGAAAGGTGGAGCAACCGCATGGTCAGCACAGGCAGTGTGTTCGTAACACACATTCGGGGACAGGAATTGTAAGTCCGCCACTGGCCACAAGTGACACTTCTCACCCGCTTCAGCTCCGGAAATGCATCTGCAACCATTGACGGCTGTTGAGTAATGCAAATTAGGTGGCCGCGAGGCCCCTGTGAGTGCAAAGCCTAACTGCCTATTCTGCCTAATTAGAGAGCCGCCTCTGCTGACAAGTGCCCATCAATGCAGCTTCACCAGTCAACATCAATGCAGCCTGATCAGTGACTAATAATGCAGCCTCACCAGTCCACATCAATGCAGCCTGAGCAGTGACCAATAACGCAGCCTTACCAGTCCTCATCAATGCAGCCTCACCACCAGTTTATATCAATGCAGCCTGACAAGTGCTTATTAATGCAGCCTCACCAGTCCACATCAATGCAACCTAATCAGTGACCAACAATGCAGCCTCACCAGTCCACATCAATGCAGCCTGATCAGTGACCAACATGCAGCCTCACCAGTCCACATCAATGCAGCCTGATCAGTGACCAATAATGCAACCTGATCAGTAACCAATAATGCAGCCTCACCAGTCATTATCAATGCAGCCTCACCAGTCATTATCAATGCAGCCTCACCAGTCCACATCAATACAGCCTCACCAGTCCACATCAATACAGCCTCACCAGTCTGCATCAATGCAGCCTGACAATTGCTCATCAATGCAGCTTCACCAGTCCACATCAATGCAGCCCGATCAGTGACCAATAATGCAGCCTCACCAGTTCACATCAGTGCAGCCTGATCAGTGACCAATAATGCAGCCTCACCAGTCTACATCAATGCAGCCTGACAAGTACCCATCAATGCAGCCTCACCAGTCCACATCAATGCAGCCTGATCAGTGACCAATAATGCAGCCTCACCAGTCCTCATCAATGTAGTCTCACCTGTCCACATCAATGCAGCCTCAGCAGTCCACATCAATGCAGCTTCAGCAGTCCACATCAATGCAGCCTGATCAGTGACCAATAATGCAGCCTCACCAGTACACATTATTGCAGCCTGAGCAGTGACCATTAATGCAGCAGAGATCACCAAGCTAGCAGAGGGATGGTTGCAGCACACAAGGAGCCTGGGGATTTAAGCAGGTCAGGCCAGGAGATGGCGGCGGGCCATGCAGCCAGCGTCTGCAATCTTGCAGCCGGCAGATCAACAAGTGAGAGATGACAGAGTTTGAGGGACTAAAGCAGGGGATGGATGGAGGCAGGCTTAGAAGAGAGACTCACCACGATGATAAGCACGGATGGTGCAGAAGAAAGGTCAAAGCTCCTGTTACTGTCCCCCGTGGCTCACATCCAGACACACCCCCGCCACAGGCCGGGTAAATGGCTTTGGTGGGCCAGGTGTGGCCCGCGGGCCGTAGTTTGAGGATCCCTGCATTAGACCTTTAACAAATTAACAAATAATGCCAAATAAATTTGTAACCTGCAGAAGAGATTTCCCTCATGGTCTTGGATTTGGTGCAGATATACTATGGAAGTCTTCACCTGCTTTGGATGTCTAGGCTTCTGGTTTGCTCTTCTGTACCCAGGGCTGGCCCAAGACATTGTGCTGCCTGGGTCCAAGAATAAAATGCTGCCCCCCCCCCAAAAAAAAAACGCCCACCAAAAGGCCCCCTCATTCATTATTTTACATCATGATAATTCAAACTAAAAATTTAATTTATCAGGAAGTCAGGTTTACATGCAACAACAACAGCCCTGCTTAGCATCAGGAGCCCCCTTAAACATTATGAGCCCCTAATTAACTTTAAGAGTCTCCTTTTACATCAGAAGTCCCCCCCCCCTTTCAATTAGGAGTTCCCCTTTGCATCAGAAGTCCCCCTTTAACATCAGAGTCCCTCTTTACATCAATAGCCTTCTACTGAACATCAGGTGTCTCCCTTTATGTCAGAATCCCTTTTTACATCAGAAGTCTCCTCCTTCACATTAGGAGTTCCCCTTCACATCAGCAGTGGCCATTTAAACCAGGAGCCCCCCTCACATACCTAATACAGCAGCTGGTCTTGCTCTCCACTAAGTTTATGGAACCAATCAGAAGCCCTGGAACTGCAGCCAGTTAGGAAAGGTCTACCACTATCACATGACGGTATCAGAATTACCTGATTGGGTACACATTATCACAATGACAGCCTAACACACTGAACTGCGGGATCAGCTGTCAGGAGAAATCTTTCAGTATGTTGTTGTCCCCCACGATACTTGAAGTCATCCTCACCGTGCTTTCCTGGAACCACCTTCGTTGGCCCAGTTCTCCACCAGCTTGTTACTCTCTACCTGGTCCAGAGCGGCTCCCTCTTCAGCCGATCTCACCTACGGCTTTGATTCTTCCACCCCCAATGTGCGTGCCCGTGTCCTCCTCCTTTGTGCAATTGCCCAGGTCCGACCCCGGCGCTGTCCCGGAACATACACAGGCTTGTGAGGTCAACAAGCAGCCCGCCGGCCAAGACCTCTATTACCACCAGTGGCTGCTCGACAGCCTACAACCATTTGCACCCAAAACTATATTTTCCATGCAGAGTGAGCTGAAGAGCCTGCTCAGCTACTGACGCCTGCCTGCAGGGCCGGTGCTACCACTAGGCAAACTAGGCAGCCGCCTAGGGCACACTGCTGCCTAGGGCGCCCGGCCACTGGTGTTCCTACTCTCTTGGCACTGGTAGGCTGTATTGATGAGCACTGGTAGGCTGCATTTGATGGGTGCTGGTGAGGCTGGATTTGATAGGTGCTGGTGAGGCTGCATTGATTGGCACTGGTGAGGCTGCATTTGATGGGCGCATCATTAAAAAGGGGTATACATGGGCAGGGCAAAGGGGGTGGGGTCAGGGGTGAAGCCAAGGGGGGGCGGCAAAATGAGGTTTCGCCTAGGGTGTCAAAAATCCTTCCACCAGCCCTGCCTGCCTGCCATTGGCTGAGCCAAGGAGGGAATGGGGAGTGGAGAATGGATGTGCACAGTCTGAGGAAAGTGCTGCGGCCTTTGTATGGGTCAACATAGCGGCCTGGGAGGAAATTGCCACCCTGCCCTCTGGTAGGGTGACCAAATTTCCAAACTGCCATTCAGGGACAATTTTTTGGTGTCGAATTGAAAGACATGCAGCTGTATGAATCAACTGAAACAAAAAACCTAGTTTTATAGCTTTCCTTTGTATTGTTATATACAGTATAACTTATATATAATACCTTAACTATCTTCAATGTAAAGAAGAACAAGAAGTCCTGGAAGTGATGGTTTGGCCCCCACAAAGCCCTGATCTTAATATCATCAAGTCTGTCTGGGATTACATAAACAGAACAGAGGATTTAAGGCAGCCTTCATCCACAGAAGATCTGTCGTTAGTTCTCCAAGATGTTTGGATCAACCTACCTGCTAAGTTCCTTCAAAAACTGTGCAAGTGTACCTAGAAGGATTGATGCTGGTTTAAAGCCAATGCATTATAAGACACAAAATATTGATTAGTATTGATTAGTATCAGTATTCATTTACTTTCCATTTTGTTAATTGATAAAAATAAACTATTAATACTTCTATTTCTGAAAACATTCTAACTTTACAGCATTTTTTCACACCTGCCTAAAATGTTTGCACAGTAATTATATATTTATATACATATATATATATACATATATATATATATATATATATATATATATATATATATATATACAGAATGCAACACACATTATAAAACAATGTAGAGAATAAGGGAGAAAGATGGAAGGGAAAAGAAAAAACATTTTTTTTTAACCTCATATTAGTTTTAGGCCCATTGATGATCTTCTTCTTTATACTCTGTAGTAGTGTGCAGTTCAGTTGTGTATGTGGAATCCAGGGTGTAAACTGATTGCCAAGTTTTGGGGTCAGAAGGTATATTTTTCACCTTTGAGGTCTTAAATGTCTCAGGGGTCTCTTAACCTTCCTCTGGATCCACAGAGTATTGACTCCTAAACCTGATGTTCTGCTTACTGCTAAATAAATTATTTGGCTTTAAAATGGTAACCTTATGAGCTTTTCTATATATTATTTATACATTAAATATACAAAAGAGGCCGAATACTGGTGCCATTACAGCACAGTTGCTTTGGGTCTGAATGGAAAATTATGATTCTGTATTTAATTTTACACTTTTAAAATTTAAAGTGCTGCTTAAGAGGAGAGATAGAAGATACAACACATGCTTCTACCTTTTATGAGTCAGAAATGCTGAGCCCTGCCAATGAACACAAAATTATTCAGTGGGGATGATCTCAGGTGTGTTTAGATATGAATCCGAAACCGCCTAAGTTATCTCGGCAGGAAGCTGTCAATACCAACAGCCAATCATAGGTGGCAGAGGTATTCCCCACCCCTCAAGTGTATGTTTACACGCCTCTTGTATGTGCAGCTGCGGGGTGCGGAATGTCTCCGTCACCTATTATTGGCTGTTGACATTAACAACTTCTCGGTGTGAAAGCTCTGGCGGGTTTGAACTCATGTCCAAACATACCTGAGGTCATCCCTATTCTTCAATAGCTTTTAGCAGCACTTTCATTAAACATGAAGGTGGCAGTAGGTAGATCATAGCCATGAAGTTAGGCCCCTTTCACACTGGGGCGGTTTGCAGGCGTTATTGCGCTAAAAATACCGCCCCTAAACAGCCTCCGCTGTTTGTTCAGTGTGAAAGCCCGAGGGCTTTCACACTGAAGCGGTGCGCTGGCAGGACGGTAAAAAAAGTCCTGCAAGCCACATCTTTGGAGCGGTGAAGGAGCGGTGTATTCACCGCTCCAGCCTATTGAAATCAATGGGACAGCGCAGCTATACCGCGGTAATACCGCGGCTATAGCCGCGCTGTACAAGGGGTTTTAACCCTTTTTCGGCCGCCAGCGGGGGTTAAAACCGCACCGCTAGCGGCCGAATACCGCGGTAAAACAGCGCTAAAAATAGTGCTGTTTTACCGCCGACGCCCCCTACCGCCCCAGTGTGAAAGGGGCCTTAGAGAAAGTTAGGAGTCAGTACTGAAGTGACATTAAATAAGAAAGCCACACAGAAAACTTTTAATTTGCTAATAAAGGTAATATATGGCATCGTCTGGTGTATGTTCTAACTCAAGGCTTTCAGTTTTAAAAGCTTAAAGTGGGAGTAAACTCCCATGTTGTGGAGATGTCCTAAACTCCACCGTTATTGGCAAGGTGTTATTCCTAGTGTTAATTTGGTCTTTCAGATAAACATAATAGAAGACCTGGGATCATGCCTTTTAGGTATAGTGGAGGAATCTCTGCTCCCTGAAAACACCTATATACTGTACCTATTGTAACTGTCTGCTTGTCACTTTAAACCCTTGTTCAGAACTGACTGACAGATGGAACCTTTATGCCTTCCTCTTGTTTCCCTAGGGCAGTGTTTCTCAACTCCAGTCCTCAAGGCGCACCAACAGGTCATGTTTTCAGGATTTCCCTCAGATGAAACGGCTGTGGTAATTACTAAGGCAGTGAAACTGATCAAATCACCTGTGCAAAATAGTGGAAATCCTGAAAACATGACCTGTTGGTGCGCCTTGAGGACTGGAGTTGAGAAACACTGCCCTAGGGAATGTTTTAATCATCAGACACTTCCTCCTTCCTCTACTTTTGGAGAAAGGGGGTTCTTATTGATTCAGCGGCAAGCAAGCCAGCAGTACCTTGTGGGAAGGCGATTGTTTATTGAAGTTTTCTAAATTTTAATATTGCACCCCTTGGCAAGCGGAGCAAGGTATGCAGTAAAGGTGCATTGTCTATAAAAGTATATATGTTTTTAGGCATAAATTGAGTCCATGCTGTTAATTAAAAGATGTAGACAATTCAAATCTTTGAATATATAGTCATGTTTCCTTAGATGTTTAATGTTAATTTAGATATGTGTGTAGATAACAGAACGCCACTTTGTAATTCCACATTTGTAATTCTGTTGTAACCCCCTTTTTGTGATATCTGTAAACAAATGTATTATATGTCATTTTACGGCTTTCACGGTGCTTAAGGTGCTTAAAATGCTTAAGGTGCTTAAGGAGTTAAAAGGATTAACCTCTGTGGTGTTCAACCCTACTGCACACCTTTGAGGCAAAAGAATAAAAGTACTGCACCCGTCAGCTCTCTACTCGTTATTTACTCAAAGCTAGCACCAACAAAAGGTGAATGGAAAATGCAAATAAATAATATTCTATTCAGAGAAAAATATACATATTTATATAGAAACTGCCCAGAGAAGTTTGAAAGCGTATGGGAGAGTTGGTTGGCAATACCAGATTTGGCCCCTTCATTGTTTGCTTTGAATAGAGGAATATAACGGCCTGGAGGATTACAGCACAAGCATTTTTTAGGTACTTTTTTAATGTTTTGAGTTTAGTGAGTAAGTAAATATTTAATATAAAAAATCCCCCTTTTTGTTATATATATATATATATATATATATATATATATATATATATATATATATATATATATATATATATATATATATTACACACATTGATGTTAACAGGCACATGGGTTATGTAGATTATGTATATATGTTGGTATGTTGTTTGAGCAAACATCAATTAAAAATACTTGATTTATACTCCCATGTATGATTTTTACCTATAGGTAAGCCTATAATAAGGCTTGTGTGTACCATTCCTTTCAGAGCCGCGCCGCAAACAGCGACTCCCAAAGTATTTTTATTTTTGGATGCGGTTTACTACTGTTTTAAAACTGAGTACAGGTTTACTTTAAACGGGCAACCTCATTTTTCTCAGTCAAATTGGACTCTTGTCAGTTTACTAGGTTGAGCGGTTGCACAACTTTTATACCCTCACCATTTAACAGGGATATGTGCTGGTATTAAAACAGCAGAGGGCCTTATGCTCAACCCTGTGTTGACCCTTTTTCAGAGGCATATGCACACAATCTCCACAAGGGTTGGTGTGTCTTTCTATACTGGAAAAAAAACACAATAGGATGTTCACCACATTTTTCATTTATGGAAAAAAATCTTTTCAATAAAAGTCCTTTAGCAACACAATATTGACCTATGTGTTTGGCCCACTTTAACACAGTTTAATCAAGTCAAGATCAAGGCCACTAACATTTAATCACATTCACACTGCTGCTCATAGTTTTATTTATTCAAAAATATGTATATCATGATGCTTCAGTACATTCTATAGGTTACATTCACAGGAAGACTATGAGTTCAATTGTACAATCCAGATCACATAAAGGCACAAAAGTAAAAACAAACATTTAGCAAAGACCAAGACATACCGAAAAATCACAGTGCACTGATTGACACTCTTTATGCTGCTACCTCCTTACCAATTTCTTAATTCACAATGGTTACCCAGTGCATGTTTTAAAAAGTGACATTTTTCATTTATACAATTTACTGGTGTCCACATATACTGCGTCATTGTTGCAGTCAAGCTAGCCATATTTGGACTGCAGATAAAGTTTGAAGCCAGACACCAGCAAATAGTTCTTAACTGTCTGAAATCTAACCAAGAGTACCCTTGGGTGACTAGGAGATTAACAGAAAAGTAAAATAATTGATTTTCCTGATTGTATTTTTAACCGTGCACGGCAAGGTTAAAGTAAACCTATGGCCTGCAAACATTGCTAGCTAACAGCATACTCAATTCACTAAACATTAACATGTTTTATTTGCTGGAACAATTGCTATTTTCAGTTATGTCATGGGTATTTCCAGCTATCATTGGCTGTGATTGCTAAAAATATTATTCCTTATGGCAATTTATAAAGATTATAGCTTAGAGGTTTTAGCCTATAAGTGTTAAAAGCAGGTACATATGGGTCATTGATTAAATTTTACTTTATCTACAGGGTTGCCAGGATTTCCGTAAATGTAGAAAAGGAGACTTCTAGTTTTGAAGTCAAAGTTGTAGTAAACCTCACATCCCTGAATGTGCACATTGCAGGCAGTTGAAGCAGTCATCATTTCAAAACATGAATCCTGGGTTTGACACCTGAAATATTTGGTAAGGTGCTGGCACTTTAAGCTGCCTTGTATTAATCCAGTACTGGAATTAAAGGATATCTAAAGGTTCCTTTTTAATTTAAAAAAAAACAAACATATCATACTTACCTCTTCTGTGCAGTTGGTTTTGAACAGAGGGGCCCCAATCCTCCTCTTTTGGGGTCCCTCAGCGGTGCTCCTGCTCTTCTTGAGTGCCCCGTCGGAGAAGCGCTCTCTCTTGGGGCACCCGTGTGGGGGCGCTCCCGTGTCCTGCTGCTACGTCCATTGACACAGACAGCAGGAGTCATTGGATTTGATTGACGCTGCTATCAATCTATCCAATCAGGTCCCAAGACACCGGCTGGAGCGGGTGTGCTCGTCCCCGGTGCTGAAACGATCGGGCTCAGGTAAGAAAAAGGGGGGCTGGTGCACTACAAGAGGTTTTTCACCTCAATGCATAGAATGCATTGAGGTGAAAAACCACGAGGGTTTACAACCCCTTTAATTTTTACACAGGCGTAATTTAATGCAGAGCAAAGCAACAGATTCACTTTAATTTTAACCTCCACCTGCTCGCCTCTGCTCCAAGTCGCCCCATGTAAACTACCAGATGATACATGAGCAAAGAAGAAGGGTGGTCAGAAGAAGGGAGTCACTGTCCATATCCTGGTATACGAAAATGACTCAAAGAAAAGAAAAAAGGGATATTTGTACATGAAGTATGTACACATAAACATAAGATTTGTAATAGACATTTAGACGTCTATAAATATTTTTTTCAGATAGATATCACATAGCTTTTTGCACTTGCCGATAATCAACTAGTGCAGATAGTACACTTTGATGCAAGAAAAACATTGGATGAATATCAACATGTGCAAAAACTATGTTATATCTTTATATAAACAAAATTTTGGACATCTATATGTGCAAATTCTCTCATATATATTCAGGTTGGATAGTGCATTTATCGAACCAACCTATTTTAGACAAGCACATATGCACTGTTTTATATTGCATAAGAAGAAAACATAGAATAAAATATACATTTTTTTTTTTTTTTGCAGATCTTATGTTTATCTGTATACATTGCTTACCAAAAATATCCCTTTCTTCTTACTAGTTGCTCAAGGTGCTGGTGATTGGCTCAGAACTCCCACATGAAGTGAGTCACATGCTCTTCCAATCTATGAAGTACTGGAAATGTTCTTTATCCAGGCAGCTGACCAGAGCCATTAAAGAAATAGGAAATTTGCAGTTTTGGGGAGTAGATTAAATCAAATATGTTGCTTTGCTCTGCATGGACCAAGCAAAGCACAGGTTTGTTTCAAACCCCTGCAACCCACTGCAAGGGTTAAATGCTCATTTGGCTAGGGGATGAAGGAGTAAGCACAAATACCTCATTACTTGCTCCCCAGCAGCTGGCATTCTCCTACGCCATTCAGTGCTCTCAGGATGCAGTGGGCCTTCGCACACAATGCAGGCTTGCTGGTTCTGCATTGTATGTGATGACATCATTGAGCTGCAGCCAGCCGCCTAAGTGAAGGGGACCGGTCCCAAGCAGAAGAGGAAGCCTGCTGGAGCAAAGAATAAGATAAGTGTTTAAATTCATCGCTTTTCCCCTTTAGCAACATCACAGAGAGGGACTTTACCGTTTTGATCAGGGTCCAAGCTTTTGGTAGCAGTTGACATCATTTGTTTTATAGGGAGAGGCAAAAGCAAATGTAGTGAATGCGATATCTTTGGTATTGTATTGGCCAATTACCAAAGTTTTAATGATGGTAAGGGAAACAAGTAAGGGTCGGAGTACAAACCAGGGGCGGACTGACCATTAAGCCACTCGGGCACTGCCCGAGGGCCCTGGGCCACTAGGGGGCCCCATCAGGGTTGTCAGCCTCAGTAAAACCAGGGACAGTATGTATAAATCTGTGTTTTTTCTACATCTGCCTGTGTATACTGTGTGTACATGTATGTGTATACTGTGTGATTGTATACTGTGTGTGTATACTGTGTGGCCCCATAATCTCTGATTTCCTGGGGGCCCCATAATCTCCTATTGCCCGGGGGCCCCATGAGTTATCAGTCCGCCCCTGGTACAAACCAAGAGTTAAATATCTAAAGAAAATATACCATCCTAAGATACAGTAAGTGATCAAACATTAACACACAAACACAAGTTACAGCCCCATATTATTTTAGCAGAAAGAAAACTGATTGGGGAACATAACGTAACAAAACAGTGAATAATCATAAGGCTTTTCCAGTCAGCTTTGAAAGGCGACACTGTTAGTGACAATGGGGTTGATTTACTAAAGCACCTCATCTATGAATGGGCTCACTCCTGTGCATGACCGACTACTTTTAGACGTAGAAAAGATTTACTAAAGCACTCAGTCAACAAATAGACACAAATGCAAATTTACTAATGGTCACAAAACTAAATGACCATCTAAACGAGTTCCCCTCCTAGAACCAGGTGCACAGCAGAGAAAAATCTCGTTTAAAACATGATCTCAAGCAATTTATACTTCTTAGACATATGTTGAACATTTTAAAGAATAACTGATTTAAAAGAATTCTAAATTTGTCTGTATAAAGGGATATATTTTAAAAAAATCCAAGCAGGCATTGACTTCACCTAACATCTTAGTAGTGACAACTTAGCATGCCCAGACTAGGAAACCTAAAAATTGCCTTCACTCTGTTTTTTGGGAATGCTATAGTAAATGCCTTTGTTTGGAGCTTGGAAATGTTGTTTGAAAAGCGTAAAACCTGTTCTTGCAAAAGCCCAATTAATAAACAGGCTAACATTTATATATATATATATATATATATATATATATATATATATATACACACCAGTATACAGCAATACTTGTAACTATAGAACTGTAATGCCCCGTACACACGGTCGGATTTTTCGATGGAAAATGGCCGATCGGAGCGTGTTGTCGGAAATTCCGACCATGTGTGGGCTCCATCGGACATTTTCCATCGGATTTTCCGACACACAAAGTTTGAGAGCAGGAGGTAAAATTTTCCGACAACAAAATCCGTTGTCGGAAATTCCGATCGTGTGTACACAAATCCGACGGACAAAGTGCCACGCATGCTCAGAATAAATAAAGAGATGAAAGCTATTGGCCACTGCCCCGTT
Source organism: Lithobates clamitans (assembly GCA_037952925.1). Taxonomy (NCBI): domain Eukaryota; kingdom Metazoa; phylum Chordata; class Amphibia; order Anura; family Ranidae; genus Lithobates; species Lithobates clamitans. Next base: position 478,885 of record JBBGZY010000240.1, on the reverse strand, counting down.
TATAGTCCCGACGTACGTGTTTTACGTCACCGCGTTTAGAACGATCGGATTTTCCGACAACTTTGTGCGACCGTGTGTAGACAAAACAAGTTTGAGCCAACATCCGTCGGAAAAAATCCTAGGATTTTGTTGTCGGAATGTCCGAAAAAAAAGTCCGAACGTGTGTACGCCCTATTACTATGCACAGAAACACCAACATAGATATTCTAAGAACTTTTTCATTTCCTTTGTAGTTTTATTTAGCTGTATTTTTTTGCTTCTTATAAAATATTTATCTTTTCTCGTTTTTTTTTAAAATAATGCTAGTACCGTGTTTTAACTATTTTTTTTTTTGGAGCATATATTCTCTGCAGTATATATACTTATGTATGTGCTGCCATGTGCATTGAGCATGCCCAGGGACTGCATCTACCAAAAATCAAAATCAAAGCTCCTACAGCTGTCTTTACGAACCACACATAATACCAGTGCTGAAGCAAAATTGAAAGGAGTACAAATGTTGCACTGTAACTAAATTCGATGTGTGTTGGTTATGTATCACAATGGCTCATAATATTATTCCAAAAATGTGATATGTGTCCTAACATTATATACACATAAAAATGAACAAAAAAATAGTGACACCACTATTCCACAGTGGCACCCTAATGAAAAAAATATAAAAATTAATTAATCAATAAACATAAATCCTGATTTAAGTCCTTCACCTATTTGTAAATGTCCAAATAAAATAAGTAGTTATGTGTAGGAGGGTTCCACCATCGTTGTAAATCTTGTCATATGTTTTCACTCATGAATGGCAATAAGCAGCCTTGTAAATTCCACACCAACACCAATTGCAGCATCCTACCAAGCGCTAAGACCCAAAATTATAGATGGTTTTATTTGTACATTAAGCCATGTAAGCGATAAGCAAGTATTCATTTTTTGATAATATTATGATCCTTTGTATTGGGATTCATATAGCCAACACACATCTGATTTAGTAACACAGTGCCACATTTCTATCCTATTTGAGATATATTGCAGTATAGATGCAGTCAATGTGCATGTGGTAGCTCGGTTGCTAAGTGGTTAGCACTTTGGCCTAGCAGCACTAGGGTTGTCGGTTCAAATGCCAACCATGGCACTACCTGCTTTGAAGTTTGCATGTGCTTGCTTGGGTTCTCTCCCACACTCCAAAGACATGCTGGTAGTTGATTTGGCTCAAGTCTAATTATCCCTAGTATGTGTATGAATGTGAACTAGGGAATTTAGATTGTAAGCTCCTTGAAGACAGGACCTGATGTGAATGTACAATATTTATGTAAAGCACTGTGTAAATTCACAGTGCTATATAAGTACCTGAACTAATAATAATGTGTGTGTTTTTTTAATCTGGTACATTTTAGAAGGGTTTCACATAATGTAAACAAAAGAGCTGACATTACAAGTAAAAACTGTGCGTGGGGCTCGCTCTTCCACCCCATTTCCTGGCCTGCAGGACTGTATACTTAGCTAAGGGTGTGTTAGTGATTTTGGGGGAAGCCACACATTTTTTTTGGGGCATTGGGGTTCTCCTTCAAATTCATGACAGACCGAAGGGCAAATGCTCATTCCTGGCTACCTCACCTCAGCACACCATGGGTTAATCCTCCGTAGGTAACCCCAAGGACCACCTCCAATAGATAGAATAAAAGACCCACCCTCCTAATCCCCGGTGTACTTCATTTTTGGTCCTGATGGCCAAGGAGGCCTTGGTTTCCTTTGATCATACAGGTGTTGTCAGCTCCGCCAATCCAGTTTCCAGCCAAGAGGGATCTTTTGACCCAGAACCGACACTCCAACCCGGCAAAACTAAAACTAGCGGCATGGCTGCTGAATCGGCCCGATTAAGGGCTCAGGGACTTTCCTCACAGGTGGTACAGACTCTAATGAAGGCCAGAAAGACCTCAACCAACCGCACGTATGAACATGTTTGGATGAAATTTGTAGAGTTCGCTGAACGCGAGCACTTTTCTCCTGAATCTCCTTCTCGGCCAAACATTTCCTACAGTCAGCCCTAGATAAGCGGTTAGCATATAACTCAATTAGGGTGCAGGTCTTTGCCCTATCATCTCTCACCGGGCATAGGTGGGCTGAAGATCCCCTAAGCAGGCTGCAATTCGCATTAAACCACCAAAGAAATGCCTTATACCTTCCTGGGATCTCAGCTTGGTCCTCAGGTCACTCACAAAACCTCCATTTAAACCTCCGGACTCTTGCTCCTTATGGTCCCTGACCTTAAAAATTGTGTTTTTGGTCACCATAGTCTCGGCAAGGAGAGTTTCAGAATTGGCGGCTCTGTCCTGCAAAGAACCTTACTATGAAACCTTCCATAAGAATTGGGAGGCAATCCTTCCAAGTTTTGACCAAATACCTTCATCTGCACTAACAGAGGATTTCAGCTCACTGGATCTGGTGAGCCTGCTGGCCATGTATCTGAAGAGATCTGCTCCTATTAGGAAGGTGGATAAGCTTTTTATCCTCCCAGTGGGCACCAAAAGGGGTGAGGTGACAACGTGATCTCTTCCTGGGTATGTTCCGCTAGAAGACATCTGTATGACTGCCAATTGGAGTTCCTGCACAACCTTTGCTTGCCACTATAGCCTGGATATTCAGGCCACAGCATCCGCAAAGTTCGGGACAGCGGTGGTCTCGGCAACCTTACAAGATAAATAAAATTTGTTTTTCCTTATTATGCAGTATATCTTGGCTAAGTGTCCTTTTTGTTTTTTTCCTGCCCTTCTTCTTTATTGCTAGTTAAATCCCATGGTGTGCTGACGTGAGGTAGCCAGGAATATGGAAAATTGTTATCAAATACTTAACGTAATTTTCCTTTCCTGGCGTACCCTCACTTCAGCACAACTTTCCTGCCCTGGTGGCCTGTCGCTATCTAGTTAAAGAACACCGGGGATTAGGAGGGTGGGTCTTTTATTCTATCTATTGGAGGTTGTCCTTGGGGTTACCTACGGAGGATTAACCCATGGTGTGCTGACGTGAGGGTACGCCAGGAAAGGAAAATTACAGTAAGTATTTGATAACAATTTTCCATATTTTTGACATGTTGGCTATGTTTCCATTCTGCTGTCATTGGCAAATCACTGCTGACAGCAGGGGTTTGTCACTGGTTGTTTTGATGCCAGCAGGTGCTGTCTCCTAATAACCCACAGAATTTGCAGGCAAAAATGCATTTTAGTGCGTTTAGGAGGTTTCTGGTCATATTCCAGTGTCTCCATGCAGAACACATTCATCATGTTCTAATTTGGTGGGCTGCACAAGAACACCTGGCACTGGGGTGAACTAGAGCCATTGAAATAGATGGGAAATACTGGACGTGTTTTGGATGCTGATGACGAACGTGCTTGTCAGCAATTTGGGAGAAGCAACCCTCACAGGGACTTGGGCATTTAACATTTTGTTGTGCATGGAACAGGTACATATGCTTATATAACCCTTGCTTTCTTTCTGTGCATACTAATGGACTGATCTTTGGCGTGCAGTGTGTCAAACTGATGCACATAGCTAAGGCTGCTAATCAGGTGCAGACACTTTAGGCATACATGAAGAGACAGATTGAATGGCACTGGTGGGCACATCCTTTATTGGCCATGTGTAGGCAGGCTCACAATACAACCTATGTTATATAAAGGACTGCAATAGTGGGATTTGCTTTGCCTGAGAAGAGGTCAGATTATTTGCTGTCAGTTCTTGCAATTTTTTTTTTTGGCGGGGGGGGGGGGGGGGGGGAGGGTGATATTGTGCATAATGACCAACAAGGCTGCTTTGATGTTTGTTTTGGTTGCTGTATTTGTTGTGCATATGTTTCTAAAAAGTGGGTTCTTGTGGCTGTGGCTTCAATTTTGTGTGTATTTTTTCTGTCTGACCATGCATTTATGGTTTGTGACCCTTGTCTTGTTATTGTTACTAAAAAATGTCAGTTCTACTTTTACAACTCCTAAATGATTTATTTTGCTTAATCATGTAGACGGAAATGCAGCTTCCTGCTTACCACAATCAGAAATGTATGTGTGTGGGAACTGGGGGGAGGTGCTATGTTGTAGTTTGTTGGTATGCTGCATTTTTTAATTTTTTTTTTTTTTACATTCTTGCACCTAACAACAAATTGAAAGGGGTGGTGAGAGTTGTTGAACCTTAACCACTTGCCTACTGGGCACTTTTATCCCCTTCCTGCCCAGGCCAATTTTCAGCGCTGTCACAATTTGAATGACAATTGCACGGTCATGCAACATTGTACCCATATTCAATTTTTATCACACAAATAGAGCTTTCTTTTTCACAGTTGGTTATAGAATTTTGCAAGCAGGTACATTTTTCTCCTTCACTGATGTGCGCAGATGAGGCTGAACTGATAGGCTACACTGATGGGCACTGATAAGGCAGCACTGGTGGGTACTGATGAGGAGGTACTGATAGGCGGCACTGATGGGGAGGCACTGATTGGCAGCACTGATTGGCACTATTGGGACTGCACTGATAATCAGGACACTGATAATCAGTGCCCTGATTATCAGTGTAGATGTCCCTTTAACAGAAGTTGGTTATCTGCTCTCCTCTCCTCACACTGATAGTGTGAGGAAAGGAATGCCGATAACCGGCTTCTGTTCACATCGTGATCAGCTGTCATCGGACACAGCTGATTACGTGGTAAAGGGCCGCTGTGATTGACCCTTTACCCTGGTCTGTGATCAGCTGAGTCTGAAGGACTAAGCGTGGGCGGGAAGTGATTAAAATGTGTTGCCTGGTAAATATTAGCCTTATTTTGTTCCCTGCTGTTCACTGTGAAAGTTAAGTTATGATCCCTTTTAGATTGCAAGCGCTTATGAGCAGGGCCCTTCTAACCCTATTGTAAAGCGCTGGGCAAAATGTTGCACCATAAATACCATTCATTCTTTTTACACAAGTAAATAAATGTACCTAATTGTGTTGCTGCAGTCAAAATAAATGTAAAATATTGAACTTTTTATGTATTTGTTGGATCAATAAACCTTTTTTTCCCCTTCTTCTCAAGTGGAATGTATTGTTAACACCTATACAAATAGATAAAGATATAATAGTCTGCTGCACACAGAAGGCTTTTTATCTTAATGCATAAAGATAAAAAAACCTTCTGACTTTACAATCACTTTAATTGGGGCAGATTTGTGCCTAAATGAACATGCACATATTTATTTGCGCCTACAGCCACTTCTGGCTTAGTCTTTGCAATCTTGGCTGAAGAGGAAGGAGGTGCTGCTGCTGCCTGTGTTTGTCAGACCCTTCTGTGAAGTGGCAGAGGAGGCACACAACCAAACTTCTGCTCCTATAAGCTCACCTTCACGCACCACATGCATACTTGGAAAACATGCGGGACTCTGATGTTATGGTTGGGATTTGGACCAATGACCCTAGTGCTGCTAAACAGAAGTGCTAACCACTAAGCCACTGTGCTGCCCATAGTTTTAACTAGAATATATAGTAGTACCATGATTCAAGCATTAAAATATATAATTCTAAGTAGATATTCAAGAATAGGAATTAGAATTGGACATGTTAAATATTTGTCATATACTAGAGATATATCTATAAAAATTTTAGTTATATTTAACATTAGAAAAAAAGTATGCATTGTTCTGTAACATTCATTAAAAATGCCTTAATTTGCAGAACATGTAAAAAAAACACTACAAAACAGGAAAGAAAATAAATATCATTAGTATCAAAAGCAGCCAATCAAGAAATCATACTTGCCAATTTTTTCTTTTTACACACAAACGGGATCTTGTCTAAATCCTGCAGTTCTACGCTCTCTAGGAACCACGTTTAGCATTTTCTACTATGCTTCGCCATTCACCACGTTGAAGTCTTAATTGTTTCAATTAGGTGCAATTAGGAGTCTAACATCTATTGCTTCACCGTATTCTTAGTAAATCAACCCCAAAGTGACTAAATACATTTTCACCTATTACATTCATAAAATAATTTGAAGCAGACAGCCATGAAAGATGGAGAGATGATACCTTTGTTAGCATTTATCAAATGCCCTACTGGCCCTTTCTTTATAGTTTGTTTCATTGTACAGTATTATAAATACTAGTGAAAATATATACGATTATTCCCATAATTTTCCATGTGCACAATATTAAATAAAGATATAAATAATGATAATCCAGGTAGAAAATGTAATAAGATTACATGACATATCAGTCTCACTTGGCAGAGGATGTTGCATGTTTTGGTGTGTGTTTATGCCTTTGTGCCACACCGTATGGGACATGTGCTGCTATTGTTCCCATCTCCTTAGCTCCTTCCACATGGAACATTTGATCATCGAAGAATATGTGTGGGCGGATTCTCTCCAACAGAGGGCCCTTTGGGGCTCCAGCCAAGAAGAGGGCCTCATCAGTTTCCAGGCCCCAGCTACGCAAGGTCTTTAGTGCTCGAGCCCCACAGCTGGCTGCACTACGAGCAGTAACCAAATATGTGCGTATAGGACAGTTCATTCTCATTCCTTTATGGTAGAACTTCTTCTGCAGCTTTCCTAGAGCTTCCAAGAAACATTTTAGAGGACCCTGTAAATAAAGCATTGAGTTGACGTTAATACAAGAAAAATTCCACTACAATCAGGAAAGCCGATATCATTTACACATATTTTTGGGTTGTGTGAGGAAACTTATGTAAACATGCCAGTAGTGTGTGGAAGGATGAAGTGGATGTGGCACTGCTTGTGGTAAAATTTGCTAATACGCGTTACAATATGTGTCTCAAAAAATAAACATGTGATCACTCAAAGTATTATAAGCTTCTGTAGTTCATGGTAGATTAAAAAAAACAAAACATCTATGACAGCTGTGTTCAGTAAACATTCATAATACAATAGTATAAAGGTGCCACTTATGGTGCAAAAAAACATCAAAGTGACAGGTGCTGTTAGTGGTTCAACATAAAGTGACAGATGCTGTAATTATAAGTCCTTGATAAAATGTTGCAAGAGGATCCCATAAAAATACATTTATAGTGCTGCAAAGGATCACAAAACCATGCGGTGTGTCAGTGTCTCCACTCGTGCTCCCGCCTTTCTTGCTGCACTCGCCGGAAACTCTCCCCACCAGGGGGTAACCAGCATGCCCAGCATCGCACGAGGCATTGCGTCCCGGACTTCCTGGTTTTTGTACATATCAACCGCTTGTTATTATCTTTATTCATGTAAGTGAACAACTTTACTTGTTTAATAAATCTGCTAAATGGAGTTATGCTATGGAGGCTTTTATTATGTTTGCATGAGACTACTGAGGCAGTGAAAACTAAGGAGAAAGGTGATAGACATCCGCTTTGCTTAGAATCTGCTTGCAGCCATTGGTGCTGTGCATGCTGGTTACCCCCTGGTGGGGAGCATATAACACTTTGAGTAATCACATGTTCATTTTTTGAGACACACATTGTAAAATGTATTAGCACATTTTACTACAAGCAGTGCCACATCCACATCATCCCTGTACATGAAATCCTGACATCTACCTTGGTAGCTGTTTTAGTGGAGGCAACAGCTATAGAGATATATATCATTAGGTCCATAGCGCACTACCCTTTCATTTTTTCTATGCCGGTAGTGTCCTTGGTAGAAATCAAACTAGGGCCTAGCATCACAAAGTAAAAATGACTTAGCAGTACTGGATCACCCACAGTGCACACGGGCTGATCCCTGGGGTCTGATGGTTGTCTGGGGGCCCTCAGGCCCCCAGACAAAGAAAAGAAAGGGACAGCATGGTTGCTTAGGTGGGTATTATTTCTGCCTTGCCCTACTAGGGTCCTTGGTTCAGATCTCAGCCTGTGCTTGTGTGAGTTTCCTCTAGTTTCCTACCACATGGGGAACTGTGCTGTATAGCAGGCATGGAGTCCGAATTGATATGGGGCCTGCAATCAGGAACATGCATGCTAGGCCCAGGAAGCCTAATGCAGTGTAGCATCTTGTACAGTATGTGACAATGAGTTTTGTTTTGATGAATGGCTACATAAGAGTGTGATCTGGGGATGAGCTAAAGATAATTAGGGAACACATGTACATAATTACCCCTGTGGTCATGCAACTACCTTTTGACTTCTGAGTCCTTTGTCCCATGATTAGTCTGGTCTGTTTTACTTGAGGACTGCCATTATCAATGGGTTAAACCACATTGGAAAGCACTGCCTCACTAGGGCAGGGGCTTATAACTGCCTCATATTGTACTAAGAATATTTAAAGGCATGCAGGTAGGTCAGCAAGTTAGCTCTGAGAAAGAGGGCTTGTCCCGTGAAACATATCAGCATACTTGCATTTATTACTTCTTGTTGTTGTGGAATGCTAAAGAGGTCCTGTCCATTGGTCATGGAGGTTCTAAGAAACTCTGATACTTGTTTGGATATATGCGTGTGTTTTTAACGCTTTTTTGAGGTTTTTTAACAAATTTTATTAAACAATGGTGTCTGTAATGCTACAATGGCAGATGCAGTCTTCTTAGGTTTTTGTTTGTCTTTTATTCCATTTTTTACCACACTCAAAAAATAATGCTAGTAGGTAAACCGGCCCTAGCACATGCATGTGTGTATGTATGCATGTGAGCTCCTTGATGGCAGAGACTGGGTTGAATGCACAGTTTGTAAAGTGCTGCATAAATTGTCAGCACTAAACAAATGCCTGCAATAAATAAATAGAAAAGTTGGCTATTCTAAGTTTAGCCAAAATTATTTGGGTCACTGTGCAGCCAGCAGGGGTCCCTTTGGTAACTATTTACATTTTGGAGTACAGTATTATAATAGTCCTGCTGCTTTGCGATCACATTCCATTTTGTAACTGGATACATTTGGAAAGATCTCAACAGTAAAGCTACAACAAACCACTGTTCTCTACAGTCACGTCTACATTGCACTTAAAGCAGTATTAAACCCAAAACCAAAAAACCAAAATCATTAAATGTGGTGGCTGCATCAGTTTTATTTTCTTTTTTCCCCTGGCGATCTGGCCAGTAACATACATCCTGCATCAGCTGACCCGTAAATAATAGGGCTGTTTGCCTATATTATCCCTCCCCCCTTTTTTTTTCTTAGTGTTGGGAGTCATCTATTTTGTATACAATATTACTATTCTGGCATTTTTTATCACTCTTTTAGTTAATTTTCTTGTGTAGCACTAACTCTCGGTGGAGCTGCTGGTTTAAAGCGGGCTGTTACCTTCACTCTCGATACCTCTGTTTCACCGGCACCGGGTCTAGGGTCCCGTTGAGTTTACCTCTAGATGATATAAGCACCAAACACTTGCGTATATTTTCCAATGCTTTAATGAACAAATAAAAAAGGAAGTAGCAGGAAAGAGGCAGAAGGAAAGTTGCAGGGAAGTTCAAATACCTTTCCATAGTATTCTTTAGAACAGTCTTTGGAATTAAACACTTGTAGTTGAATGCACTCCCCTTGTGGGATTCAATCTTTGCCTGCCTGGATAGGCCTCTCTCACTTGCCTAGCAGCCAGTACGTAGCACGAACAAAAGTCTCTGTCACAGACCTGTTTGGAATAAAACCCGTACGATCCTCTGCCACAGGATGTATTGGTTTGCGATGAATGTCAGACACAGTACTTGAACCTTTAAGCCAACCCGGCAGTACTATGCAGTAAGATTACTTCAGGATTCGTCCTCCAACCGAGTCACCAGGCCCCTCTCCAGACCAGCACTCTGCATGATCCTTCCATGATGGGTCCTCCCCTGGGATCTCCTCGGTTGTCCAGCTTCTTCACTCAGGATAGACAGCTCAGGACCATTCCTCTGCGCCTGTGGTAGGCCCCAGACAGGCTTCTGGGCCCACCCACACGCTGCAGCGAAGTGGGCCTCCGGAACGGAGGACCACGAGGTGGTACTCTTAACGCATACCTGTTGGCCAGGAGGGCCAGCAGGTGGCTGAAAACGAACCCCTAAACATGGCGTCTGTCCCATAAATACCCTCTCCCAAAATGCAACTCGGAGGACCACCTCCACCGAGTTGTCTCCGGGACAGAGGAGCACTCATACGCTTCAACACGTTGCCCTTCCAACACCAGCCCATGATGACAACAACACCCACCGGCACAGTGTGGAACTACAACTCAGCCAAGCTGGAACAGAGGCAAATCTAACTTCCTCTAACAAGTAACCCACAAGATTTACCTATCAGCGGTAGATTAAAAATCTACCAGCGCTACTTACTCCCCCCACTACAATAGACGTTGTCCTCAACGTCTGTCAAAAAAAATAATAACTTCCAAGCCTGAGAGCAGGTATTTGAGCTTAAAACTTGGTAAAAGTAATGGTTTTAAAGTAAAGAAGAGAAGAAGACAGTAGAGAGATAATACAATTTCAACATTTTTCTTTTAAACAATATGTTCACATCCGTAAACAAAACCACATTAATACTGTTGCAACCCCACTATCTATATAACTGAAAAGCCTAACAGCTTGATAGCAGGTCCACTTGCTCCTGAAAAAAAACAGTTAAACACACACACAAGATATATACAGTTTTAGGAGCAAAGTCTCATTCTTAAAAAAATGAAACTCTCTTCCCATAATCTTTCCTATGTTCCCACTAAGGAACCAACTAGAATAACTTGAGGAGTCCATCCCTATATTTAGGTATGTCATATCTTTAAACGAAAGAAGTCCAGCTAGCAAAAAAACGAGCCTTGGATTTAGAAACACAGAGCTGAACACCAAATCTTGACCTCGAAGATCTCTGAACACTGACACTATCTACATACCCCACAGTTCTTTATCCATAATCACCAGTAGAAACGAGGATCTGGCAATGTCAGTGATTTTCCTTGTTTATCCATTGTAGTGATAAAGTACACCACATCATCTTTTCCTGGTCTGCAAATGACCACTTTGTCAGCATAAATGTGCCGACCATAGTTCCAGTGTATCAAACATCCACTGAAGCGTTCATCCATAGCGACAGAACATCCAGTCCTCCGGAAATGCTTAGGCACAGACAAATAGTCCCAAACAGCTTCACTGTACCACAGCTCCCGGTTAGCTTCAATCTCTTGCATAATGTCCTGGGTAACATATGGGAACTCCAAACCATATTCCCTGGCCACACGCTTGTTAAGCATTCTCTGTAAATGTGCAAGTTTGGTCAACGATCTATTTTTCCCCAAACCAGGGGGCACACAAGAGTTCAATGACTTGCTCACCATAGACCCGACGGGTGTCGGCAACAAAGTAGTAACTTTAGGCAATGTCTCCCTGACAGTACTGTGTGGCTCCACACAAGGTGATGTTCTCCCAGAATTCAGGGCTGTCCATTCTGAGAAAGTTAAGGCAGAAGTAATGTCTTCACCCTGGGCCCATACAAGTTCTTGTGACATTGTCTCAAATAAATCATCATCACCGGAGAGATCCGACATGGAATCTATCTCCGAATCTCTCAACTCTTCTGCCGGCAAATATTTACACAAAGTCCCAGATACATTCCCCTGTGAACTCTCACCCGTTCCTGACGTGGACTTCTCCATTTCAGGCAGTCTCTGGGGTAGGCCTCGACCACGGCCACGGGAAGCCTTTACATATCCCCCCTTCCTCTGGACAGGTACAACAGGGATAGGCGTAGTGGATGCAGAAATCAAGGAAATGTCCGCTCATGAGTCGGTTACCGCAGTATCTCTCTCAGGAACACTTTCGGTGACAATAGGCGAAATCACGGCCTAAAGTTCTTTTTCAGCAGTAGTAGCAGCTTCTACTGTGGCGATACCTGTAGCCCAGTCCATACGATAAGCACGGGGCGACATGGTAGGTTGTTCCACCACAAACAAATATTCTGCACATTGCGAGCAGCGAACAAATGGACGGAGATGTATGACCAGTCCTTCACACTTGTGGCAAAGCATGCCCAGTCCTTCAATATCTCCAACTGTATAAAGAACAAACCTTCCCTGCGGTTTCAGACGAATGCCGGTATCTGTAAGCAAGGTTCCGGTCAGCATAGCACCCGCAGCGGTGCTGGTAGTGAACATCTTAGGCCCCACAGTTGGTTGCATCATCGAAAAAGACATGGCAACACTCTGATCTTCTCAGCACGATCACGAGGCCTCTCTTCTTCTCTGGCGCCAACACACACATACACGCGTCCCACGCGGAATCAAGTAGGCTAGGCTCCTCCCACTTGTTCCTCTGATCACGTAGCTCCCGGGCTTTCACTGGCGCCCACCGCCTACGCAGTCAGAAATAAAGTTCTGCAACTTTTAACCTCTTCTTCTCCTGAGAAATTGAAAAGTCCAGCTCTCACCGTAAACTCCCGGTGAAACACTTCTCCAGGTTGCGAGAACTGATGGCCAACAAATCCCGGACGACGCCCCCCACATGTAGCACTAACTCTCGGTGGAGCTGCTGGTTTAAAGCGGGCTGTTACCTTCACTCTCGATACCTCTGTTTCACCGACACCGGGTCTAGGGTCCCGTTGAGTTTACCTCTGGACGATATAAGCACCAAACACTTGAGTATATTTTCCAATGGTTTAATGAACAAGTAATAAAGGAAGTAGCAGGAAAGAGGCAGAAGGAAAGTTGCAGGGAAGCTCAAATACCTTTCCTTAGTATTCTTTAGAACTTTCTTTGAAATTAAACACGTAGTTGAATGCACTCCCCTTGTGGGATTCAATCTTTGCCCACCTGGATAGGCCTCTCTCACTTTCCTAGCAGCCAGTACGCAGCACGAACAAACTCAGCTAAGCTGGAACAGAGGCAAATCTAACTTCTTCTAACAAGTAACCCAAAAGATTTACCTATCGGCGGTAGATTAAAAATCTACCAGGGCTACACTTGTATCTGCTCCTGAGGAAGTGGACAGGGAATCGGGAAACGAGTAGAGCTATAGGATGCCAAGAATTTGTGGATCCCTATATATTATGTAATCATGTATCTCCATTTGCCAAGAATTATATATTTCTATCTGAAAAAAATCAAGATTTTTTATGAATTTATATTGTGTATTATGGTAACTTATTCAGCACATTGCCGAATTTTATTGTGTCTATTAACTGTTAATATGAAACTTGCTATTATGCATTAAATGTGTAATCATGTGTACTAATTTGTTTTTAGAAGTGATTTGCCTCATTTAAAGTCCCGTGACCTACCGTATATATAAGTCGACCCGAATATAAGCCGAGGCACCTAATTTTACCACAAAAAACTGGGAAAACTTATTGACTCGAATATAAGCCTAGGGTGAGAAATGTGCAACTACTGTAACTAGAAAAGAGGGTCAAAAGTGCCAATTTGCAGCCTCACTGTGACCATTTGCATACCTCACTGTGCCCATTTGCAGCCATAGGTCCCCCCGAACTTCAAACTCGGTTGTTAAGGGTTCCTAGATGCCCCCTAGCTGCAGCCAAAATTTGGGGTCTCTGGACCCAAAGGGTCCCGAAATGACATTGCTGCAGGTGGACACAGTTGACCGAATTTGGGGCCCCGTATCTCGGGGCCACTTAGTGCTGGGAACCCCCTATTTGGTGTGCAAACCCAGTGGAACTAGCACCACAATATATCCAAAGCTGGGGTTCCTAGTACCAAGTGGCCCCTGAGATACAGGGCCCCAAAAATCGGTTCAGAAAATGTCAAGCACTTTTCTGCAGCAGAGAATGACATTTTCCAAACCGAATTTGGGGCCCCTGTATCTCAGGGCCACTTGGTGCTAGGAACCCCAAATTTGGTGTGCAAACCCAGTGGAACTAGCACCATAATATATCCAAAGCTGGGGTTCCTAGCACTAAGTGGCCCGAGATACGGGGCCCCAAATTTGGTTCAGAAAATGTCAAGCACTTTTCTGCAGCAGAGAATGACATTTTCCAAACCGAATTTGGGGCCCCATATTTCGGGGCTACTTGGTGCTAGGAACCCCAGCTTTTGGATATGTTATGGTACTAGTTCCACTAGGTTTGCACACCAAACTTGGGGTTCCTAGCATCAAGTGGCCCCGAGATACGGGGCCCCAAAATCAGTTCAGAAAATGACATTTTTTGCTGCAGAAAAGTGCTCGACTCGAGTATAGGCCAAGAGGGGCACTTTCAGCACAAAAAAATGTGCTGAAAAACTCGGCTTATACTCGAGTATATACGGTATGTATTTTTTTGTTGCTCCTCCCATAGATAGTGCAAATATTATTCAGAAAATTGAGGTTTGTTTGAATGAAACTTGTCGGGTTGACTGTAATGCAGATGTTTTTATATGCTAGATTGATATAAAATACCATACCAATCTCGGATTTTGTGTTCTGTTTTATATGATAATTTTAACGGTTACATTTTGTAAATGATATTTGCTTCTTTCTTCTATGTATTTTTTGGATCCACCAGAGTATCTGTTAACCACTTAAGGACCGAGCCTCTTTTTTAGATGTGTTGTTTAAAAGTTAAAAACTGTTTTTTTTGCTAGAAAATTACTTAGAACCCCCAAACATTATACTTTTTTTTCTAACACCCTAGAGAATAAAATGGCGGTCGTTGCAATACTTTCTATCACGCTGTATTTGCGTAGCGGTCTTACATGCACACTTTTTTGGGAAAAAATACACTTATTTGAATTAAAAAAATAAGACAACTGTAAAGTTAGCCCATTTTTTTTTTAGATTGTGAAAGATAATGTTATGCCGAGTAAATTGATAACCAGCATGTCACGCTTCAAAATTGCGCCCGCTCGTGGAATGGCGACAAACTTTTACCCTTAAAAATCTCCATAGGCGACATTTAAAAAATTCTGCGGGTTGCATGTTTTGAGTTACAGAGGAGGTCTAGGGCTAGAATTATTGCTCTCGCTCTACTGATTGAGGCAATACCTCACCTGTGTGGTTTGAACACCGTTTTCATATGCGGGCGCTACTCACGTATGCGTTCGCTTCTGCACGCGAGCTCGGCGGGACGGGGCACGTTTACATTTTTTTTCTTATTTATTTTACCTTTTTATTTTTACACGGTTTTTTAAAAAAAAAATGTCACTTTTATTCTTATTACAAGGAATGTCAACATCCCTTGTAATAGAAAAAAAGCATGACAGGACCTCTTAAATATGAGATCCGGGGTCAAAAAGACCTCAGATCTCATATGTACACTAAAATGCAATATATAAAAAAAAATAAAAATTTATCTTTAAAAAAAAAAATGCTCCTTTTTAAGAGCTATGGGCGGAAGTGACATTTTGACGTCGCTTCCGCCCTGCAATGTCATGGAGACGGGTGGGGGCCCTCTTCCCCTCACTCGTCTCCATGCTCAGCCACAGAGAGGACCCGATCGCCTTCGCCGCTGCCGGCAGCTCAGGTAAGCAGCGGAGGGCACCGGAGCCGCCGATATAAGTGACCTCGCGGTGAATCCGCCGCAGAGACCACTTTTATCTTGTAGCGGACCGCCGGCCGAACACGAGGATACCGGGGTTATGGCAGCTAGCTGCTGCCATAACAATGATATTCCTCCTCAAAATAAGGACGTATATAGGCGTGCGGCGGTCCGGAAGTGGTTAAAGCATGCAATGGGTGTATGAGCCTTAAGCTGTCTTAAGGATCCCAGTTCTTACACACCTGTGGGAGCAAACTATCAGTCTGTGAAGGAAACAGCTCTGATTGGTGACAAGTGCAAATACACTCCTCTCTGTAGTGTGTACAGAGTGCAAATGAGGAGGTTGCTGCGGGTACACAGGGGGATAGAGAGTGAGGGAAGGGGTCGGTAAATATGTCTTTTACTGGCCCCTTCCTTTTCTGAATTGGATACAGTGAACTGTGTTTACTATGCTTCAGTTTGTGTATGAACAGAAGCCTCTGTCTCCTGTTAATTCATCTTTAATGCTGAGGCTACAGAGAAAGGAATTGAGGAATCTGTGTCCTCAATTCCATGTCAGGGGTCTGTCCCTGATATTTCATCCAAGCCCCCCCCCCCCCCAACAGTGTTACAAATCATTTAAAAATATAAAAATTAAATTGTAAACATTTTTTTTAAATTGTAAAGAAACATTTTTAAAATTTGGAAAACTAATTTTAAAAATTTTTAATTTTTGTAATTCTAACGGCAGCCCTGTCCATAAGGGCATTTCACACAGGGCAGATTCTGCTCTGATCAGCAGGGGATCTGTAAGCTGGGATCCCCTGCTGAGTAGAGCATAGCGGCACGGATGTCACATTCATGTCCGATCAATTTATGCAGACAGCCCTATCTGTTGATGCCCGCCTGAAAAACTGAAAGGCAGATCTGATCAGAACGGCCTTGAGAAAGGGGCCTTAATGGTTTGATTAAGTAAAACCTGACCTCTGTGTACTGTATGGTCAGTGCATCTGGTGAGTGTTTTATTTTATTGGTGGGGAAACTGTGGAGGAAAGTATTTGTATGAGAAGACACCCGGTTTTTACTTTTTATTAACTTTGGATTCAAGTTCATAGCGCTGCATACCTTTCCTGATGTTTCTAAAGACTGCATGTCGTCTGCTTATGTTGGCTGCTGAATAAGATTGGTCAGCACAGACTTTAAAGAAAAAGTTTATTTATTTTATGTCTTAGCTTTGATTTATCAGTAAAATTCCTTTTAGCACAGCCCATTATAAACAAATCCCAGGTAAAAGAAGAGGGCAAACAAAACATGAATTCAAGTAATACAAGGATGCCAGTACCTGTGCCAGTGGTTTGTTCTCATAAGCCTTCTCATGTTCAAAGAACATATCTAAGCCATGCTCCTTCACTATCTTCTCAGATTCATCAGAAAAAAGGACAGCATCTCCATCAAATGCCACTCGCAGCTGATCTTCATTAATAGACACATTGTGACTGGGGCTAAAAATGGTGGCAGCTGCAATACCTGTAGGTGTGACGAAAAAAATAAAAATAAAATAAAAATCTAGTTAAGATTGTTTATAACGATTTTGGTTTTTATTAACGACTTGACTCATTTTGATTGTCTGATTACCAGTAATGCATCTAAACTTCAACCTTGCCTTCAGGCTTACATGGTTATACAGGTTCCTATCCAGTACTGGATTATTTTTTATGATTTTACTGTACGCTGTGAGCTTATCGTAGTCTGCAGCAAGTCAGAACCTGCAAAATCTCCTGGTTGGAGGTTATCCAACATCATCTAATGCTTTCTTCCCCAGCCTGACTGCCTCTGGCAGTCAGGCCCCCTTTGGGAAGAGGTCTAGTTAGGAACTGAGGGCTGTGACCCTTGACTAGGAATTAAGCAGAAAAAATGACATAGTAATTGTAAGTATCACAATTCTCCTTTCCTCCATCTTGCAAGACTTTATTGAAGAGCTGCACTAATATGGGGATGCTATTATCTTTATGGACAGTTGGGATACTATTTACCATATTTGTGGAAGCGCACTGTTCCCACTGTTGTGTTTGTAGACTATTTTCACTTACTTTAGATAACAAAGTTCAATGCAAAGAGCAGCCTCCATGTGGTGTGAAGTAAGAGACTAAAGTGTGAATCGGAATTCACAGCCAATACCTGGGAAATGAGCATCTTTGATTTTTTTAGTGCAACCCTAATTAGCGTAGAAGCTGGTGGGGGTTAGGGAAAGGGGTCACCCTTCTAGCGGTAAAAGAGGACTCCCCTCATGGAACACATGTCAGATGACCCAGGCCCCCATGACTCATGATCCCAGGGTGTTTGGCTGTACTTCTAGAGCAGTGATGGCGAACCTTGGCACCCCAGATGTTTTGGAACTACATTTCCCATAATGCTCATGCACTCTGCAATGTAGTGTAGTTTAGCATCATGGGAAATGTAGTTCCAAAACATCTGGGGTGCCAAGGTTCGCCATCACTGTTCTAGAGCCTTATATTGAACCATGTTGGACCTGCAGGGCACTGCAAAGACCACTCCAGGTGTTTGGGGGTTATTTTAGACTTGATCGAGGGATAACGTGTAAAGGTTTGAAACCGCCATCTATGCACACATGGCAGACAGAGGACAACCTGGAAAACTAAATTTAAAGCAGGGTATACATGGACCGAAAATCAGCCGGTTCATCACAATGCTTGTATTGATGGGAGGATCTGTCGAGTTTATTTTTTTCAGCTCGCTGGATGAATGAAAAAAAAAACTGATTGTGTATACCCTGCTTAACAGTAGAGCCCCAGCTGTAGAGTTTGGACACATGGTGTAGCTTGGTCCCATCTACAAAATTAATTTAACATCACAGATCCTCTAGCAGGTCTTTGAGCCTGGTTTCACACATGTGCGGTGCAAATTGAAGCTCAGGTTTCACTGGGGAGATAAAAATCTCCTGTTCAAAGGAATTACTGCGTTTTAGCTCAGGATCAGTGAGCAGGGAGAGGGGGAGGTGTAGTGAGGAGAAGTAGAAAATCCATGTGCAGAACGCAATGCATCTGCAAAGCAGATGCGTTCTCATAGAAGATAAGGGGCTCGTAATTCGCACCGCAATGCCCAGAAAACACACACGTTTTTTGTGCAATGCGCAGTGCGAATGCATCGCACATATATGAACCAGCCTCATTCAAATGAACCTAGTTTAAAATGTCCTGCGAATTGGATGCGTTGTAAGCCGCATCTAATTCGCATAGGTGTGAACCCATGCTGACACTAAATACAAATATTTAACGTGAAGCCAAAAGAGCTTCAAACTTGTAAAATCCAGCAAGAGGGCAAAAAAAAGGCAATTTGATAAATCAAAAATAGCAAGATTCACATTCAAATTTTTTAAAATTTATCACATGATAAAGAAGCTAGAAAGATCACTATATGTCTGTGATGTATATTATAGAAGCAGGTTTAAATGACAGGCTCACTTAGGGGCCTGGTTTTTAACCACTTCAATACCGGGCCTATTCTGGCACTTCTCTCCTACATGTAAAAATCATAATTTTTTTGCTAGAAAATTACTCAGAACCCCCAAATATTATATATGTTTTTTTAGCAGACAGCCTAGGGAATAAAATGGCAGTCATTGCAACCTTTTATCTCGCACGGTAATAATTTTTCAAACGCCTTTTTTTTGGAAATTAATGAATTAAAAAATAACAAAACAGTAAAGTTAGCCCAATTTTTTTGTATAATGTGAAAGATAATGTTACGCAGAGTAAATAGATACCTAAAATGTCACGCTTTAAAATTGCGCTCACTCATGGAATGGTGCCAAACTTCGGTACTTAAAAATCTCCATAGGCGACGCTTTGAAAATTTTTACAGGTTACCAGTTTAGAGTTACAGAGGAGGTCTAGTGCTAGAATTGTTGCACACGCTCTAACGCAAGCGGCGATACCTCACATGTGTGGTTTGAACGGCGTTTACATATGTGGGCGGGACTTGCGTGTGCGTTCGCTTCTGAGCGCAAGCTTCCAGGGACAGGGGCGTTTAAAAAAAAAAAAAAAATGTATTTCTTTTTTTATTTTACTTAATTTTTTGTTATTTTTACACTTTTTTACATTTTTATTTTTTGATCACTTTTATTTCTATTACAAGGAATGTAAACATCCCTTGTAATAGGAATCTATTGTGACAGGTCCTCTTTATGGAGAGATGAGGGGTCAATAAGACCCCACATCTCTCCTCCAGGCTGGAAAGCATGAGATCGAGAAAAAAAATTCACTGATCTCTTGCTGACAGTCGCGATTGCGGCTTTGTTTACATCTGGGAACCCAGGCGTGACGTAATAACGTTGCGCCCGGGCCTCCGATGGTCATAGAGATGACTGTTGACCACCTATCGTCGTCATCCGGCACCGGCCGATTCTTTCTCCGGGCCCCCGATGGCACGGGAGAGCCCGGAGAAGCACCGGATGGTCCCCTCCCGTCGCCTATAAGAACGATCAAATGGCGGAACTGCCGATATGACCGTTCTTCTTGTGCACAGAATCACTGGCTGAGAAGAATGATAGCTACAGGCATCATTCAGATATCCCCGCACAAAGTCAAGGACGTCATTTGACCATGTGCGGTATTGAAGTGGGCTAGTTCCCGGCCCAGGTGTTTTGATTGCAGTTTTGCAGTGGTCCACTCCACCCTACCAGCTCCACACACGTAAATAGGTTCTAGAAGCTTCTCTGTGTAAGGCTAGAAGCAACATTTCTACACTTTACATTTTCAAGATTTCTTTGGTAGTTGCAAATACAATTCCTATACAAGTCTTGTCCTTCCTTAAGGGCCACTAAGTGGTAACCTAGGTATGTTGTAAGTGCATCCAGGGAACCTGCCCAGCCACTACACTGATGAATCCTCTGTCTCTGGACCCACTCCCAACCCTAGCTGGATACTAAACAATCCCCCAAGATATTGGCTGTGCTCCTCAGCTCTAAGAGGCACATAACATTCCCCAATAGCAATTTCACTTGACATAACATACTTTTACCTGTGTTCAGCAACAAGGCACTACAGTGGTTTTTATTCCGAATACTTTATTAATCCCATAGGGAAGTTATTAAACTTTTCTAAACATTTCTTAGGGCATCTTACAAACTTTCAGGGTCTACACATTAAAGGAGAAACCACCTTACAAGCTACAAGTAAAGAAAATAGGTAAAATAATAGGAAATGGAATAATTCATGTAGTAGGACTGTATATAGAAATGGCGCTTGTTTTTCTGAATGGCATGACTCTTCCACACAAATTTTACAAAAATAATTAACTGTGGCTATACCATTACAAAACAAATTAATTATAGATTTACCTTGGGTAACCCTGAATACCATTAACATTTTACTTATCCACTAAACAGGTGCTGTATTCCCTCACACCATCTTGTTGCTTTGAGACTTCATTCTAGGCTTGGTTTCAAGTGCAGTCACAAGATGACCTATCAAAATGCTACCAGAATTAAATAACATTTGCTTTCATACAAGGATGCCCTGACAGAATGTTTTGTAACCTGACCTACTGTTGGACTGAAAGATTTGTCTGTGTCTATAAAAAGTATAGTGTATAGGATTAACTTAAGCACAATCAAACAATCCTGTCTAGAAAGCATAAGAGCAGGATTCCCAGAGGTTTCAATAACTTCCTATGCTACTTTAAATACCCTGTGGGTGCTTTCCTGCTTTGGCAACTCCCTGTGTGCGTCAGTTTCTATTACCACTACAAAGCACCAGGTAGTTATTATTTTCTTTACCCATCTGTAACACAGTGTAGGTGTCCTATTATATGGGTTGGGGTGTACCCACCCTTGGGAGGCGGGTGGTTCAGTGTGGTGGGGTGGAGAGAGAAGTTCAGAGATACAGCTCTGGGTCAGCACACTTTCCATTACAGGGAAAGGTATTGGAGATTGAGGCCCCCAAAGTTTGAATAAATTGGGAAGCAACTTTTGTCACTTGACTTATATAGGATTATGCTATGTGTATGCCACAACCTTCCTTTTCTTTCACCGTGAAGACAAATGTTTTTGTTGAAAATGTTCTAAGAATGTTTTGTGCCTTTTACTATATGTTTGGACAAGAAGTTCAGGAAATACCGTATATACTCGAGTATAAGTCATTCCGAGTATAAGTCGAGGCCCTAATTTACCACAAAAAAAATGGGAAAAACTTATTGACCCGAGTATAAGACGAGGGTGAGAAATGCACAGCTACTTTAAGTGGAAAAGAGGGTCAACAATGCCCATTTGCAGCATCACTGTGCCCATTTGCATGCCTCACTGTGCCCATTTGCAGCCATAGGTCCCCTGAACTTCAAACTCAGTAGTTAAGGGTTCCTAGATGCCCCCTAGCTGCAGCCAAAATTTGGGGTCTCTGAACCCAAAGGGTCCTGAAATGACATTGCTGCAGATAGACACAGTTGACCGACTTTGGGGCCCCGTATCTCGGGGCCACTTAGTGCTAAGAACCCCAAATTTGGTGTGCAAACCCAGTGGAACTAGCACCATAAAATTTCTAGCACCAAGTGGCCCCGAGATACAGGGCCCCAAAAATCAGTTCAGAAAATGTCAAGCACTTTTCTGCAGCAGAGAATGACATTTTCTGAACCAGTTTGGGGCCCTGTATCTCAGGGCCACTTGGTGCTAGGAACCCCAGCTTTGCATATGTTATGGTACCAGTTCCACTGGGTTTGCACACCAAATTAGGGATTCCTAGCGACAAATGGCCCTGAGATATGGGGCCCCAAAGTCGGTTCAGAAAATGTCAAGCACTTTTCTGCAGCAGAGAATGACATTTTCCGAACTGATTTTGGGGCCCCGTATCTGGGGGCCACTTAATGCTAGGAACTTCAGCTTTGGATATGTTGTGGAACCAGGTCCACTGGGTTTGCATACCAAATTTGGGGTTTCTAGCACTAAGTGGCCCTGAGATACGGGGCCCCAAAGTCGGTTCGGAAAATGAAATTTTTTGCTGCAGAAAAGTGCTTGACTCGAGTATAAGTCGAGGGGGGCACTTTCAGCACAAAAAAATGTGCTGAAAAATTCGACTTATACTCGAGTATATACGGTACCTTGGAAAAAGACTGTCCTATTTTTTTTTCTGTGATGCTAACGGGACAGTATGACTTCTTATACTTGTGGGGAGGAGTGGGTGTTTGGCTCCATGGGGGATGGAGAAGTGGCACAGCGCCAGGAGGCTGCCTCCTGACGGTTTGAGGTGCAGCTTCCTGTTGGCCTCATGGAACATGATTTCTGACTACTCCTATATGGAAAGTGTTGGGAGTTTGAAGACCCCCCTGCAGGATTCTGAGGCTTAAACAAACCTACTGAAAAGAGAGTGTTCTTCATTGGTAGCAATTTCTGTCACCATTACATTTCCCCCCACTTCCACACTGTCTGAATTCATTTAATTATTAAACATGGAATCAAACTACAGACCAACCAAGTGGATCTTTAAGTAGGAAATGAACAGACCAGAGGCAGGTGGCAGAGGTGTCAGGCATTAAAGGTTACTTGTACCCCTGAAATAACACTTTACCCAAACCTGAAACTTAAAGCGGAGTTCCACCCAAAGATTGAACTTCCGCTTTAAGTGCTGGTGACCCCCTGGCATGCCACATTTGGCATGTCATTTTTTTGGGGGGGATGAGCGGGTACCCTGTCTTTACAGGCACCCAGCTCCCACTTCCTCCCCTGGTGCTGCCACGCCGGAAGAACGTTCACCTCTCCCCCCTCCCTCCAATCTTCTGAGACACATCACAGGTCCCAGAAGATTGCCCGGCCATTCACAGTACGCAGCGCAACTCTCAGTGGGTGTCCACAGTTAGAATGCCGGCGCCACGGAGAGGAGTGAGGCTTCCTGCCCCCACATCGCTGGACCGTGGGACAGGTGAGTGTCTGATTATTAAAAGTCAGCTAACTTTTTGTAGCTGCTGACTTTTAAATGGGTGGAACTCCGCTTTAACGCTTAACTAGACCCTAACCCTTAGGGTCGGTTCACACTAGGATGACTTGTCAGGCGACCTAGCCGCCTGACAAGTAGCGTCCCACTCTGTACAATGGAACCGTTCTAATCGGAGCGACGCAAGTCGCTCCGACTTAGAAAAAGGTTCCTGTACTACTTTGGGGGCGATTTGAGGCGACTTGCATAGACTTCTATATAGAAGTCGTTTTGCAAGTCGCCGCCCCTGTCGTGTCCAGGACGCCTGAGGCAGTCGCGCTGCAAGTCGCGCTGCTTCAGTGTGAACCGGGGCTTAGGGCTCCTTTACACTTGCTTTGACTTACACTTTACACTTGCTTTGATTTAAGACACATTAAAGCACCTACTGTTTCAAAATGCTTTTTGATGCTTTGGTGATGATTCGGTGATGCTTTAGGCTGGGTTCACACAATTGCCGTGTCAGACATCGCATGCGATTCGCAGCGCATGGCTGTGCAGATCACATGCGATGTTTGTGTGATGCGAATTTGGTCCGCACTGGAATCAGATTGCATGGGTGTTCACACCCATGTGTTCCGATTCCTGCACCATTTCACAGTTCGCACTGCGATCTGCGAATCAATCTGGGGGTGTCATTAGCTTTGTATTGACACCCGCAGCGGTTCGCATAGAGCAGTGTGAACTGCCTGCGAGAGACATGCGATGCGGGAAGCCACACAGGAATTGCGCTGGTTTCTGCATTGCATATGTGTGAACCCAGGCTATATGAAGCTTTGCAAATGCCCTTGTGTGTTGATATTATATTTGTTTTAAAGGGGCCCAGTAGAACCAAGCTCCTTAGTATCCCTGTTCAGCAGATCTCCAGCTCAGTAGTATTCCTGTTCAGCATATCCACAGCTTATTAGTACCCTCGTTCAGCAGATCCCCTGCTCAGTAATACCCCCAGCTCTGCTGATGCCCTATTCAGTCATACCACCAGCTTTGCTGATTCCCCGCTCAGTAGTAACCCCCGGCTCTGCTGATCCCCCACTCAGTAGTAGCTCCCAGCTCTGTTGTTCCCTCACTCAGTAGTAACCCCCAGCTCTGCTGATAATCTCTTTTTTTGATCCTCCTCTCTCACTGGTCCCCACTCACCTCCTGATATATTGTCCCCATGCTGCACACCATGTGTGACATCTGCTAGTTTCTCCTGCTCTGGTCCTCCAGCTCTGCTGATCCTCTGCTGCTCCGCACTCCACACCAGATGTGACATCTGCACCAGACACTTCCAGAATATACACACATGAACTGGAAGTGACTGGTGATCATGTCTTGTTGTTTTCCCAGTGCAACCTGGAATATCTCATACCTGCAAAACCTCCAAAACAAAGCAAAGCTAAAGCCAAATAAAAGCCTCTCAGAAGATTCAGGTGCTATAAGCAAGCTTTGTCATAGACTTCTATGGAGGCTTTGGAGACGCTTTGATGCACCAACATAGCAACGCAGGTTATATTTTTAAAGCAAAGCAAACACGACTATACGGTAACTAATTTATTCAATGACAGGTGCTTTGATTGACATTCAGACTGCTTTAAAAAAGCATGTCTATTGCAACATATTGAAGCAAGTGTAAACGGGCCCTTAAAGTGTATGTTAAACCAAAACTTTTATTTAATTTTGGATAAAGTGAGGAAGTGTTAAATCCCCTGTAAGGGCCCTTTCACATGGGCTGCCCAATCAGGTCTGCCTGTCAGTTTTTCAGGTGGACCCCTTTGGAGCAACAGATGTCAACGGTGACATGATCCGATTTTGTCCGCAAAATCCAGACAGATGGTGGTCCTATTTTCCATCCGCCTGGTGGATCGGATCAGATATGGTCGGATGAAAACGGACAGGCAGTCTGTTTTCACCCGATCTCCCCATAGAGGAGAGCTAGACTGGGTCCATCTCCGCTCTGCACAGTGAGCGGAGACAGACATGTCATCCGCCTTCTCAGTGGGGATCAGCGGAGCAAGTGGAGTCCGTCCAATGGAGGCGTCCGTGTGAAAGGGGCCTTAGGGTTTTGCTGCTGTCTAATGGTCACTATATTCAATTGTCTCTGGTTCAGAAAGTAATAAGAACATTCTACATTTTAGTTATGCTACAGGACAGGGAGTGTTTTCCAATACCGAGGTGAAGACCTATTCAGTCGACACATAAAAGGGGATTCATCCTTGTTTTTTAAAACAGAAAAAGAGAAAGCTTCCTGATAGGACAGAAAAAAAAACTGGTAGGGGTAATAACCATTTCCAACTCTCAAATATTGTTAACCTAACCCTAACCTAGCTCTCTTTACTTTTCAATAGAGTGAAGGAGTAAAACTCTGCCCAGTTTTTACTGCTATTCAGGTGCTCTGTTACATAAATGACTCCTCACTTCCTGTCCTGGTGACAACAGTTTCACAAGACGCGAAGTGACAGAAATTTTCCAACAACAAACCTTTTATATAGTACTGCTTGGAAGGCTGGACCTCCTGACAGGATTGTATTGCTAGATGTCCCTGTTTCAGATTTTCCTTCACTTCCTGTCTGATGAATCTCTTGGTACTGGGACACGGGGACACCTCTTAAAGTGCCAACTAATAAGGGGTTTATCTCACTCGCTTCTTGCTGTCCCTCCAGAACAGGAGGTGAAGGTAAGAGCTTGAGTTGATGGCATCAGTTTGACACCAGTTTGAGACACTTATGAGATCATTCAGAATAAATGGACAGGTACATTTGACTTGCTTTAAGTGGGTTTTAAATTTCAAAATACTTGTATTGGATTGTAAAACCGGTTTGAAGCAAACAAAAGCTAGTTTCCATAATGGGACAGCAAAAAAAAAAAAAAGAACAACAAGCCTGGCGAGGATGGTTTTCCTTCCTTACTGTATACCTAAACCTAAAGTGATATTCGCACACGGAGCGCGGCTCTTACCCGCCCTCATTCCTGTTCTCTCCTCATTGGCTCACTGGTTTTGACAGTATCTCCCTCTGCTATCTCAGCCAAAAAGGAGGAAGAGACCCAGGAGAGCCGTTGCTCTTGGGCATATTGCTGGATTGAGATGAGGCTCAGGTAAGTATTTGGGGGGAAAGCTGCACACTGAAGGTTTTTTTTACCTTCACTCGTAGAATGCATGAGGGTAAAAAACCTTGAGCCTTTACAACCACTTAAAAAAAAAAAGGTTTTAGTTAGATTTACACTTTAACCAGAACACTTAAATTTAACCTAACACTTGACCACCCAAATCCTAACCTTAATAGTAACCCCTAACCCTTAAAGCTAACATAATTGCTAACCTGAATATTTTAATAGGAACTTTACCCTTAAAGTTCACAACAAAGGCACTTTTAGAAATGTTTAGTAATGATAATCTGCAAACAGATACTTACAGTACAGTATACTGTACACAGTTTTCCTTTTTTCATTCTTTGCATAGCTTATTTTTCTTTTCCTCAAAAAACTTCTCCCTGTGTAACCATTTTTACTAAGGGCAGATCAATCTCCCTTTACTTCCTGGAACTTGCCTGGAATTCTGTGTCTGCCACCTGGGAAAATGTGGAACTTCCCAGGATGCAGCTATGAGGCCAACATTATATCACCAGTGCTTCCCTCAACCAGGAAGTGAAAAAACAGTATTTATAAGTAAAAGCAAAAAGTGTATTAAAAAAAAGGTAAAATCATTTCATATCCGCATGCAGAGCTGCATGCTGATGTGATGTTTGGTGAAAGAGGGAAATGTCCACATCAACTTCATATAATCATTACTTCCCTTGTCTGCACTAAAACTATATGCTCTGAAACATGGGCGTCCCCAGAACTTTTTTTGGGGGGGGGGGCTTCGGCAGCAGCGATACACAGTCGCATTTAACCCTTTCTTCGACTGCAAGCAAGGGTTAAGAGTGCCCCGCTAGCAGCCAAAAAGCGCCGCTAAAACGATTGTAAAGCGCCGCTAAAACTAGTGGCGCTTTACCGATAACGCAGCCAGATGGCAGTGTGAAATAGCTCTTGAGATAATTCAACTTCACTCCATGCCCATATAAATATAGCCTAGAGAATGTACATCTTTTCTATTTGCAATGTATTGCAATACATCTGTTGTGGTCCTATTTTGATCTTTATGAAAACAGCCTATACTGTATAGGTTGTTTTCATCAAGATCAAAATATGGCCACAACAGATGTATTGCAATACATTGCAATATACAGTAGAAAGATGTACATTCTCTAGGCTATATTTATATGGGCATCATGGACTGGTATGCCTGAGAGACTGAGTAACTTCCATACAAAGTGAAGAAGATATAACACACAACACAAATATATTTTTCCAGCAATAACTCAGCTGTCCAACTTTCCATGCAACATATATATATATATATTCTCCTCCTAACTGGCACAGTGGCACTGCAGTGCTGTTACCTGTGGTTCTTCAGTGATGCGATAGCACTGGCAGCATATTCTCTTTTAGCCACTGCACGCACCTGTGGGAGGATCCGGCGTTGCGCCGGCCGGATCGGCATAGCGACATAACACAGGCAGGCTGAGGCAGGTGGCACTGGTTGGCACTGGCAGATGGCACTGGCTGGCATTGGCAGGTGGCATTGATTGGCACTGACAGGTGGCACTGGCAGATGGCACTGACTGATTGGCACTAGCACGTGGCACTGGTTGGCATTGGCAGGCACTGGTTGGAATTGGCAGATAGCACTGGCAGGTGGCACTGGATGGCACTGGCAAGTTGCACTGGCAGATGGCACTGATTGGCACTGGCAGGTAGCACTGGTTGGCAGGTGGCACTGGCAGATGGCACTGGATGGCAATGGTAGGTTTCACAGCCGATAGTGTAACTGTGTGAAACTGTATGGAGAGAGAGAGAGGGGAGCTAACAAATTCAGCATGATGTCGGAGGTGGGTGGGGCCCGGCAGCTATCTAGCCAATGATTGGGCTGTTTAAGAAAGGGGCGGGGCCACATACACATAGCGGCCCGCCCAGATCCCATCCCATTGGCTGGTGTTGGATAGCTGGGTCCTGCCAACCCAGATCCCGTCCACCCCGACATCCAACCTCAATTTTGACAGCTCCTTTCTCTCTCCATACAGTTTCACACACCGCGGCACTGCTCTGCCAACAGCGTGTGGAGAAGGGAGGAGGAACCCCACGTTCCTCCTCTCTTCTCTGATATATCGGTCGACCTCTACCTTCTTACGATTCCAGGGGGGGGCAATTGAGCCCCCTTGCCCTATGCTGTAGACGCCCATGCTCTGAAAGCTCCCAGCGTCAAAACAAAACTGACTCAGGATAGTAATCAGCAAGTGTTTACCACTTAAAAAATTATAACAATATAAACACTTTGCATTTAGTATAATTATATTTAACAGTCATGTAGCCACAAACTTCACAGACTTCATCTCTATTGAAGACAGTTACTCACCTTCCTCTATAGCTTCCTGTACCTTCTCAGCATCAGATGAGAGGTATAGATTGGTATGGTAAGCTTTTAGGTAGCCAATGGGGCTGTTGCCTCCAGTCATGCAGAAACGTTCAATAAAAAGATCTGAAAAAACAATATACAACAATTACAAACATTCAAGCCTTAAAGCAGTATTAAACCCAAAAGCAAACATTTAGTATATTGCAGCTTACCAATCATTAGATATGGTGGGAGCATTGGTTTCCTTTTTTAGGCTTCCTTTCTTCTATTTTCATCTGGTGGTCCAGCTAGTAAGTCTGTTTTTCACAGTACAAACTCTCCAGCAGAATATATCAGTTTATATGAATGAGACAAACCACTTAATACTGGCAGGGGTGATTAAAATGATCAGTTTTTATTTATTTGTGCAAACTTTTCCTGGTGCCTTCATGGCAGCATACGCATGGTTGCTCCACCCCCGGCCAACCCACAGAGCCATTATAACTATAAAAGAGCGACGCCCCCCTGCCCCCATTCTCTTTTTTGTCCTCAAGGCCACACAGGATCATGGATTTGTCAGCCCCTGACTCACCCAAAAAAATTGGTGCCGCCATTCAGGTTCATGCTCTCCTGAGAGGAGGTCCCGTCACTTGGGCTGCTAAATGCGCTGAGGAGTGGGGGGAGCCTGTTTCTGTGGATGTTTTTGGGGAAGTGTATGTGGGACTCACCATTTGGTCCCCACAGTGGCTCTACAGCTTTGTCCTGCCTTATACTACTGCCAGATTTCCTTTCTCTGTTTTCTCTTGCTCTGTAGTGTAGAGGCGCTGTCTCTGTAATTGCAGCCTGTGTGATAGCTGTGGGCGCTCCGCGCGCCTCTTCCTGCTTCCCTTTCTTCCTGGATGGGGTGGGTAGCCGGAAGTGCAGGAGCCTCCATCCTGGTGGTTCCACACAGCTGATTTTGCCCTCGCTTTATTTAAATAGATGGGGAGCAGGGAAAATGGCTGCTGTCTTGCCCCCCCCACCTGCTCAGCTGCATGCTTGCCATCCTGCTGCCCAGAGGAGCCAGCATGGAGATTACCCAAGGTAGGAAGTGTTTGTTTACATACTTTTTAAAGGGCCACTGTGCTGCTTTTTCTTTTTCTATGCTGACACTCAATTTGCTCTCTCTCTCTCCCTTTTTTTTTCCTCTGTGGCGATTTTTTTTTTTTTTTTTGCTGTTTCACATAGTCTGTCGTGGCACACAAAATATCCTCAACATCCCTCTAGGCATGGGGCTGCAACATACTGGTGAGTATAATAAAAAAAAGAGCAGGGCCTCATTTTAAAGAATATCTTTGTCCCTTTACAAGCAGGCTCTCATTTCACAGAAGATCCAGTAGCCATGGCCATACACATGGACACTTTTTGCATTCTGCTCAAAGATCACATGACTCATTACATCATGCTGCTAGGCAATCTTCCACAGTGTGTCCAGACCCCATGAGAAAGCCTTTTGGGCCTGCGGTAAGCAGACGCTGCCCGACAAACTGGTCTGCGAGAGCTGTTTCTCGAAAGCCTCTAGAGACAAGGAGAAAGAGAAACAGGAGACAATGGCATCTATGAAGAAAATAATCCAAGACTCGATCAAGGAGTTGGTCTTTTCTCAGGAGATCCCCCTGATGATGACACGTGATCCCTGTGTCGAAGACGCGTAGGGGAGGGGCCAGGACGGAGAGACTGACACAGACTTTACACCAGCGCTGTCTCAGCACAGCATACCGCACCAAACTTCCACTGATTTTGCATAGAAAGCCGTTATAGTATGGTGCACTGACGCACCAGTGCCATGTGAGTACCCCGGTGTGGGGAGCGTTTTCTTTTAATAAAAGCATTTTGACTATATTACACTATATAGTTTCCTTTTCATTCTATGTATGGAGCCACATTGTTTCCAGCTGGAGGAGTGGAGCAGACACTGAGACTGAGCCCAGGGGTGGCTCCAAGCAATTTTGGACTCAGGGTAGAAGCTGAGTCACACGCTCTGAGGTGAGCACATTAGCTTAAGGGGGTCACGAAGGAGCACAGGAGCATGTTTTGCAGCACTCAGGATATCTTCGGCATGATGTTGGATTGTTATCACAGCTGAACACCACCTGCACACATTATTTTATTATCACTGCTGGACATTGTGCCATAGAGAACTTTTTTTTTTTTTTTTCATTTAAGAAAATTAGGTTACTGTGTATTGAGCACTAAGCACACTTTTTATGTTGATTAAGACACTATGTATGGTGTAAAAAGCACTAATTTATGGTGTAACAAGCACTTGCTTTTTCACACCTTGTTTATTTATTCTACATTCATATTATTTGTAATATTATCGCACTAGTAAGCACAAAATTGGTTATTATTAATTTTGTTTTTGGGGTCACCCAAGCGCAGCGCATAACTTGTAAATTTATCCTATGCACGTTATATGAAGCGTGATTAGCGCATGCAGCTGGAGGTAGCACAAGCAAGGCATAAGATCATTGTGGCTCACAGAATTTTTCCAATTTCATTACATCATGCTGATAGGCAATCTTCCACAGTGTGTCCAGACCCCATGAGAAAGCCTTTTGGGCCTGCGGTAAGCAGACGCTGCCCGACAAACTGGTCTGCGAGAGCTGTTTCTCGAAAGCCTCGAGAGACAAGGAGAAAGAGAAACAGGAGACAATGGCATCTATGAAGAAAATAATCTAAGACTCGATCAAGGAGTTGGTCTTTTCTCAGGAGATAGCCGGGCCCTCAGGGATTGATAGACCGACAGACGCACCTGCCGACCAGGTGGGCTCTGCTGCTTCATCCTCTGAAGCTGTAGCCGAGTATTCCTCTACATTCCTGGACTTTGCCATTATTGACCCCTATATAATGGTGGTAAAAGAGGCCATACAATGGGAAGAATCTGTTGAGCCTATGCCAAAGTCGTGGAGATACTTCCTTCATCTCTAGAAGAAAACTTCAACTTTTTTCTTGATGGATGAGATCAAGGACATTGTTCTTGAAGAGTGGAAGAAAGTCGACAAGAGACTGGTACCATTCAACTGTTTCCAAAAGCTTTATCCCTTGTCGGAAGAGGACGCACAACTGTTTGACGCAGTGCCCCCAGTAGATGCCTCGGTCATGAGGCTGGAAAGAAACACGACACTGCCACTGGAAGATGTGGTCTCCTTTAGGGATGGGCTTGACCACATGATTGACGCAGACCTGAAAAAGACATACCAAGCAGCAGGGGTGCCTGCAAGCTGACTATGGCCCTAACCTCGGTCCGCAGAGCAGTTAGAGCTCGGACAGAGAATGTTGAATTAGCACTGCGGCAAGGTGTGGATTAAGAGCAAATAATCAGAGCCTTGGATGAACTGAAGTTGGCCTCATACTTCATGGCGGAGGCTGCTATTGACTCCATGAAATGCTCAGCAAGAACAATGCTATACTCCATAACCGCTAGGAGGGCTCTCTGGCTGAAGCCCTGGGCAGCGGACCCCTCCTCGAAGCAGACATGGTGTTGCATACCGTTCAATGGGAAAGCTCTGTTTGGGGAAAAGCTGGATGCAGCAATTTCCAGAGTGACCAGTGGGAAGAGTGGGTTAATACCCTAAGACAAGACTAGGAGGGGGAAGTATTCCACAAAGAGTCCTCTTCAGCAAAAATGGAGAGATACGAGGGGTTATTGTCCTGGTAGAGAATACAGGGAGGGCTGGAGGGGCTCCCAGTTGACCTTCCTGAAGTTAGCCAAGGCATCCACCTCATCGCAGAGGAACCCAAAGTCTTTTTGACTTCCTGCCCACCCACGCTGGCCCAGCGGGTGCTCGTTTTAAAAGCATTCGC
This sequence comes from Lithobates clamitans, assembly GCA_037952925.1. Classification (NCBI taxonomy): domain Eukaryota; kingdom Metazoa; phylum Chordata; class Amphibia; order Anura; family Ranidae; genus Lithobates; species Lithobates clamitans. The sequence goes on along the minus strand of JBBGZY010000240.1, from coordinate 446,323 downwards.
TCTGATGTGGGTAAAAAACTGTTCCTGATTGGTGGGCGGTCTACACCATCCAGCTGGGTCATTTCTGGAAGTTCAAAGGACGATCTCCTCAGGCATCCTTCCTCCCCACCAGGATTCCCAGGTCAATGGAGAAAGCAGGAATTTTGCAACAGTATGTGCAAACATTAATTCTCCAGAAAGCGGTAGTACCCGTTCCAGAGTCTGAACGGTATTCAGGCTTTTATTTTGCAGTTTTTCTTGTGTGAAAAGAAAAAAAAAGGATGGAGGCCAGTGCTGGATCTGAAGAGATTGAACAGATTCATTCTCCTAGAACATTTCAAGATGGAGTCACTAAATACGATCATATTGGCAGTCCAGCCATGCGACTGGATGGTCTCCATAGACCTCCAAGATGCATACTTACATGTACCCATTCACCGCCATTTTCAGGCTTACCTAAGATTCAAAGTAGAAGACATCCACCTTCAGTTCCAGTGTCTTCCATTCGGTATATCTAGAGCACCAAGAACCTTTACAAAAGTCCTTTTGGCAATTCTAGCACCACTCAGAGAACTGGGGATCAGAGTCCTGTACTATCTGGACGACATCTTGATATTATCTCAGTGCAGAGTAATATTATTTTCACGCTTGCAGGAGGTAGTGCCCTGACCAGGTTCGGTTAGATAATCAAGCAATCCAAGAGCCAGTTCACTACTACCCAAGAAATGATATACCTGGGCGCTCTGTTCAACACCCAAAACTGGACAGTTTCCCTTCCGCTGGCAAAATTCTCGGTCATCAGAGAGTAGGTGAAGCAGGCCTTGTCAAGCCAATCTATGTCGGCATGGAGATGCCTCAGCCACCTGGAGACATTTGCCTCATGTATTCCGATGGTCAAATGGGCCCTCTGGCACCTCCGGACTTTTTAGCAGGGATTTTTAGCCCAGGTTAGAAGGAAGTAACTGTCCAGGCAAATAGTGGTGACTGAGGATGAAGAACAGTCTCTGTGGTGGAAAAGGCATCAAAGCCTCTGCAATCACTGCCATCTTGGTCCCATACTCCTGGACAATTCTTACGTCCAACTCGAGTCAGTTAGGCTGGGGTGCTCATTGCGGATCCGACATGGTCCAGGGAACATGGCAGTTTGAAACCAGCAACATAGTATCCAATATGCTGGAGCTGAGAGCTGCCTGGTTGGCCATATCTCTTCTGGCCTCCTCTCTGAGGTAAATCGCTCCTGATATATATGGACAACAAAGCGGTGGTGGCCTATGTGCAAAACCAGGGCAGTACACACAGCAGATCCCTGATGCAGGAAGTGGAGCCGATTCTGTCATGGGCATAGGGCAACCTGCTGAATCTCAGAGCAGCCTATATCCCAGCCTTTCAGAATCACCAAGCGGATCTGTTGTCCATAAATCTGGCCGACAACAATGAGTGGTTTCTGAATCAGACAGTGTTTGATTGGATTTGTCAACAATGGGGTCACCCCCCATATAGATCTTTTTGCCTCGCCTCTGAATACCAAGACGCTTCTCTTTTTCATGAGATATGTCTGCCGGACTTCAGCGAGGGTGGATGTGCTAGCTTAGTCACGGGATTTCTGCTTGGCCTATGCCTTCCCTCCAGTCCCTATGATCCTACATTTCCTCCAATGACTCAGCAGGGAGAGAGTGATCGTGTTGACAGTAATACCTTATTGGCCACGGAGGCCATGGTTCACCCTGCTGATGCAACTGTCCCTCTGCAAACCCCTCCCTCTCCCACATCTTCAGGACTTTCTGTCTCAGGGAGACTTTGTGCATCCACATCCAGAGACTCTGAATTTAAGGGTCTGGAAGTTAAGAGGAGATCGGAAGAAGTAGGGTGTTCCAGCCAAGTTTTTAAAACTCTGCTTCAGGCAAGGAAGGCCTCCACAAGCAATACCTATTACAGGATTTGGCAGAAATTTCTCGAATTGGCACAAAGAGAGCAGTTTGACCCACTAAGACTGGAGGTTCAGAATGTGCTGCAATTTCTCCAGTCAGGCCTAGATTTAGGATTAGGCCCTAATACCCTGAAGGTGCATGTCTCAGCCCTCTCAGCTCTCATGGACACCAGACGGGCCCTAAAACCTCTGGTAGAACACTTTCTAAGGGCGGTAATAAGGCTAAAACCACCAAGAAGGAGTCTATACCCCAAATGAGACTTACCGATAGTGCTAAATTTTCTTGCAGCACCTCCCCTTTGTGCCTACGGAAGGCTGTTCTTTGAAAGACATCACACTGAAGGCGAGCTTCCTAGTAGCTGTTACATTGCAGAGTCTCAGAAATTCAAGCCCTAGACTCTCGAGATCCCTATATCGTTTTCTATCTAGACAGGGTAGTCCTTCAGCCTATCCATCAATTCGTACCTAAGGTCCCAGCCACATATCACTCCAATCAGGAATGGGTCCTGCCAGCATTCCCGGAAGAACAGAATTCTACAAAACTGCATGAATTGGATGTAGCAAGAGCCTTAAAGTCCTACATCTCTGTAACTCTACACCTCCGTAAAGATGAAAGATTATTTGTAGTTCAAATGCAAGGAAAGGGCAAGCAGCATCGAAGCGAACAATAGCGGGATGGATTGTGCAGATTATACACAGGGCTGACTGGGCTAGTGGGCTTCCTGTTCCTCCAGGAAGTAAATGCGCACTCAACAAGAGGGATTTCATCTTCATGGACAGCCTTGGCAAAGGTCTCCCCTAAGATAATCTGCAAAGCAGCAAGCTGGTCCTCGTTTTCCATGTTTATGGCTCACTACAGCCTAGATCCAGCTAGTCCCACCTCCCGGGATTTTTGGAGGAAGACCTTACAATTTTCTGTTTCGTAATAGTCAATTAAAAATTCTGTTTTCTTCAGCATTCCCTCCCTGGTAGTGAGTTGGTGAGTTGTTACTTATCATGCGTATGCTGCCATGAAGGCACCAGGAAAATGGAAAATGAAATACTTACCTTTCCATAATTTTCCTTTCCTTGTGCCTATCCATAGCAGAATATTCCCCTCCCTAGTTCTTATTCGTGTGGCTGAATTGAGTCTAGTTACGAGGATGGAGGGGGGTCGCTCTCTTTTATAGAGTTATAATGGTCCTGTGGGTTGGCGGGGGGGGGGGGTTGGGTGGAGCAACCATGTGTATGCTGCCATGGATAGGCACCAAGAAAGGAAAATTATGGAAAGGTAAGTATTCAATTTTCCATTATCCCAAAAGGAACAAAAAACGTTTTTTTTTTAGGCAGATGTGCTTTTAGGAATGTCTGGGGCTTTTAAAAACAAAACGGGCATTATGGCAACTTAAACTTTAATTGTTTACTTTTTGGTAGAAAATGTCTTAGAACCCCCAAACATATACATTATATAGATATTTCAAACAGAGGCCCTAGAAAATAAATTAGTGGGTGTTGCAATTTTTTATGTCACACGATTTTTGATTGCCAATTTTCTGGTAAAAAATAAATGATGTTACGCTGAGTAAATAGATACCAAACATGTCACATTTTAAAATTAGGCACGACTGTGCAACGGCAACAAATGATTAAAATTTTACTATCAATACAGGTTACCAATTTAGAGTTACAGAGGAGATCTGGTGCTAGAATTATTGCCCATGATCAGACGTTCGTAGTGATACCTTACATGTGTGCGCCAATCTGTGTTTGCGTGAGTGTGGGACCGACGTGTGCATTTGTCTTTGTGCGTGAGCATGGGGGGGAACGGTTAATTATTTTTTATTTTTACACTGTCGCTTTACATTGTTTTTGTTTTGATAACTTTCATTGCTGTGACATGGAATGTAAACATCCCTTGTGACAGCAATAGGCAGCGACAGGCACTCTTTATGGAGAGCTCTGGGGTCAATAAGACCCAGATTCCTCCTCTGCCCTTAAAAACTTCTTGCCTGGCGCCTGGAACTGAATTCAACATCCCTGCTTCTCTTTTCTCCACAGAAGAGAGGAGCATTGGTTGCACTTGCAACAAAATGTTTTTAAAGTACAAATAAAGGTAAGGCTTTTTTTTTTAGTTTTGGATAGAGTGGAGGATTAAAACGCTTGTCAGTTTTTATTGCTGTCTGTCCCCCCATTAAGGAGATTCACCCTATATTTGTCCTGTTTACCATTATCATTGAAAGTGAAAGTAAAAGAAAATCTCAAAATCCCAAATTTTGATTTGTCCCCAAGAAGTAATGGAGGGGAAATGTTCCAATAGGGCGCTAGTTCTGGCGACCTGGGGTTCCCTCCAAATCTCCCTTAATTTGCAGGGATTTCTTTTCACTTCCTGTTTGGCTATAGAACAGGAAGTGAAGGGAAATCTTCGCAATGGGACACAGATGGCAAAAAAAAAAAATAAAAAAATAAAAAAAAATCTAATAGGGGTTATATCCCTGATTTGCTCTATCCAAAATGAAAAAAAAAAAAAGTTTTGCCTATAGTTCTACTTTAAGTCCCCAAATATTCTGCTATGTAGTGCAGATTTTTCCCTGTATAATTAATTGCTTATCAGTACAAGTATGCAAATAAAATAGGGGGGGGGGGGGGGGTGGCACAATAGAGCCTTTGTGGCAGTTTTGTTGCAGTACGACCCCATTAAAAAGATCTGTTTCAAATTCAAGACAACCTTGCAATAGTTTCAGTAGTTTTACCGACACCTGCACAAGATTCAGGTTGTCCTTGGTAGCGGCACTTTAGGAATCAGTCACTATGTACATAGGTATGCCAATGCTGAGAATGGTGCACTTTGTGCCGGGAGGCTGTCATTAATGTGGAAGCTTCCTGCATATGGCTCACTGGTTGCCTTTAAGCTGGCAGCAATTGGTGTCATAGCAGCTGATCACTGCTGAAAGTCAACACGGGTGGGGATTCAAATACAGTGAATATCAAACAAAATGTCATATTTTAGCAATCCTCCTCTGTGCCAGCCCTGTCGAGCTGAGTCTGCACTGAGGATGGAATGTTTGGTTTGGACACTCTGACCTCAGTGCCACCCCTCATTATGCCTCCATGCAACTAATTTACCTGTTTCTGACAGGTACATGAATATGTCACAGACACCAACATTTGTCGTGTGAAGGTACACTATGAATTCATGGGAATGTCTCCAAGATAGTAATGTCTTTTCAGAATGTATATACTTGTTTGAAATTCTGGTAATGTTTATCTAGTAGCTATAGTGATAATTGTGGCTTTGGTGTGTAGCCGACAGCGGACTACAATTATCTGGCACTGCAGACTTGCCCTCTCCCTTCTTTGACCGTCCGGTGTTCCTCTAGGCTTGAAATTACTTGCATCATCTTACTGAGCCCAGCAGAGAGCAGTGTGGGGACTGTAGTCTCTTGAACAGACATCCTGATTCTGCAGAACTATCCCTGGACTACACATCCCAGCATGCCATCTGCTCCAAAGAAAGAACTCTGGGAGAGGCTTTAAAAAGGGTCAGCAGGCTAGGCCCAAGCCTCTTGCTTCCCTTGCTTCCCGGGGTCCATCAAGTAAACACCCCTCTGCTGCTGTGTGAGAGGGCTGCAGCCTACCACATGGTGACACAGCGATCCCAGCTCTGACCTGTTAGAGGGGTTTTTGAACTAGGCGATGGGGGGTCCAGAGGTAGAGCTAGTCAGCGCGGAAGATATTCCAGAGGGTAGTATTGGAGGCATTAGTGGTAGGTTGACCAAAGCACAAAAACACAAGGTGAGTATAGTAGCAAGTCCTAGTTGCAATCTCGAAACACCCAATACGAGGACAACATGCGACCGGTCTAAACTATGTGGCATGTTCACCAATGCCAGGAGCATGGCGGACAAGATGGGTAAACTAGAGATACTGTTGTACGAGGAGGATTTGGATTTTGTGGGAATTTCAGAGACCTGGTTCAACAGCTCTCATGATTGGCTGGCAAACATTCAAGGGTATACCCTTTACCGCAAGGATAGAGAGGGTAAAAAAGGGGGAGGGGTATGCCTATATATCAAGAATAATGTACAAGTGAATGTGAGAGATGACATCACTGAGGGAGCTAAGGAGGAGGTGGGATCCTTATGGGTAGAGCTCCAAAGGGATGAAGCTAAGGGGAAAATAATACTGGGAGCATGCTATAGGCCCCCTAACCTGAGGGAGGAAGTGGAGACAGATCTCCTATCACAATTTGGATTAGCAGCAAGGATGGGAAGTGTTATCATAATGGGGGATTTTAATTATCCAGACATAGACTGGACGGAGGGAACCGCACATTCATTTAAGGCTCGCCAGTTCCTTAATGTCTTGCAGGACAATTTTATGGGTCAGATGGTTGATGCACCAACTAGAAATAAAATATTACTGGATCTACTGATTACCAACAATACAGACCTGATCACGGATGTGGAAATACGGGGCAATTTAGGTAACAGCGATCACAGGTCAATTCGTTTCAGTATAAATCACACAAATAGGAAACCTAAAGGGAATACAAAGATACTGAATTTCAAAAGAGTCAACTTCCCTAAACTACAAACCTTGCTAAAAGGCATAAATTGGGATAAAATATTAGGAACAAAGAATACGGAGGAGAGATGGGTTTGCTTTAAGAGTATATTAAATAAGGGCATTAGCTAATGTATCCAATTGGGTAATAAATTTAAAAGAGCGAACAAAAGTCCTGGATGGCTTAACTCCAATGTAAAAATGCATATAAAAGCAAAGGAGAAGGCCTTCAAAAAATACAAGGTTGAGGGATCATCCTCAGCATTCAGACTTTATAAAGAATGCAAAAAGAAATGTAAGGGTGCAATTAGGACGGCTAAGATAGAACTTTAAAGACACATGGCAAAATTTAAGTATGTAAACAGTAAAAAAGGGAGGACAGACCATATTGGCCCCATAAAGAATGAGGAAGGACATCTGGTTACAAAGGATGGGGAGATGGCGAAGGTATTGAATTTATTCTTCTCCTCAGTCTTTACGAGTGAATCAGGGGGCTTCAGTAACCAAAACTGCAGTGTTTATCCTCATGACACAACACAGGAAGCACCTCCATGGTTAACAGAGGACAGAATTAAAATTAGACTTGAGAAACTTAACATTAATAAATCACCGGGACCAGATGGCTTGCATCCGAGGGTACTTAGGGAACTCAGTCAAGTGATTGCCAGACCGTTGTTCCTAATTTTTACAGACAGTCTACTGACTGGAATGGTACCAGCTGATTGGAAAAAAGCCAATGTAGCACTAATATTTAAAAAGGGCCCAAAATACATCCCTGGGAATTACAGACCAGTTAGCCTAACATCAATAGTATGTAAACTCTTGGAGGGGATGAGAAGGGACTATATACAAGATTTTAGTAATGAGAACGATATCATTATCAGTAATCAGCATGGATTCATGAAGAATCTTTCTTGCCAAACCAATTTACTAACCTTCTATGAGGAGGAGAGTTGCCATCTAGATAAAGGACGGCCCGTAGACGTGGTATATCTGGATTTTGCAAAAGCATTTGACACAGTTCCCCATAAATGTTTACTGTACAAAATAAGGTCAGTTGGCATGGACCATAGGGTGAGTACATGGATTGAAAACTGGCTACAAGGGCGAGTTCAGAGGGTGGTGATAAATGGGGAGTACTCGGAATGGTCAGGGGTGGGTAGTGGGGTTCCCCAGGGTTCTGTGCTGGGACCAATCCTATTTAAATTTGTTCATAAACGACCTGGGAGGATGGGATAAACAGTTCAATCTCTGTATTTGCAGACGATACTAAGCTAAGCAGGGCAATAACTTCTCTGTAGGATGTGGAAACCTTGCAAAAAGATCTGAACAAATTAATGGGGTGGGCAACTACATGGCAGATGAGGTTCAATGTAGAAAAATGTAAAATAATGCATTTGGGTGGCAAAAATATGAATGCAATCTATACACTGGGGGGAGAACCTCTGGGGGAATCTAGGATGGAAAAGGACCTGGGGGTCCTAGTAGATGATAGGCTCAGCAATGGCATGCAATGCTAAGCTGCTAACAAACAAACAAAATATTGGCATGCATTAAAAAGGGGATCAACTCCAGAGATAAAACGATAATTCTCCCGCTCTACAAGACTCTGGTCAGGCCGCACCTAGAGTATGCTGTCCAGTTCTGGGCACCATTCCTCAGGAAGGATGTACTGGAAATGGAGCGATTACAAAGAAGGGCAACAAAGCTAATTAAGGGTCTGGAGGATCTTAGTTATGAGGAAAGGTTGCGAGCACTGAACTTATTCTCTCTGGAGAAAAGAAGCTTGAGAGGGGATATGATTTCAATATACAAATACCGTACTGGTGACCCTACAATAGAAATAAAACTTTTTCGCAGAAGAGAGTTTAACAAGACTCGTGGCCACTCATTAAAATTAGAAGAAAAGAGGTTTGCCCTTAAACTACGTAGAGGGTTCTTTACTGTAAGAGCGGCAATGATGTGGAATTCCCTTCCACAGGCGGTGGTCTCAGCGGGGAGCATCGATAGCTGCAAGAAACTATTAGATAAGCACCTGAATGACCGCAACATACAGGGATATACAATGTCATACTGACACATAATCACACATAGGTTGGACTTGATGGACTTTTGTCTTTTTTCAACCTAGCCTACTATGTAACTATATGTAACTATGACCCAGGCGGGTCCAACGTTGCTTGCTACACAAGGGGACATCACCGCAGCGTCGCTGTAACTCGCTGGATCAGACAACTCACAGTCCCAGCAGCCAGTCGGGCATCTCCGCTTGTTCTGCAGAATGATGCATTGACTTGGGTCGCTCTTCAGGAGGTTCCCACGCTGTTCTTCAGTTTGGTGAGCGTGCATCTGCCTACCAGTACAATCTTTGCCTTATCCTATCTCACAGAAAGCTGTATATAGACACCTTACACTTGAAATTACTCTAAGGATTACAACTAGCCAGGTACAGCTGTTTTGCTTTGACCACATACCACCGTGCCACATTCAGCATTCTTGTTCTACGAGCTCCAACTTGCCGGTGAAGATCATTGCGAGGCTTTGCATCCTGGACATTGTTATACTATTGCCATTTAAAAGGGACCCACCCCTAAGATCTAGAATACAGAGTCTCTCATTAGGATAAAAGGTAAAATAACCCACCCTGGGGTTTCCTTTTTTTGCAGTGATAGTATATACAGCAATTAGGGGTGTTCTTTAAATATTCATTCATTTATTGTCTGTTTCTTTGTGCATTGCTATTTTATATCTATGATTCCAAGTTGTTCATTTATTTACCTCCGGGGACCTTTTCAACTGAGTTTTGGCTGTTTACCCAGGACTTAGTTGACTAAGACCCTGTTACTTGACTCTCAATTTGAATGAGTAATATCAGAGAGAGCTAATCAATCTGCATTGTGTCTGTTTTATATAAATGTAAATACAACATATCCGAACCTAGAGTGTCAGGAGGGCTGGAGAGTTCACAGGGTCAAAGTGGCGCATATGAACATGCAATTCTAAGCAAACTCCAAGGGGCAGTGCTACAGGTGTTTAGTGAAGTGTCCATGCTTTTAGATTTGGCCATTAGCATTTTTTAGCTCCAGTCTAAATTATAATTGCTACGCATAGCTAATACTCCATATAGTAAGCTAGCAAATGAAGCATAATCAATATATGAAAAGTACTAAAGCAACCAATCAGTTTTTATTGTTTTATGTTATACTTGAGTAAACTACATATAGTAACACATATATTGATTGATGCAGCACTTTACATGTGGTGTATTTTGCACTTTCTTAACCAGTTGCCGACCGCTGCACGCCGATGTACGTCAGCAGAATGGCACGGGTGGGCAAATGGGCGTTCGTGCCCGTGGCGGTCGGATTCGTTAGAGGACCGATAATTCCCCAGGGCCAGACCAATGATTTATGGTCTGGAGATCGCTCCTAACGAATGGAAACCTTCCCCTGTCTGTGTAAGTGTAAACACACAGACAGGAGGAAGTGATGTCTTCTCTCCTCCCGGAGTCTGTTCGATTACAGTGAGAGGAGAGATAACATCTAAACAGGAGTTGCACAACACTACACTAACACCAGTACACAAAGGTACACTTGCCACCCCCCGATTGCCCCCCCACCCCCACCCACCCAGTTAACCACTTCACTCCCTGTCACTGTGTCACCAATTGCAGTTTTCAGATTTTTCACTGATCACTGCATTAGTGTCATTTGTGAAATAAGTGTTAGGGCAATTAGTAGTAGTCCGCGTTAGGTCTGGGTTACCCCCCTAAACCCCCCTAATAAAGGTTTAATCCCTTGATCGCCCCTCAGTTAACCCTTTCACCCCCTGCCACCAGTGTCACTAATTGATCGCCGTATTTGTGTTGCTGGAGGCGCTAGTTAGCCAGTTAGTTGATTGGTTTCACCATCAGGTTTTTATAGCGTCAGGTACCTAAATATACTACCTTTATTATTATTATATTTTAAGCCCCTGATTGGCCCCTAGTTAACCCTTTCACCCCCTGTCACCAGTGTTCACTGTATTAGTGTTACGGGTGACGCTGGTTAGTTTGTTTTTTATAGCATCAGGGCATCCACAATATATTACCCAATAAAGGTTTAACCCCCTGATCGCCCGGTGGGTGATATCAGGTTTTAGCATCAGCCAGGGTCTGTGTCGCCCCAGGCAGTGTCAGATTAGTGCCAGTAGCATGACAATTTTTATTTTTTTTTTGCACAAAGTTGTCACTAAATGATCTATTGCTTAAGGTGCCATGGGCATATGTGAAATTACACCCCAAAATACATTCTGCTGCTTCTCCTGAGTATGGGGATACCACATGTGTGAGACTTTTTGGGAGCCTACCCATGTACAGGATCCCGAAAACCAAGCACCGCCTTCAGGCTTTCTAAAGGTGTAAAATTTGGATTTTACTCCTCATTACCATGGTGAGTATTTTGCAGATCTCATTTATTTTTGAAAATGAAGAAAGAAAAGAAAAATGTATTTTTTTTTTTTCAATTTTCAAAACTTTGTGACAAAAAGCAAGATCTGCAAAATACTCAACATGCCTCTCAGCAAATAGCTTGGCTTGTCTACTTTCCAAAATGGGGTAATTTGGGGGGCTTTGTGCTATCTGGGCATTTCATGGCCTCCGAAACTGTGATAGGCAGTGAGGAGTGATATAAATGTACGCCCTTAGAAAGCCTGAAGGCGGTGATTGGTTTTCGGGGTCCTGTACACTGTTAGACTGCCAAAAAGTCCCAAAGTCCCACACATGTCATATCCCCATACTCAGGAGAAGCAGCAGAATGTATTTTGGGGTGTAATTCCACATATAACCATGCCATGTTTGAATAATATATCATTTAGTCACAACTTTGTGTAAAAAAAAATAAAAATTGTAATTTTCCCGAAACTTGTGGCAAAATATAAAATATTCCATGGACTCAACATGCCTCTCCAGCAAATAGCTTGAAGTGTCTTCTTTCCAAAATGGGGTCATTTGGGGGGGGGGGTGTGCTATCTTGTCATTTCATGGCCTACGAAACTGTGATAGGTAGTGAGGAAGTGAAATCACCATTTTACGCCCTTAGAAAGCCTGAAGGTGGTGCTTGGTTTTTGGGGTCCTGTACACGGCTAGGTTCCCAAAAAGTCTCACACATGTGGTATCCCCATACTCAGAAGAAGCAGCAGAATGTATTTTGGGGTGTCATTCTACATATGCCCATGGCATGTTTGAGCAATAGATCATTTAGTGACAACTTTGTGCAAAAACAAAAAAAATTGTAATTTTCCTGCAACTTGTGGCAAAATATAATATATTCCATGGACTCAACATGCCTATCAGCAAATGGCTTGGGGTGTCTACTTTACAAAATGGGGTCATTTGGGGGGATTTTGTGCTATCTTGTCATTTTATGGCCTTTGAAACTGTGATAGGTAGTGAGGAGTGAAATCAAAAATTTACGCCCTTAGAAATCCTGAAGGCGGTGATTGGTTTTTGGGGTCCTGTACGTGGCTAGGCTCCCAAAAAGTCTCACACATGAGGTATTCCCATACTCAGGAGAAGCAGCAGAATGTATTTTGGGGTGTAATTCCACATATAACCATGGCATGTGTGAGCAATATATCATTTAGTGACAACTATGAAAAATGACAAAAAAAAAAAAAAATACACAATCACTTGTGACATAAAAATAAAATATTCAATGGGCTCAACGTGCCTCTCAACAATTTCCTTGGGGTGTCTACTTTCCAAAATGGGGTCATTTGGGGGAGGGTTTGCACTGCCCTGCCATTTTAGCACCTCAAGAAATGAGATAGGTAGTCAAACTAAAAGCTGCGTAAATTCCAGAAAATGTACCCTAGTTTGTAGACGCTATAACTTTTGCGCAAACCAATAAAAATACGCTTATTGACATTTTTTTTACCAAAGACATGTGGCTGAATAAATTTTGGCCTAAATGTATGACTAAAATTGAGTTTATTAAATTTTTTTTTACAACAAAATGTAGAAAATATCATTTTTTTTTTTCAAAATCTTCAGTATTTTCCGTTTACATCGCAAAAAATAAAAATCGCAGAGGCAATCAAATACCATCAAAAGAAAGCTCTATTTGTGGTAAAAAAAAAAAAAAGGACGCAAATTTTGTTTGGGTACAGAATTGCATGACCACGTAATTACAGTCACAGGCCCAAGATGGCGGTTGGGACAGGCGAAATAGAAGATGAGGATTGGGGTGAAATACTAGAGACCCCCTAAACTATCTCCTAAACTGTCTGACAGGCTTATACAAACTTACATTACCCACAGAGCATACCTAACCCCACAACGATTGGCCAAATTTTGCCCATCTCGCAGCGACAGGTGCCCCAGGTGTCTGATTACGGTTGGTACCTTTGACCACATAATTTGGCAGTGCCCTCAAATTCAGGGATACTGGTCTCAAATAGTCCAATTCTTACATGATCAAATGGGTTCATCAGTATCCCTGGACCCCAAACAATGTCTATTGGGCTTATTCCCAAAAGATGAAATAGATAAATTCATATGTCACTTCTTACAGGAAACTCTGTTCACAGCAAGGAAAATAATGGCTCGTAACTGGATCCAGGTGACAGCCCCTACACTGTAAGTCTGCAGAGATTAATAACACACTGCCATATAAAAAAGTGGTTTACATAAATAGAGGATGCCCGGCCAAATGTAATAAAATCTGGGACAGATGGCTGAACTCCTCTACAACTTGCATCTCATAACTCTGCTTGACACATTTTATGCCTGTGCAACTTACCTCTTGGATTATGCATTGTCAATATGCAAATGTACAATATACATGGCCTTAACTGTATGTGAAAAATTGACACCAGCATTACCGGTTGAATTCAATTTATTTGTTTAATAATGTTTTTAATTTACTTTGGAGTTTACTGAGCAGCACAATTATATTTGCTATATGTAATACATTGTACAAATTTCCTGCATAACTCTTTTATACCAAATGGAAAACACTCAATAAACTTTTGTTTCTAATTAAAAAAAAAAAGGGGCCCAGTGCCAAATTGTAAAAAATGCTCCGGTCATTGAGCAGCCAAATCCTCCAGGGCTGAAGTGATTAAATTGCCTTGTTAAGTATTAAAGCCTAGTATGGTCTTTCCACGAATACTGACGTGTTGTGTGTTAAGTACCTAAATATATACTGTAGATGGTCATTACTAATGTCATTGTGCATGTAGTAAAAGAATGCAGAAAGGATAGGACCATGAATTATTGCGTATATAACATAGTGGCTGCATAGCATCATACTTACTATAATGGTTTATGGTATTAATGAGTCTCACTCCGACTTGTGCGTGGTTATTTGTCATAAGGACAATGTCAAATAGATCTTCACTATCTGGGTAAAGCCGACGCAGGTGACTGTTGACTGCTTCCAGGGCCTAAGAGAATCAAGACAGGAAAATCATACATGTCAGAGAATTTATACAAATCACACATTTTCCCCTTACAAATGTTTAGGGCTGAAACAACTAACCAAGATAATTGATTATAATCGATTATAAAAATAGTTGTCAACTATTTTCATAATCGATTAGTTGGTCAGGTGATTAGTTGGCCTGCATACAGAATGTCATTATTTGTTTACATTTCAGAAAATATAGTGCTGCACACATACAGATCAGTACACCGTCCATACAGTGCCTTGAAAAAGTATTCAGACCCCTTGAAATTTTCCACATTTTGTCATGTTGCCACCAAAAATGTAAATGTATTTAATTTGGATTTTATGTGATAGACCAACACAAAGTGGCACATAATTGTGAAGTGGAAGGAAAATGATAAATGGTTTTCAAAATGTTTTACAAATAAATATGTGAAAAGCGTGGTGTGCTTTTTTATTCAGCCCCCCTGAGTCAATACTTTGTAGAACCACCTTTCACTGCAATTACAGCTGCAAGTCTTTTTGGGGATATCTCTACCAGCTTTGCACATTTAGAGAGTGACATTCTTCTTTGCAAAATATCTCAAGCTCTGTCAGATTGGATGGAGAGCGTCTGAACAGCAATTTTCAAGTCTTGCCGCAGATTCTCAACTGGATTTAGGTCTGGACTTTGACTGGGCCATTCTAATACATGAATATGCTTTGATCTAAACCATTCCATTGTAGCTCTGGATGTATGTTTAGGGTCATTGTCCTGCTGGAAGGTGAATCTCTGCCCCAGTATCAAGTCTTTTGCAGACTCTAACAGGTTTTCTTCTAAGTTTGCCCTGTATTTGGCTCCATCCATCTTCCCATCAACTCTGGCCAGATTCCCTGTCTTTGCTGAAGAAAAGCATCCCCACAACATGATGCTGCCACCACTATGTTTCACGGTGGGGATGGTGTGTTCAGGGTAATGTGTAGTTTTCTGCCACACATAGCGTTTTGCTTTTAGGCCAAAAGGTTCAATTTTGGTCTCACCTGTCCAGAGCACCTTCTTCCACATGTTTGAAGTGTCCCCCACATGGCTTTTGCAAACTGCAAACGGACTTCTTATGACTTTCTTTCAACAATGGCTTTCTTCTTGCCACTATTCCATAAAGGGCAGATTTGTGGAGTGCACGACTAATAATTGTCCTGTGGACAGATTCTCCCACCTGAGCTGTGGATCTCTGCAGCTCCTCTAGAGTTACTATGGGCCTCCTGTATGCTTTTCTGATTAATGCTCTCCTTGTCTAGCCTGTCAGTTTAGGTGGACGGCCATGTCTTGGTAGGTTTGCAGTTGTGCCATACTCTTTCCATTTTCGGATGATGGATTGAACAGTGCTTCGTGAGTTGATTAAAGCTTGGGATATTTTTTTTATAACCTAACCCTGTTTTAAACTTCTCTACAACTTTATCCCTGACCTGTCTGGTGTGTTCCTTGACCTTCATGATGCTGTTTGTTCATTAAGGTTCTCTAACAAACCTCTGAGTCTTCACAGAACAGCTGTATTTTTTTACTGAGAATAAATTAAACACAGGGGATTCTATTTACTAATTAGTTGACTTTTGAAGGCAATTGGTTCCATTAGATTTTAGAAGGGGTATCAGAGTAAAGGGGGCTGAATACAAATGCATGCCACACTTTTCAGATATTTATTTGTAAAAAATAAACTTCACACTTGTGTGCCACTTTGTGTTGGCCTATCACATAAAAATCCCAATAAAATACATTTAAGTTTTTGGTTGTAACATGACAAAATGTGGAAAATTTCAAGGGGTAAGAATACTTTTTCAAAGCACTGTACATCTCAGTATACACAGTGCAGTACACATACAGCTCAGTACACCCTCCATACATGTCAGTATACACAGTGCAGTACATATACCGCTCAATACACCCTCCATACATGTCAGTATACACAGTGCAGTACATATATGGCTCAGTACACCCTCCATACATGTCAGTATACACAGTGCAGTACATATATGGCTCAGTACACCCTCCATACATGTCAGTATACACAGTGGAGTACATATACGGCTCAGTACACCCTCCATACATGTCAGTATACACAGTGCAGTACATATACAGCTCAGTACACCCTCCATACATGTCAGTATACACAGTGCAGAGACCCAAGAGAATAAAATGGTGATTGTTGCAATAGTTTATGTATTTGCACAGCAGTTTTTCAAACGCAATTTTTGGGGAAAAAATACACTTCAATTAATTAAAAAAGAAAAAAACTAAACAATAAAATTAGCCCCATTTTTTGTATAATGTGAATGATGTTACGCTGCGAGAATCTTTATTATAAGCAAGAAAATCATGATTCTCATTTTGGCCAGAATCGTGCAGCTCTGAGTTTAATTGAACAAGCTGAAGTTAGATGCTGATTGGTTTCCATGCGCAGATGCGGGGGCTCAGGTTACAGCTCTGGCTCAGGCAGCAGGGAAGGCCCAAAAGACTCCAAATCAGGTGGTACAGATTGTGGTCATTCTGGTGAAATAAGTGTAAGCCATTGCTTGCAAAAAATTACAACACTGGATAACAGATCTCACCACTTCCATGACACCTGGTCTAAAGAGCAGTGGGCAGGGCTGCTGGCTATTTCTTTTCCAGGAACACCAGAAAGCCTATTTCTCCCTGGTCACAGAGGAGGCCAAGGACTATTAGAAATTGAAGCAGAAATCCTCCAATGCCTGGGGTTGACAAACTGCGTACACATCCAACATGCATGCTGTTGGACCTTTGGGACTGGGAAAACACACTATTCCCAGGTGCATTACCTTTTTTGTCTTATAAAGAAATCTCACCCATGAGGCACCTCTGCTATGGAAGCTACCTCCAACTCCAGTAACTAGTGTACCAGTTTCCAGGAACAAGAAGCACCCTAAAATTGGGTATATTGAGAGGTCTAAGTGCAGAGGTGGGCCTAACCCTTGGAGCACTTGTGGGGGGGGTCCCACTGGCTCTGTACGTAGGGGGTGCCTCTTCAAGTGTATGCGCTCACTAATGCCTGGGCACCATCCATAAGAACTCAACATTAAAGCGGAACCCCGGATTATAGGTGAGCCGCACACTTTGTGCAGCTGTGTTACAACATGCAAATTCCTCCTGTAACTACTCCCATATCGCTCCACAACTTGTCTTCTAAATTTAGCATGTAGAGGGGGACACCGCTGAGTTTGTGTCCCAATCCTCCAGTCCAACTTTCCTCTGCCACCTCACTCGAAATGACAGAATTGGGTCCCGCTGTGCACTATGCGCGTACCTCATATGTGCACTTAATTGACTCCTTACTCTCCCATACCATGCGGCTAGGTCCATGGGGTCTCCCTACTGCTGGTTTAGTCCCCATTGCTTTTGGGGAACCGATCGCTAGGGAAGGAGTCAGAGCACCAACGCCCTTGCTACCGGAGGACCTGTCACCCAAGCCAATATCACTCTCCGCTTTCTGGGTGCTGTTACATTCCCACCAATTCACGGTTACCAGTAGCAAGTACACCCCCCCCCCCCGGGGTTGTTTATGTTCACTGTTTGCGGTGTTTGCTTATGTTAATAAATCAGTGAACACATAAATCTAGTGGTTGTAAACCCTAAAAAAAAAAAAAAAAAAAAACCCCTGCAAGACAAAAGGCATAATGAGCTAATATGCATAGCATACTAGCTCATTATGAATTACTTACCTGAGATCAAAGCCCCTGCAGATGTCCTCGTACCTCGCTCTGGCGGCCGACATCGCTCCCGGAGTTACTTCCGGGTATCGCGGGCTCCGGCTATTACGTCGCTCCCACGCATGCGTGCGGGAGACACCAGTATGATGACGCCGGCACATGCAAATACAGGGGATATCTCCTAAACCGTGCAGGTTTAGGCAGGGCCTTTTTTCTCCGAGAGTAGGTCAGGAACCCCCCCCCCCTTGTCTCTGCCCCTACCCACCTCTGACCACCGTCTCTTGATTCCACCCCCTACCCACCTACAAGTACTGCCCCTTTTAGAGAATACAGAACCAAGTGTAATTTTGTGGTGCTAAATCATTTGTATGGAAGAATGTTAATGATAAAAAGAAAAGCAGTAATATAGATCCCCTGCAGCCAGGAACAATAGAATCCCAGCAATAGATCCCCACACAACAATAGACTCCCCCAGCAACAATGGGCTCCACCCCAACAACAACAGATTCCCTGCAGCAACAGTGAACCACCCACAAAAAAATATCACACCTAGTAACAAAATATCCACCCAAGCAACATTAGACCCCCCTCCCAGCAGCAACAACAGATCTCCCAGCATCAATAGATCCTCCAGAAGCCAGTAAAAATAGACCTCTCCCTCAACAGTAGATCCCTACCAGCAATATAAGACCCCCCCCCGGCAACAATAGTTTCCCTATCAGCAACAATAGACCCTCACACAAAATCAGAACCCCACCGGTGACAATAGATCCCCCAGCAGCCAACATCAATAGACCCTCCAGCACACCCCACACCCCATGCTATTACATACATTCAGTGCTGGTGGTGCCGGAACTGCGTTCCCCCGCGTTCCTGCTGAAAAAAAGCCCTGGGTTTAGGACATATCCAGTGTAGCTACAGGTAAGCCTAATTATAGGCGTACCTGTACAACCACTTTAAGGATATATACTTGTTTGTTTTCTCACTATTTCTATGTGTAGCTACGTGTCTGGTCTCCTTACTGCAGAAACCTGACATATAGCTTTCCTGACTTTCGCCACACAGGCATCTGCAGCAAAAAAGGCTGTAAGTAGGGTTGCAACCTCATCCCTTTAAAACCAAACACATATTACACATTTTCTGTGGCTGATTAAGGTGGTAATTAAACTCACTTGGTGCCTTATCTGCATTAAATTAGCCTCAGAACCTGTATAATTCATATATGTTTGGTTTTAAAGGGATGAGGTAACAACCCTAGCTGTAGGTTATACAGTTACTCAAATGTAACCACTTAAGGACTGTAAGGAGTTGCCCCCTAATGAGCAGGCCATTTTTTGCAATTAACTTACTTTTACTTACAATTGCGCTTTAACTTACAATTGCACGGTCATGTGATGTTGTACCCAAACAAAATTTATGTCCTTTTTTTTCCCACAAATAGAGCTTTCTTTAGGTGGTATTTGATCACCTCTGCGGTTTTTATTTTTTGCACTATAAACAAAAAAGTGTAACAATTAAAAAAAATATATATATATATTTTTAGCTTTAATAAATATCCCCAAAAATTAAAAAAAAAAAATCTTCATCAGTTTAGGCCAATATGTACAGTATCTCACAAAAGTGAGTACACCCCTCACATTTTTGTAAATATTTTATTATATCTTTTGACAACCCTGAAGAAAGGACACTTTGCTACAATGTAAAGTAGTGAGTGTACAGCTTGTATTTTTATTTATTTTTATTTATTTCAGGTACTTATATAGTGCTGTCAATTTACGCAGCGCTTTACATATACATTGTACATTCACATCAGTCCCTACCCTCAAGGAGCTTACACTCTAAGGTCCCTAACTCACATTCATACATACTAGGGACAATTTAGACAGGATCCAAGTAACCTACCAGCATGTATAACAGTGTCAATTTGCTGTCCCCTCAAATTAACTCAACACACAGCCATTAATGTCTAAACCACTGGCAACAAAAGTGAGTACACCCCAAATTGGGCCCAAATAGCCATTTTCCCTCCCTGGTGTCATGTGACTCGTTAGTGTTACAAGGTCTCAGGTGTGAATGGGGAGCAGGTGTGTTAAATTTGGTGTTATAGCTCTCACTTTCTCATATTGGTCACTGGAAGTTCAACATGGCACCTCATGGCAAAGAACTCTCTGAGGATCTGAAAAAAAGAATCGTTGCTCTACATAAAGATGGCCAAGGCTAAAGAAAGATTGCCAAGACCCTGAAACTGAGCTGCAGCATGGTGACCAAGACCATACAGCGGTTTAACAGGACAGGTTGCACTCAGAACATACCTCACTATGGTTGACCAAAGAAGTTGAATGCACATGCTCAGCGTCATATCCAGAGGTTGTCTTTAGGAAATAGACGTACGAGTGCTGCCAGCATTGCTGCAGAGGTTGAAGTGGTGGGGGGGTCAGCCTGTCAATGCTCAGACCATACACTGCACACTGCATCAAATTGGTCTGCATGGGTCCCAAAAGGAAGCCTCTTCTAAAGATGATGCACAAGAAAGCCCGCAAACAGTTTGCTAAAGACAAGCAGACTAAGGACTGGATTACTGGAACCATGTCCTGTGGTCTGATGAGACCAAGATAAACTTATTTGGTTCAGATGGTTTCAACCATGTGTGGCGGGATCAGATGGGGAGTACAAGGACAAGTGTGTCTTGCCTACAGTCAAGCATGGTGGTGGGAGTGTCATGGTCTGGGGCTGCACGAGCACTGGGGAGATACTGTTTATTTAGGGAACCATGAGAGCCAACATGTACTGTGACATACTGAAGCAGAACATGATCCCCCTCCCTTCGGAGACTGGTCCACAGGGCAGTATTTCAACATGATAATGACCACAAACACACCTTCAAGATGACCACTGCCTTGCTAAAGAAGCTGAGGGTAAAGGTGATGGACTGGCCAAGCATGTCTCCAGACCTAAACCCTAGTGAGCATCTGTGGGGCATCCTCAAACCGAAGGTGGAAGAGCGCAAGGTCTCTAACATCCACTAGCTCAGTGATGTCGTCATGGAGAAGTGGGAGAGGACTCCAGTGGCAACATGTGAAACTGTGGTGAACTCCATGCCCAAGAGGGTTAAGGCTGGAAAATAATGGTGGCCACACAAAATTGACACTCGGGGCCCACTTTGTACATTTTCATTTAGGGGTATACACACTTTTGTTGCCAGCGGTTTAGACATTAATGGCTGTGTGTTGAGTTATTTTGAGGGGACAGCAAATTTACACTGTTATACAAGCTATACACTCACTACTTTGCATTGTAGCAATGTGTTCTTTCTTCAGTTTTGTCACAGGAAAAGATATAATAAAATATTTCCAAAAATGTGGGGGGTGTGCTCACTTTTTTGAGATACTGTATTATTCTACATATTTTTGGTAAAAAAAAAAATCACAATAAGCATATATTAGGGAAATGTTGAATTTTCCAATTACATTGGCAGAACTGACAGAGGCACTAGAGGGGGCATCACACCATAAATCCCCAGGACCAGATGGGATACCGGTGGAGGTATATGCCCACTATAGAGAGGACCTTTTATCTCCACTGTTGCAGGCTATAACGGAGGCAGAGGCAGCTTACCAGATAGCATGCAAGAGGCAATAATAACAGTACTCCCAAAACCAGGAAAAGATAAGCTTCTATTGGACTCCTATTAGGCCCCTGATGATGTCATTTCTGACGAAACGGCCGTAGGATTGACACGCTCGTACCGACGGCGCATGCGAGGAGTTTCGTTTTAAAGCTGTATTGGTTCCTTGCAAGGAAAAGTGTTTTTATGGATGCCAGTGAGGCGACTTTTAATAAACAAGAGATAAAACGTTCTACACCATTGGTAACTGGGAATAGTCACGTATATATCACTATAGTGAAGCATCCATGTTATTGTTCACGCATATATATCACTATAGTGAAGCATTCATGTTATTGTTCATTTTTATTTTTTTATTTTACCACATATGAAAGTTGTTGGTGCTTTAATAGTAATATCAATTTTTGTTGTATTTTTGCATTTATATCCAGCGCTGTGCTTTTTGTTATATCTATTGGACTCCTATCGCCCAATATCTTTAGTCCTGGCTAAAAGGCTATCCCAAATAATCAGTAAGCTGGTTCATTGTGATCAGTCTGGCTTTATACCCACCCGTTCCACGGCCGATAACATAAGGAGATTATATATGAATCTACAGGTGGATAATCCGGGGGGTAGGGCCATTCTGTCACTGGACGCTGCAAAGGCGTTTGATAGTGTGGAGTGGCCCTACCTCTTGGAAATACTGGAGAGATTTGGAGTGGGGAATAAATTTATAGCGTGGATAAAGGTGCTTTATTCTAAGCCTAGAGCCAGACTGCGTATCAACAATAACCTCTCCTCTCCATTTGAGTTATATAGAGGTACCCGACAGGGATGCCCATTGTCACCATTACTGTTCGCCCTGGCAGTAGAGCCTCTGGCCATATTGATCCGCAATTCACCAGAGGTGGTAGGGTTCCGCAGGGGCCAGAGGGAAGAAAAGATATCTTTATATGCAGATGATGCGCTTATATATTTAGGCGACACAGCCGCCTCATTGCGAACAGTGATGGAGATAATAGGGGATTTTGGAAGCTTTTCAGGCTATACCATCAACTGGTCAAAATCAACTTTAATGCCCATAGATCAGCTGAAGGAACAGCTACCAGAGGGGGCGCAACAAAAAGTTATAGTCAACAGCTTCAAATATTTGGGAGTGATGGTATCCCCAGATCCGGCTGAGTATCTTCAGCTAAATCTGGGCCCACTGTTGGTTAGACAGAAAATGAAATGTAACAGCTGGTGTAAGCTTCCACTATCAGTAATAGGACGGGCAAATTTAATAAAAATGGTATGGGCTCCGCAGCAACTCTATATCTTCCATAACTCACCAATGTGGATTTCAAACAAATGGTTCAAGCAAGTTGACACATTGATGAGGAATTAATATGGAAAAAAAGGTAACTAGGATCAGTTTAGCCACATTTCAATATGGAAAGGATAGAGGAGGACTGGCAGTACCCCATCCCAAAATGTATTTTTTGGCCTCACAGCTACAGCAGATGGCAGGGTGGGGGCGGGAAGGAAATGAGGACCCTATATGTAAATTGGTGACCATATCAGACCCCACATGGAGATGGATTTGCCAAGCATGAATGGTTCAGAACCTACGAGCATACCCATTCTCAAAAGGGTATGGGGGGAGATCCGAAAAGCGCTGAAAATAAAGGGTGTACTCAAACTTACTCTGATATGGCACAATAAAAGATACCCAGAGGTACAAGAATTGCAAGGTTTTACCCCCTGGAAAGAAAGGGGGATTTGGTTCTTTGCACAACTTTATGAGGGGGAGGTGCTAAAGACATATGAACAACTATGTAGGGAATTTCAGTTAAACCCCAGGAGCTTCTATCAATATCTTCAACTTCGTCACGCGTTGCAGGCACAACAAACAACACACCCTCTGACAGTATCAACATCATCTTTTTTTAGAGAAGTCCTTGTAGCAGACACCAGGAAAGGATTAACATCAAAAATGTATAGGGAATTGCTGTCCTCACTTCAGGACTATGCCTCGTTAAAGTGTCGAAATAAATGGGTGGAAGATATAGGTGAGATAGATGAAAACCAGTGGGAAATGGCACTTGAATCTATTCCAGCGGTATCGGTATCCGCATCCCATAGATTGTCACAATTATTTATTTCGCATAGGGCTTATAGAACACCAGAGCAGCTATATAAATGGGGAAGAAGAGACTCCCCTCTGTGCCCTAAATGTAGAATATATAAGGGGGACTTTATACACCTAATTTGGAGGTGTCCAAAACTACACAGGTACTGGGAAGAAGTCTCCCAGTGTATTACTAGACTAGCGCAAGTTCCTATCCCCCTAAACCCGGTAGTGTACCTGCTTGGAGCCATAGATACAGAAATGTTCCCAAGAGGAATGTACTACATGTTAACTAGATTGATGTACCTAGCCAGAAAACTTATTGCAAAATACTGGATGGCACCAGTGGTACCCACAGGGAAGCAGTGGATCTACTATGTAAACTCTCTGCTTCCTAGAGAGCAATTGACGTATAGTCGTAGGAGAGAAAAGGGTACATTTAAAACTATATGGCAATCATGGCTGGGGGATGCAGATTTAGCACCACATCAACTGGTAGTGGAAAGACTTCAGATGTAGAGCCATGGGGGAGGTGTAGGAGAGGGAAGGGTAGAGAGGACAGGAAAAGAAAGGCTTGAAGGAGTAAAGGTTGAATATTTAGATAGGTGAGAGCATCGTTGGGGGGAGAAAGGGAAAAAACGAATGCGGTAAATAAATATTAAGAGACACAGGTGATGAATGTAGCCATGAGATTAGAGGGGGGGTGGGAGGGAAAAGGGAAAAGAAGATAGAGTGATATGATATAGAAGTAAATGCACAAGAACGACATAGAATAGTGCATGAGTGCAGGACTAGGCATGTATATTTTATGTGTAATGTTTTATTGAACAAAATGCATGAATGATATGTATAATGAGAATAATTTTCTAAAATAAAAAAAAATTTTGATTAAAAAAAAAAAAGTATATATTGATTGGTTTGTGCAAAAGTTATAGTGTCTACAAAATAGGGGATAGATTTATGCCATTTATTTTTTACTAGTAATGGCGGAGATCTGGGATTTTTAGCGGGACTGTGACATTGCGGTGGACAGATCGGAAACTTTTGACACATGGTCCAAGAGGACCATGTGAATTTGAATCTTTTCAGGGTGCCCTTGCATGTAGCAATCCACTCCACAGCTTCCATGATCCCAGTCAGTCACCTTCTTGGTTCAGTCCCCACAACTTGGGACCCTCGGGTTCTTTCAATGAATAGGTTTGGCAGCGGATTGCTAGATCAACTCCGCATCCAGTGAACCCAGCCTGACAGTTTGTGTATACAGAGCATTTTACTTATCAGAAAATACCATTAGGCCTGGTTCACACTAGTGCAACTGTGATTTCATCTGATTTCCAATGTAGTTATGTATGACTTGGTGTGTTTTAAATGCGATTTTCATACTACTGCGATTTCTGAAGGATTAGGAAAATAGGAGAAAATTGCACTGAAATCGCACCAAAAAATGTGTGTGGATGCATCTTTGATGTGTTTTTGATGCGTTTAACAGGTATGCAAAAACAAAGGAACCCATGCACAGATGTCTCACCATTAGAAATAAAAGATGCAATATGTTGTCAGTTGATTTTAACAGCTACTGCCAAACACTGAAATATCAGTTCTTTGGATGAGTTGACCCTTAGCCTAGGTTCACACTGATACGTGTTAGAAATTGTGCAAGTTCAGCGAGTTGAAGCGGGTTCATGCACAAATGTCTATTCAGATCGCCCCCCGAAGTCGCCAAAAGTAGTACAGGAACGACTTTTTGCCAGCAATAGCCGTCAAATTGGCCCAAATGTGAACGTGGGCTTAAATCTAAATTAACAAACCGATAGCAACAAGACTAGAAATGGATGCACAACACATTCTGAGCACCAGTTAAAGTGGAAGTCCATGCAAAAACTAAAATACCTGCATCTGAAGACACCAGGGATCTAACACTCTCCCTGTAAAGAAAAAATGTGTATACCTTTTTGGAAGCCAATCTGACCCGCTCTGACCAGGTCCCATGCTGAGCTGTCAGCCGCGGCTTCACTGTAGAGGCGGGTGCAGAGGAGACGGACGACAACAGAATCCCCTTAGCAAGTCTATGGGTGACGTCACTTCCCATTCATTTTCACAGCCGTTGTCATCCGTGTCCTCTGCAGAGCTTCTGCTGCTGGAGATTGAGCCGGAGCGGGTCAGATCGGCTTCCAAAAAAAGGTATGTATACTCATATTTTCTTTACAGGGATAGAGAGGTTAGTGTTATGCTCCATACACACTATTAGATTTTCTGCAGATTTTTGTCTTCAGATTTACCAAAACCATGTAGTGCAAGAGCCTGCCTGATTGCATACAAATTGAAACTCTAAAGGCCTGTACATACGACACGAAAATCAGATGGAAAAATTCGTAAGACGAGCTGTCTGCGGATTTTCAGATCGTTAGTACGGTGCTTTCGACAGCCGATTTCGACAGACAAAAGCTGGATGTGTAGGCTATAAAATTTGTCCGATGTGAACTCAACGTCCGATTTTCAGATGATCAGTACAGAAATTGCCACACAAAAGTTGAAATTACAAACACACATGAACGGAATCATGGAACGAAAGAGTTTGGTCTTGTAAACTATCATTCGTAATCTAGAATGAACATTCGTGACGCGGCAATTGATAATTATGAAGGTGCTTTGCTGTTGATACTGATGTAGTGATGCCAAACGCTTGAGAAATTACCTTCCTCTTTATACTCTCGTAGTACATCACTACGTTCATGTTTGTCGAACGACAATTTGCAGATAGTTAGTATGATAGACAAAATCCTGCACACGCGCTTTTGACAAAATTCATGACGCTCGGTCGTACGACAATCGAACCGTGTGTACGAGGCTTTAGACCCCATACACACTATTAGATTTTCTGCAGATTTTTGTCTTCGGATTTACCAAAACCATATAATATGAGGTCAATATTTCATCAATATACATAACATCAATATTTAATTTCTGCACATCAGTAAAGCTCAAATAAAGATCAGAATAGTTATTACAACATCCTTATCTCAGAGACTTGAGCTCACCTTTACAAAGGGGAATGCTGCTCCTGGTTTAAGTGGCTCATTTTCATGCTCCAGCTGGTATCGGACATACTCTTCCAAACCCTTCTCTTTGTAGATTCGCTGTTCTTCCTCCATAAGGAACAGTGCCCGTGAAGATACTGCAATGGTGATTGCATTTTGAGGCTTTGGCTGTAAACAAAACAAAAGAATAAGTCACTGTGACACATTTATGACCTATACATAAACACTGTACAATAGCACAATGGGGAATGTACTGTAACTAAGAGGTATGCTAGGTGCAGTACGCTTTAGGTGTGATGCGTTTTGCATTCATTTTAAATGCATTGCCATTCATTCCCTGTAGAATTCACC
Source organism: Lithobates clamitans (assembly GCA_037952925.1). Classification (NCBI taxonomy): domain Eukaryota; kingdom Metazoa; phylum Chordata; class Amphibia; order Anura; family Ranidae; genus Lithobates; species Lithobates clamitans. The sequence goes on along the minus strand of JBBGZY010000240.1, from coordinate 419,640 downwards.
TCCGTAACATCTCTAAAATTTGCCCCTTTTTAACAAATGAGACCATCAAGCTCCTCATTCACTCCCTCGTTATCTCTCGCTTTGACTATTGCAACTCCCTTCTCATTGGCCTGCCTCTCCATAGACTATTCCCTCTTCAGTCTATCATGAATGCTGCTGCCAGACTTATCCACCTTACCAACCGCTCAGCGTCTGCCAACCCTCTCCTCCAATCCCTACACTGGCTCCCAATCACCCAGCGAATTAAATTCAAAATACTAACCGCAACATACAAAGCCATTCACAACTCTGCCCCGAGCTACATCATCAACCTTGTCTCCAAATATCACCCAAATCGTCCTCTCAGCTCTTATCAAGACCTCCTACTCTCAAGCTCTCTCGTCTCCTCCTCCCATGCTTGTTTCCAGGATTTCTCCAGAGCCTCTCCCATCCTGTGGAACTCGCTACCTCCACCTGTCCATCTATCCCCTACTTGTGCTACCTTTAGGCGATCCCTGAAAACTCATCTCTTCAGGAAAGCCTATCACGTCTCCAACTAATCTTCTACCACTTCCATCAGCTCATTCCCCACACTTGCAACCTTTTGTACCACCTGCCCCACCCTATTAGATTGTAAGCTCTTCTGAGCAGGGCCCTCTTAATCCTCTTGTATTTTATTGTAACTGTATTGTCTCCTTTTTATATTGTAAACCGCTACGTAAACTGTTGGCGCTATATAAATTCTGTATAATAATAATAATAATAATAATAATAATAATAATTCCTTTGGAAAGTGTTCTTTGCCAGATTTTCAACCACAAAAGAAACACGCATGATTTTAACACACAGCACCAAAACACAGGGGTGTGAAATAGCCCTTACTTTTGTAGTACTACACAACCAGTCTGCTGAACAGTCTGTTTTCGCTCTCATTTCTAAAAACAACAACTTTACACTGAAGAAATATGCAATATTTGGCAGCTTACCAGTCCTTAAATGTGATGGCTGTATTACGCTTGCTCCCTAGGTGGCTATATTTTCTCCTCCATTTAATCTATGGGGGCAGCCTAAAGTTGCTACCTCATCCCTTAAGGACTGGTTCACACCTATGCAGGTTGCAGTTTGCATATTCCAGGTTCATTTTGCATGGAATATGAGAGTGTTAGCACTACTGACAAACAATCCGCCAAATCAACCCACTGCCAGACTTCATGCATCCTTTCCAGAGACAATAAACAGTCTTTTGCAAGCTTTGTTTTTGTTGTTTTATTGGGCGGTACAACTTGGATAGGGATAGGGATATGGGATGCCCATAGAATTCATCATTGCCATCATATTTAAAGATTGCAATACACTTTGAATAAAGCTAGAGCCTGAAGATTGAATGTGCATAATAAACTAGATATAAATCTTCCCCTGCATTTCCATGCAGACTATTACTCCTCCTGCATCTCCAAGCAGACTACTGTTCCTAATGCCCCGTACACACGGTCGGACATTGATCGGACATTCCGAAAACAAAATCCATGGAATTTTTCCGACGGATGTTGGCTCAAACTTGTCTTGCATACACACGGTCACACAAAGTTGTCGGAAAATCCAATCGTTCTAAACGCGGTGACGTAAAACACGTACGTAGGGACTATAAACGGGGCAGTAGCCAATAGCTTTCGTCTCTTAATTTATTCTGAGCATGCGTGGCACTTTGTGCGTCGGATTTGTGTACACACCGTTGTCGGAAAATTTTATAGCAAGCTCTCAAACTTTGTGTGTCGGAAATTCCGATGGAACATGTGTGATGGAGCCCACACACAGTCGGAATTTCCGATAACAAGGTCCTATCACACATTTTCCATCGGGAAATCCAACCGTGTGTACAGGGCATAAGAGTTCTCCATCCATCATTGTGTGAGGGACAGAAACATCACCTTTGACCGTGTAAAAGTAATGGTCTTAGTTCTATTCACCTCCTGCCCAAACTTGTTTCCTCCTGTACAGACGTGATTCTTCCTGCACAAACTTGTAGTTGCTAATTGAAGTATGACACATCCTCTTCTATTGGGTAGTATGAACTCACTCTGAATAAGCCCCTCTACTGGCTCTGGTGTCTCGCTGTTACTAGGCCTGAGGCCTGCAGAACCTCTCCCCGGAGGCCTAGCAGGTTAAAAGCCTGTCTTCTAGGAAATGGACTACTGCTCCCAGCTAGCCCAACTTGCAAACCATGAGCCCTCCAGCCACACTTATTTGACACAGATCCCCACAGTCTCTTATCTAATCCAGGACTCCTCACCATCCACCTTGTGCATGATAAAGACTCTGTTAATGACCGTGTAGAAGCAGAGTTCCCTCACAGACTCCCTGGCACCTCCAGCCATCCACTGTGGTAACACTCACCCACCTTCCAGCCCTGAGTCCGTGATGAGAAACTTGTCTGGACCATGTGTTCCGAAAGCTTCTCCTGCACCTCTGCTCCAGGAGTTCCCTTCCACCGACCGTGTAGTGACAGAGACATTGCCAATGACCGTGTAGAGGCAATGTTCCTTCACAGCTCTCCCCGGGCCTCTTGCGATCGATACACCCCCCCCCCCAGACGGGGGTGTCCTCCTGCGGCTGCCTAGCACTCCATTCCTCACTTCACCCAGTCGACAGCTCCCCTCCAGTGACATGTGACCTCAGCTCATATAGGAGGCCTGCCCCCTGCCAATACCGATGGGGATTGGTCAGGGCTCACACACAAGCTGCCTGCTACTCCAGTTCCAGGCCCAGCCCCTCCTCTAGAACATTCTCCTCAGAAACAGAGGAGACGTCTCAGAACTGATGTGCAGGTGGTCACACCCACTGCTACTCTGACCACTCCCAGCCCCCAGATCAAAACAGACAGGCCTAGAAGCCTAGCATGCAGCATAGGCCTGCCTAAATTTGCCTGTGCTGAACAAACCCTAGTGATATAACCCTTACTAGCACCTACCTACTGGTAGAGGGTGCTACATACGTTTTTGATCCACTGAAGTCTATGTAGCCAAAAACCAGAAAAAAAGTCCATGGCCATTTCCAAAAAATGCATAGATGTGAACATGACCCATAGGAAACCATGTTAAATGGACTTTAGTGTGGTTCTGCAAAACTGAAAATGTACTACAAAATGCATAGATGTGAACCAGGTCTTAAATTCGAACACATATGAATTACACAGATTCTGAGGCTAATTTAATGCAGATAAGGCACTGAGTGAGTTTAATTACCACCTTAATCAGCCACGGAACCTGTGTAATTAATATGTGTTTGGTTTTAAAGGGATGAGGTGGCAACCCCAAGGCAGCCATGGTTGCCACCCAGGCTGGACTACTAATGCGTCTGATGGAGGTTGATTGGATTTAGGTCTCACAACAGGTCATTTGTGTACTTTCTCAAAAAATGTTATTAGTTTGAAAAATGAAAACCAAATGCAGACACCATATCTAAGAAAAGCTGCAATATATTACATTTCCTGACAGACTCCATGGCAGCAGGGCCGCCATCAGGGGGGTACAACCTTTACAACTGTAAGGGGCCCCGGGACCTGTCTGGGCCAGAAGGCGGCAGGACGGGTAAAGGGGATCCATGCTGTGCAGTATAGAAACAATCTCACAGCTTCTGCAGTGCTCGTGTCATTGATTTTAGACATCAAGCTCTTTACTGCCACCTCTGGCTACTATGTGCATGTACACCCCTCGCGTGACAGTGATCTGCCTGTACTATGCTTCGCCGCAACATGTCAGCTTTATAAAAACGAGCTGGGACCAGGTAAGAAGTTACAAGTAGGGGCTGTGAAGGAAAGGGAGGGGGGCTGTTTGTGTACAGGGAGGGGCCAGGTCACTGTTCCGGCGCACTTCCGCGCATGCGTGATCCTCGGATGAAACGGAGGCTTGGTTTCGCGCATGCACAGTGCGGCCGGGGACACGGAGGCTGCGCAGGCACTCTACGGTGGGTCGCCACTGCGCAGGCACAGATGGAACACGGCGGTGACATCACTACGGCGGGGATTTTAAAGCCCTGTGAGCCCCTGTTACATTGGGAATTCCTGTGGGCAGTTTGTGACAGCTCCTTTAGGCACCAGACTCTCAGTTTAAGGTAAGCTCCAGCCCAGGGCCATGGTGCAGGAGTGGGCGGGGGGGTGGTTCTTAAAGGGGAAGCTGTCTCTCTGCGCTGCCACTTGTACTCCTTTCTCCTAGGACATGTGGGTGTTCCTACAAGGCTGCAGGATCGTCACCTATTCGTCCACCAGGGGGCCATGGACAGGTCACTGCCTCCGTGTGGCCAGTCCTCACGCTCTAGGTACGTGGGCGAGGGGCAGGTCCACGGCTGGATGGACATATCCCCCTAGTGTCATGCTTTTACCCTTGTCCTTTTAGCCTGTCCAGGTCGAATCGCCAGTTTACCGTTCAAGAAGACAGGGACCTTGCCAGGCTGCAACGTCAACCTTCCTAATCCAGGTCCAGATGTGACTCTCTGTCTAGGACCCATCAACAGAGATGTTCCCATTCCTCCTTCAGGCACCGCACCCACCGTCATGACAGTTGCTCTGATCACAGAGCCTGCTGGGGATGTGGGACTCAAGTCCTTGGGGGCAAGTCCTTATGTGACCCATGTTATGCCTAAGGCAGTTGGGGAAATAGAGTCTGAAAGCGGACAGATGGAGTCGCTAGTTAAGCGTGGGTTGCAACAATCCCTCAAGGAGTGGGGTACAACCCGCACTCTGAGCCAGTCCACCACTATCAAACTCCCTAGCTGATGAGGCCCATTAGGAGCCGGGCCCATCCCAGCCTTATGACGCATCTCCCAGGTCTTCAGACAGCAAGATAGAGGGAGACAAATTTGTCGGAGGCTTTGACTTTGCCCTGGTTTCACCACTGATTAAGGAGGTCAAAAAGGCCCTTAAGTGGGAAGATTCCCCCGGCTAAGCAGAAGAAATTCTTTAAGCACCTGGGGAAGGAGCGCTCCAATTTCCCTCTCCTTTCAGAGTTAAAGGATATCATTGACGAAGAATGGAGCAGAGTAGACAAGAAAACTTCTGTCAGGCAAGACCTCTAGATTGTACCCCTTCAAGGCAGAAGTAGTGAAGTATCTGGAAAACGCTCCCCTAGTAGACGCAGCATTAATGCAATTAGCCAAACATGTCACTCTCCCTTTAGAGGACACTGTGTTCTTTAAGGATGGGCTTGAGAGGAGAATAGATCAAGACCTCAATACGGGTTAGCCAGTACGGCTTGCAAACCCGCTTTAGCCCTCGCAGCCATGTCTAAGGCGATGAAAGCCTGGACAGAAGAAGATGTGGACTCCGTGTTCAAGAGCGTTTCAGAAGAACTGGCCCGGGGCTCGGCGGCCCAGGAATTGAAGTTGGCAGCAGCCGTCCTGGGAGAAGCTTCTATCGACCTAATCCGCCGTTGGCCCGGACTATGCTATCCTCGGTCGCGGCTAAGCAGGCCCTATGGTTGCGCCCTTGGCTCACTGATCCAGCATCTAAGCGGGCCTGGTGTAGGATCCCCTTTGAAGAGCCCTTGTTGTTTGGCAGGCTGGATAGTGCCATAGCCTGGGCCACGGGTGGGAAGCCGGGCTTCTTGTCCCAGGATAGGTGTCTGCTCAGCCTGAAGAGGCCCCAGCGGAGAAGACGCAGTACTGAGCGTAAAGGAGAAGCACGCTCTTACAGGCCGGGATTTCAGGAGGAATTGGAATAGAGGCCAGACATCCTTCCAAAAGCCTGCTAAAAACCAGGCATCCAGCGGACGTGAGCCAGCTAAGTCGTTTTGAGATTGGGCCCGCCTAGGTGGGTCGGGTGGGGGCGTGTCTGCTTCTCTTCCGGAACGTCTGGGTGGCCTCAATCTCGGACTACTGGACCATCAAGATGGTCTCTACAGGCCACACATGGTCCTTCACCAGTACTCCTCCCCCAAGATTTATTTCTACCCTGCTACCACGGTCAGAAGAAAAGAAGTAGGAGTTACTGTCCTACATGGATTTGCTGATAGCACAGGGAGCCGTGGTGCCTGTCCCAAAAGGCGAAGAGTTCCATGGGATATAACCCGTCTTTTAGTGCAAAAGAAAACCGATTCATGGCACCCCGTGAAAGACCTAATTTACCTAAACAAGTTTATAAAATAGGAAAGATTCAACATGGAGACTCTGTCTTCCCTCCAGCAAGTCGTGCAGCCAGGCGATTGGCTAATCTTAATCGACTTAAAAGATGCCTATTTCCATGTGCTTGTGGCAGAAGAATTCCACAAATACCTCCGGCTTAGGGTCGGGCAAGAACAAATACAGCTCACCTGCCTCCCTTTCGGGTTGACAACCTCACCCCGTGTCTTTTTGAAAGTTCTTCTCGCTGTGGTGGCCCTCATCAGACCAAAAGGGATACGGTTGTACTACTATCTCGACAACCTCCTGCTACTATCCCAAGACAAGGAGCAGCTGCTGATCCACAGGGAGCAGGTTATCACCACACTTCTCGAATTCGGTTGGCTCCTAAACCTGGAGAAAAGCCATCTGGAACCAGTTCAGCGCCTATTACTTATGGGCCCAGTTTGACACGGTGGAAAGTACCATCTCTCTCCCAGTGGAGAACCCAGTCATTAGAGAGAGAATATAACAGGCTTTGAGCGCCTCACGCCTGAGGGCCTCACAGTGCGTAAAAATTGTCGGCACGATGGTCTCTACGACCCCTATGGTCATATAGTCTCTGTGGAGGTTACGCCCTTTCCAGACAGTTTTTCCAGCAATGGAACTCAGGGGACAGCAATCAATCCATTCACATAACATCAGTGATGAGGAACAGCCTCTTCTGGTGGCTTCAGCGCAGAAATCTGCTCACGTTCCACTCCATTGCCCACGTCTCATTGGTCACGGTCATGACCGATGCCAGTGGTGCTGGATGGGGAGCCCTCTGCAGGTCAGAACTTGCACAAGGCAGGTGAGATGCCCGTCTTCACAACCCAGGTTCAAATGTCCCAGGAACTACGGGCAGCCCTTCAAACCTTCATTCATCTCCTGAGTGAAGGACCGGACCGGACAGGACCCTTCTCATGACAGACGGAGGTGTCCTGGACAGGTGACACGGGAGCAAGAGAGGACAGCAGGAGAGCACTGCCAGGCAAAGTCTCCAAGAGAGGAACAACAGGTCACAGCAAGAGGGCTGGTGAGTGACACACAGCCAGGAGAGGACTGGGGAGGCACGCCTGAGAGGACTGGGAGATTGCAGTCTGGGATGGGTGCAGAGCCAGTGGAGTGGACTGTGGTTGCATGGGCAGTGGAGAGAGGCAGCTACAGCCAGGAGGGCTGGCAGTGCCTGAAGAGGTGGTACTGAGAGCAGTAGCCACGAGGACAGCTAGCACTGGGACTTTCTACATTCTTTGCTACACCAAAGGGGCCTGCGGTCCCTGCCTGCAAAGGACATTCAATTTAGGCCTGGCTGCACCAGTGTCAGGCCTGCAAATCAATGCTAGCTGGTCCTGGAAGTGCAAGCAAGTGATGTGCTGGAGGTGTTAAGGAGAGATAGTCTGCAAGCAAGAGATATGCTGGAGCTGAAGTGTAGAGGTGTATATACAGAGACTGTATATAGGTTGAGTCCCGTGTACATTGTGCTTCAATCAAGTGGGCATCCCATACTCCCTTACCCCATCCAAGTTTAATACCTTCAATAAAATAAAAGTTCAAGGCCTGGTTTTCTGCCTGAGGGTGAATGTGAACTGTGTGCCTGGCTGGACAGGGTGAGAGATGGACCACAATACTCAGCAGCTCTCAAGAGGGTACTGCTACATTATTATTCAGTATTTAAATAGAAACAGAAGAGTAATAGCAGAAACAAGTTCAAGTGGTCCATCGAGCCTTGCCGATTTTTATTATTATTTTTTTTTTAACCTAGTTGTGCCGACTGTACGCAAACATTACTTCCGGTTATACTCGGCTGCCAATGCACCAATTTTTAAAAAAATTACAGTATTCAGAACCGCCGTTTTTGCCGATCTGAATACTTTTAAGTGCAAAGGAAGAATTTGGGGTCTTTTAGACCCCCAATCCCTCCATAAAGAGTACCTGTCACCACCTATTACTGTCACAAGGGAAGCTTACATTCCTTGTGACAGCAATAAAAGTGATCAGAATTTTTTTTTTAAATGACAGTGTAAAAAAATAAATAAAATAAGTGAGGAAAAAAATATATAAAATTTGAAATGTCCCCGTCCCCGTGTGCTCACACAGCAAAGAAAGCACATACGTAAGTTGTGCCCGCATATGTAAACGGTGTTCAAATCACACATGTGAGGTATTGCCGCGATCATCAGAGTGAGGGCAATAATAATTCTAGCAAAAGACTTCCTCTAACTCCAACCTGATAACCGTTATTTATATATATATATATATATATATATATATATATATATATATATATATATATATATATATATATATTTATTTGGGGGTTTTAAGTAATTTTCTAGCAAAAAATACAGATTTTAACTTGTAAGCAACAAATGTCAGAAATGGGCTTAGGTATGGAAGGGTTAACTTTTTTTGTCTGAGTATAGATCTATGTTTGCTTCAAGCATGTTTGAAACCACTGAGGTCGGCTTCACACTGTAATCCGCTGCGGATCGCACAGGAGCACTAAGCGTCCTGTTCCCCGTTTCAGGGACGAATCAGGGCTGATTCTAAGCCTGAATTCAGCCCTGAAACGGAGCCAAAGACACTGTGCAGTGCGCTCTGCAGCCACAACAGAGATATGTGAACCGACTCCATAGGGAGCCAGTCGCATTCTCCTGCTGTGCGAATTGGATGCGGAGAAATCCGCATCTAATTCGCATAGGTGTGAACCCGGCCTTATTGTTGACTGACTCACTAGTCGCTTAGAAGCCACTGCTAGTTTGAGGCCATGTCCCTGTGTTCTTGGTTTTAGCTTAACTACTGTGCAGGGCACTCTCCCCACTTCCTGCCCAAGCCAATTTTCAGCTTTCAGCGCTGTCGCTGTTTAAATGACAAATTGCACGGTCATGCTATGCTGTACCCAAACAAAATTTTTATCATTTTCTTCCCTCAAATTTTTTGCTAAACAAATAAAAAAAGACCAAAAAATTTGAAAAAAAAAAAAAGGTTTTTCTTAGTTTCTGTTATAAAATTTTGTAAATAAGTACGTTTTCTTCTTCACTGATGGACACTGATGAGGCTGCACTGCCAGCCACTGAAAAGGTGGCACTGATGAGCATGGATGAGGTGGCACCAATTTGGTGACACTGATGGGCACTGATAGGCGGCACTGATATGCAGCACTGATGGCCCTCTCTCAGACCGCACAGATGGGCACTAAAAGGCAGCACAGATGGGTCCTTATGGGTGGCACTGATGGGCACTGAAAGGTGGCACTGATATGCATCACTGATTAGGAGGCACTGGCAGGTATTGCTTGTGGGCACACATTGGCGTCATGTGTGGGCACACATTGGAATCATGGCAACCAGGGATGCCATACCTGGTGACCAGTGGTGGCCATCCCTTGTGGTCCTGGTGGCATCCCTGGTGGTCCTGGGTGGGCATCTGAGGGGGGGCTGCACTGATAAACAATCAGTGCAGACCCCCTTTGTCAGAGGAGCAGCCAATCAGCTCTCCTCTACTTGCGTCTGTCAGACCTGAGTGAGGAAAAGCCCATAAACGGCTCTTCCTGTTTACATCGTGATCAGCCATGATTGGACACGGCTGATCATGTGATAAAGAGTCTCCGTCAGAGACTCTTTACCTCGATCGGCGTTTCGGTGTGTCAGACACACCGCAACAACGATCGCCGCGATGTAAGGATATCGCAACCACTTTGCCGACGTTATTTTGCTATATGCCAGGCGGCAAGTGGTTAATATTGAAAATACTGTCCTCCTGAACCCTATTCACCCCCTTGATGATATAGCGCTAACAGTTTGCGCAGAGCTTTACAAAATAAAATGGGACAGTGCAGTTACAATAAAATTCAAAACAAGAGGGTTAGGAGGGCATAGACAGCTAGAGTCATCATAAAAAGAAAAAAGGTCCATCTTTTGACGATAATAGAATTGGCTCAAAAAAGCCAGGCTTAAAGGTGTCTAGATTTCCCAGATACAGCATTACTATCTTTATCAGTTGCATTAATCATTAAATTGTCTCATTAACTTCATTGAAGATGCTGCTTAGGTCATTACAGTCAAAAGCCATGTGGCCACAATTATCATTTCACATAATTAGATTATCTTGACAGTTAAAAATGTTTCTTGCTTAGATATAATAGATTTTTTTTACAGCGCATCTGACATGGCATATAATGCTATCAAAGATATTGGCGTACTAGCCCACTGTTGATTAGGATTTGTAGGATTGTGGGTTGATGGCTTGTGCATTGATGACAGGCCTTCATAGGTACTGTATAATCCATCTCTGTGGGGGCTGTGGGATGATGGATCAGTTCATACTACACTGTTCATCGATAACCACAAGTATTGGTCACTCTAGAGGGAAATAGTCACAGCAGTAACACACCATAAAGCTAGGTTTGCAGTACTGCAACCCCAAAGTCGTGCGTTTTACAGTGCGACGTTGCAATGCGATTTTTGATGCAATGTCATGAGACCGGTAAGAACCATGCGAGAACTAGTCCCACCAAAGTAAGAACAAAGTAGTGCAAAAATCTTTTTTAGAGTCGCTGCGACTTGAGTCGCACCAATTAGAATGGGGACCATTGAAATACATGGAGTATGACTTGCCATGCGACTTCATGCATCACATGTGTCAAGTCGCACAACAACTCACAGTAGTGGAAACAGAGCCTAAAGCCTCGTACACAGGATGCGAAATTCGGAAGGGGGTTGTCGTTAGACAGGCTGTTGTCCGAAATTGTTATCGTTAGTACGCTCCTTTTGACAATTGTTTTCCAATTTTCGGACAACAAATGGATGACAGGCTAGTAAAATTTTTGGCGAACGACGGCTCCACGTCTGATTTTCAGGAGGTCAGTACACAAATCCGTCACACAAAAGTTGAAAGTACAACCATGCATGCTCAGAACCAAGGAACGACTGGGAAGAGTTTGGTCTTGTAAACTGCTGTTCGTAATCTAGAACTGATATTTGCGACGCGGCACTTGATGAAATGTCAAAATTCTCATTTTCTTTAATTTGATAATAATGAAGCTGCTTTGCATGTAGTTATGCCAAACGTATTTTAAAAGGCATTTGTTTTGTTCGATCTGAAAATCGCGAATCAATGCTCACCAAACTTCTACTAACATGAAATTAGCAGAAGGGGCCCAAAGGGTGGCGCTTGAAAAATTAACACACGCCCTTTTGACAAAAATCAGACGCTCAGTCATTCAACAATCAGACCGTGTGTACGAGGCTTTAGGCTCCATGCATACTGGCTTAATCGCTGCTTCTACAGCAGTTTGTATTTTTCCTGTAGAAGCAGCTCAATGTTCTCCTATGTGTCCATGCACATTAGGACGATTACAGGCAGATTTTGAGCTCAGCGTTTAGAGGCAGGAAAAAAACATCTGGTTTGCATTACTGATTGGAGTTTTCTGGCAGAAAAAACTTGTCTAAATTGTGTACAAAAATGCTCTATATGACTGTTTTTTTTCTACCAATTGATCTTTTTTTTTCTTATAGCCAGTGTGCATAGAGCCACAGTTATTGGAATTTGGATTAAATCTAGAATATTGGGTGAATGGCCATAAATCCCCACTCTAAGCTTAGCCATAGCTCCCAACTGTCCCTGATTTCGAGGGACTGTCCCTGATTTGGAGCAATATCCCTTTGTCCCTCTTTCCCCCTCATTTGCCCCTCATTTTGGTCTGATCCCTAAAGTTGTATACAAAATGCACTTTTTATCTATCAAAAAGTGTTTCCCAGTGCTAAACCTTTCATCCAATTTCTAAATTGCTGAATTTCTACATTTTAAAAGCCAATATAAAGGAATAGTAGTGGTAAAAAAAGTCCTTGTGGATTTGATTAACCCCTTTTTTTTGGTTAATTCTCCTTTAAGGGGGTGTGGCAGGGGGGCGTGTCCTATGCCTACATACGTTTGTTAGTAGGTGTCCCTCATTCCCATCTCAAAATGTTGGGACGTATGGGCTTAGCATTAATGTTTACAAAAGTAATAATGAAACTGCTGCTACAATATCCACACATTTTCACTGCTATTCTTTTTACACATATGTTTATGTCAATCAGCGCCACCCTAATTATTACTAAAGTGTTAAAGTACTAGTGTATATTAAAAATACCACAGCTGCTGTACACTTTAAGTGAATTCACTTCACTTTCAAATAAAATTGAGTATATAAATATATATAGTGCAGCGCTATAATAGTACCCTAATACCACATCTAATGCAAATAAAACTGTGGAAAATAATCAGTCATTAAAACGTCAAACTATAAAAGTCACATAATAGGAAAGTTCATATAAAACAAAATCTTGAGTAATGTGATTGTCTATCACCACCGTACTTTTCTTTAAACACTAAATGCTTGTGCACACCTCCACCTGAGTGATGTAGATGGCTATCTGCTGATGAAGACCAATCAGAGGTCGATACACGTGCAGGGGGGAGGAACCGAGCCTACTACGTCACGCAGCCACGGTGGTGAGCGAGCGGACGCTCTCATTATATACATATGCGAACAGTTGTTTTATCTCTTGTAAGTGTCCTTAAGCGGGTTTTTTTTAATAAATTTGAGAAACAGAGAGCACTATGTCTGTTGTGTTTATAATTGCATGACACTGGAAATGAGCTCTTGTGAGAGGAAGAGAGTCTAATGCTCCGTACACACGAGCGGATTTTCCGTCAGAAAACCTTGGATGGTTTTTCCAACAGAATTCCGCTCAAGCTTGCCTTGCATACACACGGTCACACAAAAACTCTCTGAACTTTCGACCGTCAAGAACGCGGTGATGTACAACACTACAACGAGCCGAGAAAATTAAGTTCAGTGCTTTCGAGCATGCGTCAAATTATTTCCGAGCATGTGTAGGAATTTTGCGCATCGGAATTTGTAGAAAGGAACTTTTCCCCGACCGAAAAATAGAGAACATGCTCTCAATCTTTTGCTGGCTGGAATTCCACCAGCAAAAGACCGATGGAGCATACACACGGTCGCATTTTCGACAAAAAGCTCACATCTGATTTTTGATGGCGGCATTTCCAATCGTGTGTACGCAGCATGAGGTGAGAGGCTGTTTATAAGTGAGAGCAACCTCTTACCCATACAAAGCACAGTGGGAGTAGTTGAAACTACAAGAGGGTGAAAGCCGAACAAGCTGATCCGGAGTAGAAAGGAGATTTTGAAGAGCCTAATGCTGCGTACACACGATAGGATTTTCCAACAACAAAACCGTGGATTTTTTTCCGAAGGATGTTGGCTCAAACTTGTCTTGCATACACACAGTCATACAAATGTTGTCGGAAATTAAGAACGTCAAGAACGCGTACAACACGTATGATGAGCCGAGAAAAATGAAGTTCAATAGCTAATGTGGCTCTTCTGCTTGATTCTGAGCATGCGCGGACTTTTGTGCGTCGGACTTTCCGACAAGTTTTGTTTCGGAAAATTTTATATCCTGCTCTCAAACTTTGTGTGTCGGAAAATCCGATGGAAAATGTGTGATGGAGCCCACACACGGTCGGAATTTCCGACAACAAGGTCCTATCTCACATTTTCCGTCGGAAAATCTGACCGTGTGTACGGGGCATTATTGTGTGACTTATTGGGGGTTATTTACGAAAGGCAAATCCACTTTGCACTACAAGTGCACTTGGAAGTGCAGTCGCTGTAAATCTAAGGGGTAGATCTAAAATGAGGGGAAGCTCTGCTGATTTTATCATCCAATCATGTGCAAGCTAAAATGCTATTTTCCTTGCATGTCCCCCTCGGATCTACAGCGACTTTAGTAAATAACCCCCATTGTGTGACTTTTTAATGACTGATTATTTTCCACAGTTTTATTTGCATTAGATGTGGTATTAGGGTACTATTACAGCACTGCACTATATATATTTATGTATTCTTTTTACACTAATTAACCACTTCACCTTTGGAAGATTTACCCCTTTTCCTGACCAGGCCATTTTTTGCGATATGGTACTGCATTACTTTAACTGACAATTGCACGGTCATGCAACACTGTACCACATTGTTTTCCCACAAATAGAGCTTTTCTTTTGGTAGTATTCGATCACCTCTGTGGTTTTTTTTTTCTTGGGCTATAAACAGAAAATTACCTACAATTTTGAAAAAAAAAAATATATATATAATTTTTACTTTCTGCTCTAAAACATATCCAATGAGAAAATATAAAAAATCTAATTTCTTCATTAATTTAGGCAAAAATGTATTCTGCTGCATGTTTTTGGTAAAAAAAATCACAATAAGCGTATATTTATTGGTTTGGGCAAAAGTTATAGCATCTACAAACTATAGGATATATTTATGGAATTTCTTTTTTTTTCACTACTAATTGCAGCAATCAGCGACTTTAAGCAGGACTGCGATATTGCGGCGGACAAATCGGACACCTGACACTTTTAACACTTTTTTGGGTGACACTAATACAGTGATCAGTGCTAAAAATATGCACTGTCACTGTACTCATGACACTGGCTGGGAAGGGGATAACGGGGGGCGATCAAAGGGTTAAATGGGCGCCTAGCTGGTAATTCAGTGTAGTGGAGGAGGTGCTTTTACTAGTGGAAGGCATTGATCAATGTTCCGGCTTTACAGGAACACAGGATCCATGCCTTCTGTACTGCCAGATTGGCGGCTCGCCTTGTAGACTACCATTCTGCCTGTGTACCGAACGATCAGCAGGTGCCGGCGGACATCGGGTCCGCAGGACCCGCTGTATAAAATCACACTGGGTGCGAGCCGCTGCTGGCACGCACTCGCATCTGATACCCGGAAGTGCAGGATCACGTATATATACACGTGATCCTGTGCAGCACAACCGCCCTGTATTAGTAAACGTGCTATAGGGCGGTCGGCAAGCAGTTAAGGGGATGTAGAGCTTTGCTTCCTCATGTCAGAGCCTCCAGAAAGGAGAACAGTGAGTAGTACAGTAGTGACATCACCAAATCTCACTCTAAATCCCCTAAGACTAGCAGTCAGAGGCAGCAGTGCATAAGGCTTCATTCAGGTGGGTGAATGCAAGTAAATAGGTTGCTGTGTTCGTATACAGCTAAACACCAGCCTCTTGATGCAGCAGCATCATGTGCTATGACCGTGTAGAAACAGGTTGATTAGCTGCAGTCAACTTGTATGTGTCCAGAGCCTGTCAGAGCCTCTAATTGCATGTAACTACTTGAATTAGCAGTTACATATGAACAGTAGCAGCGCCAGCCATTCATTTGTTCAGGGTGCAAATCTGGCCACACTTTTGCTGGCCAAAGATAAACAGACATCTCAAGTCTCCCGGAAGGTGCGGGAGACTCTCGCATTTCTGCGGCGGCTCCCGCACACCCGCAAGCGCCTCCCGATCTCCCGGGAACGATCAGTGCGGCGGGGATCAGCTGTGATCACCAAACTCCTTGGTATCAATTTTTAGCTGACAGCCGCTTCTCATTCTCTCCCTCCCACAGCTGTCAGCTAAATAGCTATACAGGGAGATCGGCGATCACAGCTGTCCCTCCTGCTGTACACCGATCATTCCCAGCTGTTCTGTGTGCTCTTCTCGAGCCCCCTCCATGTCCTTCTTCACCCCTGTTCTCCTCCGACCCCCTCCATGTCCTTCTCCATCCCTGTTCTCCTCAGGCCCCCTCCATGTCCTTCTCCGCCCCCATTCTCCTCCGACCCCCTCCATGTCCTTCTCCACCCCCGTTCTCCTCCGGCCCCCTCCATGTCCTTCTCCGCCCCCATTCTCCTCCGACCCCCTCCATGTCCTTCTCCGCCCCCATTCTCCTCCGACCCCCTCCATGTCCTTCTCCGCCCCCATTCTCCTCCGTCCCCCTCCATGTCCTTCTCCGCCCCCGTTCTCCTCCGGCCCCCTCCATGTCCTACTCCGCACCCCCATTGTTCTCCTCCGGCCCCCCTCGTCTCTAGCCCTCCTCGTAACTAGTCTCCCCTGCAGCCGGCTCCCCTCCTCTCCTCTCCCGCCGGATGCGGGGGGAACTAGTTAATGGACACAGCAAGCGAGAGCACTCCTGTGTCCTGTGATAAATGAGCAGAGTAAACTGTTTACTCTGCTCAGTTTATGAATGGACAGAAGCCTCAGCCCTCCAGCTGTGGTGAAACTACAAATTCCATCATGCTTCTGCCTCTAGGAGTCATGCCTGTGATTGTCAGGGTCTTGCAATGTCTCATTGGACCTGTAGTTTCAAAACAGCTGGAGGGCCGAGGTTGCCTACCCCTGATGTAGGCGCTGTCTAGGTACTCTCTCATACAAGGAAATGCACTGCTATTATTAAAGGTTCAGACATCTTTAAAACATGTACACCTAACATTAAAGTGTTTGTAAAGGCAATTTTAAAAAATAACAAACATGTCATACTTACTTGCTCTATGCAATAGTTCTGCACAGAGCAGCCCTAGGGTTGCCACCTCATCCCATTAAACCCAAACACATATGAATTACACAGGTTCTGAGGCTAATTTAATGCAGATAAGGCACCAAGTGAGTTCTATTACCACCTTAATCACCCACAGAACCTGTGTAATTCAACCCTAAGCAGCCCTGATCCTCATCTTATCGGCGCTCTTAGCCCCCCTTAGCTGCTTGCTATGGGGGCACTCGTGCGTGCTCATAATACACAGAGAGCACAGCTCAGCCCCATCCCCGCCTCACTGGCTTGGATTGACAGCAGCAGGAGCCAATGGCTCCTGCTGCTGCATCTCAGCCAATGGGGAGTGCGAGACCCGGAAAGAGCCATTGTTCTCGTACACATCGCTGAAACGAGATTGGGCTAGGTAAATATTGGGGGGGGGGGGGGGGCTGAGGTTTTTTTACCTTTGTGTATAAAACGTATTAAGGTAAAAAAGCCTTCAACCTTTAGAACCACTTTAACCACTTCCGGACTGCCCACTATCGTTATACGTCGGCTGTTTGAAGAGGAATATCATTGTTATGGCAGCAGCTAGCTGCCATAACCCCGGTATCCTCTTCTTCAGTGAGCAGTCTGTTTTAAGATAAAAGTGATCCCTGCGGCGGATTCACCGCAAGATCACTTTTATTGGTGGCGGGAGAGGGGCCCCCCTCCCGCTGCGATCCGGTGCCCTCCGCCGGTTACCAGAGCCGTCGGCAGTAGCGTCGGGGATCGGATCCTTCCTGTGGCCTGACAAGGAGATGAGTGAGGGGAAGATGGCCCCCACCCATCTCTATATCATTGCAGGGCGGAAGCGACGTCAAAACGTCACTTCCGCCGAGACGCTTAAAGGGACATTTTTTTTCTTCATTTTTTTAAATGACAAAATTTTTATTTTTTTTAATTGTATTTTAGTGTAAATATTATGAGATCGGAGGTCTTTTTGACCCCAGAT
The DNA here is from genome assembly GCA_037952925.1 of Lithobates clamitans. Taxonomy (NCBI): domain Eukaryota; kingdom Metazoa; phylum Chordata; class Amphibia; order Anura; family Ranidae; genus Lithobates; species Lithobates clamitans. The sequence continues at coordinate 402,152 of JBBGZY010000240.1, read as the reverse complement.
CTCATATTTAAGAGGTCCTGTCATGCTTTTTTTCTATTACAAGGGATGTTTACATTCCTTGTAATAGGAATAAAAGTGACACAATTTAAAAAAAAAAAAAAAAAACAGTGTAAAAATAAAAAACAAAAAGGTAAAATAAAAAAGAATATTAAAAAAAAAAAAACATTTAAACGCGCCCCGAAGAGCTCGCGTGCAGAAGCGAATGCATACATGAGTAGCGCCCGCATAAGAAAACGGTATCGCCGCAATCGGTAGAGCGAGAGCAATAATTCTAGCCCTAGGCCTCCTTTGTAACTTAAAACATGCAACCTGTAGAATTTTTTAAACGTCACCTATGGAGATTTTTAAGGGTAAATGTTTGTCACCATTCCACGAGCGGGTGCAATTTTGAAGCGTGACATGTTCGGTATCAATTTACTCGGCGTAACATTATCTTTCACAATATAAAAAAAAATTGGGCTAACTTTCATGTTGTCTTATTTTTTAATTTAAAAAAATTTATCTTTTTCACTTTTTTTCCAAAAAAGTGCGCTTGTAAGACCACTGCGCAAATACGGTGTGACAGAAAGTATTGCAACGACCGCCATTTTATTCTCTAGGGTGTTAGAAAAAAAAAGTCTAATGTTTGGGGGTTCTAAGTAATTTTCTAGCAAAAAAAATGTTTTTAACTTATAAACAACAAATCTCAGATAGAGGCTCGGTCCTTAAGTGTTTACTCATTGGGTAGCCCCACATCTCTAAGCAATGCCAGCAGATCATAACTGGTGGGGGGTTGACACTACAAGCTTCATGAAAGCATCACAGCAATCTGCCTCAGTTTTTTTTTTTCCAAGAGCCCTAAGCTTTGATGAAAGCAGTAGCCTGGTTCCTGGGAGGAGTTTTGCACAAAATGACTTGATGGTGGATTTCAGTGTGGAGGAGTGGGCATCCTAGGCAGCCTGTATTTGCATCCAGGCTGCCCTAGGTAATGCCCACATGTGATGTTGAACCTCTATGTTTGAAACAAAAACTCAATTAACGAAAGGGACTGGCCATGAAGAATAAAGCTGGGGAGAAACAAGCTAGGTGGATACTGGATATCCTCTACCCAGGAAATGAGATGAACTCCTGTTGCAGTTTCTAATGCACACTATGAGAAGCTCGCAGTGTTCAATGAAAACAGAATATCAGATTGCCTCTTGGGGGATCAGGAAGGATTTTTTTCCCTCACTGTAGCAAATTGGATCATGCTTTGCTGTTTTTTTTTTGCCTTCCTCTGGATCAACTGTGAGCATGGGATTGTGTATATAAGATTGTATTTTTTTTGTTTGTTTGTTTGTTTGTTTTTTTCCCTTTTATTTGTTGAACTAGATGGACTTGTGTCTTTTTCAACCAGACTTAGGTTAAAGCATTGTTCCAGCCGAATTTTTTTTTTTAAGTCAGCAGCTGCAAACACTGTAGCTGCTGACTTTTAATAAGGACACTTACCTGTCCAGGGAGCCTGCAATGTCAGCCCCCCAAGGCCAATCCGTCAATCTGATTCCAACTAAGGCAAACTGGCAGTGGAGCCTTGCGCCCTCACTGCCGGTTTCCGACTGAGCATGTGCGAGTCACGCGACACATGTCCCAGAAGGCAACGGGGGGGGGGGGGGCTCGCCGCAGAAGGGGATGTGACGTCCTCAGCCGTTGCCAGGCTGGATTGGAAGTACTCTTAGTACTTCTAAAAAGGTATGAGAGAAAGAAATTTTTTTTTTTAAATATCCAAAAGCTAGGGGTGGAGAGGTGGTCTTTCGTTTAAGACCACCTCTCAAAATTGGGTAGAACTCCTCTTTAAGCAGGAGTTTGAGAGGTGTTGAAAACACCCCTTAAACGCCTATGCAAATGATACAATGAACAGCACATATCGCTGTTCACACCAAATATGAAGTGTTAGCGTTGTGTCGCTTCAAAATTGAATGGGAATTTCTATGCTTACGGATTTTATACGAATTACGAAATTTCGTTAACGAATTTCGGAATTTCGGATCCACATTCCGTTACAACAGAAATGTGACTGGTGTTTTGTTCAACAATCAGAGGAAGTCAGCACAGCACAGGGATGGTGGGAACCCCTCATAATGATAAATTCATCATAACGAACATTCGTTATTTTTACGAAAAGTTAACGAACCTAAAGGTTAAAAACCCAGGAAGTCAGCACAGCACAGGGATGGTGGGAGCCCCTCATAATGGTAAATTCATCATAACGAACATTCGTTATTTTTACGAAAAGTTAACGAACCTAAAGGTTAAAAACCCAGGAAGTCCGCACAGGGATGGTGGGAGCCCTTCATAATGATAAATTCGTACGAAATTCCGGACACAAATTACGAATTAATTCTAATACGAAACAGAACGAAACGAAACTAATTTAATGATGGCGCACATGTCTAGTTTTAACACGCCTTAATGCTGAAATGCTGCCAAACTGCCCATAGGACGTTTGAGGAGCATTTTTAACTTGTCAGTAATGCTTGTAAAATGCCAGTCTAATGCCCATACTAAAGCTCATTAAAGCGAGTCTAACGTACATACTAAAGCTATAGGAGCGTTTGTTAAAGCGGGAATCCACCTAAAAAAAAAAATATTAAATGCCAGCAGCTACAAATACTGCAGCTGCTGACTTTTAATAAATGGACACTTACCTGTCCCAGGGTCCAGCGATGTTGGCAGTCGAAGCCGATCAATCGCTCAGGTCTCGGCAGCTGCCGCCATCCTCGGTGAGGGAATCAGGAAGTGAAGCATTGCGGTTTCACTTCCCGGTTCCCTACTGCGCATGCGCAAGTTGCGCTGCGCGTCCTAACTGGTCCCTGCTATCTCCTGGGACCTGTGTGTTTCCCCGGAGACAGCGGGGGGTGCGGGAAGGGGTGTGATTCCCGCGGGAGTCTATTCCCGGAAGTGGGTGCAAATACCTGTATTAGACAGGTATCTGCACCCCCCTGAAAGGTGTCAATTGTGGCACCGGAGGGGGGGGGGGAATCAGATGAGTGGAAGTTCCACTTTTGGGTGGAACTCCGCTTTAAGTGTTAGGAATTTAGTCAAGTGTGAACAAGCCCTAACTATGTAAGAAGCATGTTTCATTTTTCATCACCATATACAGTATTCGGTGACAACGTGTTTGTGTCATCTGTTACAGTTAAAGAGATTATTCTGTTGGCTCAGTGCAAAGCTTTTGAGCTGTCTGAAATATGTTTACTATGTTTCTTTAAACCAACCTAAGACTGCTTGAGCAATATAAGTGGGTGGGTATATTCACTGCAGAGGATCAATACACCGCTTTGCCTTCAACATACGAATGATTCCTAAAAATATGTAAACAGACCCTGAGATGCACAACCTGTCACTGGTAATATGATATATTGGGTTGGCATACAAAAGTCTTATCTTTCAGGTTGGAAATATTTCACCAGCTCCCTGCTGTTTAATGCAGAGGCAAGACCATTTGCAGCCTATGGTGTAGTCATATATTACTCTAAAATGTATATGTGTATTGGGATATAGAAGAATAATTTAGTATTATTATTATTATTATTATTATACAGGTTTTATATAGCGCCAACAGTTTGCGCAGCCCTTTACAACATGACGGCAGACATTACAGTTACATTACAATTTGGTACAAGAGGAATCAGAGGGCCCTGCTCCTTAGAGCTTACAATCTAAAAAGGAAGGGTCAATTGATACAAAATTTAGTACTCATCTCTTAAAGACTGTGGTTCATCGAACATGGTCAGGTCAAGGGATACATTATGGCAGATCAACAGTTGAATAGAGATGGTGGATACATTGATGACTAAGCTATACATGTATGAAACAAGCGGTACTAATTTGGATGTGCTTATATATAAACACACATTCATGTGCGCTGGCTGTGTTCATTGTTACGTGTATATTTAGTTCCGGGGCCAATTTTCTAATGGGGCGGTGTCATAGGTCAGTGACCTTGGCCAGTCACCTATTCTACACCAGCTGCTGATTCCACATTTGAAGGTCACAAAGCTTTGTGCACAAGCAATCACCTTCATAGGATCTAGAGATATCAGCTTGTCACTGTCCCCTGGCTCAAAGTACAGATACTCCAAGCCTCACATATACAGTTTCCCTGTTCGTAGGCTAACGCCATCCTTTCTGAGAACTGCTGACTGAAATAGGAAATATGGGGAAAGGCGATAAGATAAAATACACCGAAAGAGATGTCATACGGTATGTTGGGGACATGCTCAACAACTTTCCTACTGCGGGGACATTATTTTAAGCAATTTCTTGAGTGGTGAAGGAACGTAAACATCTAGTAATAAGAGAGATAGGATGTACATACCGATTTGGGTTTCTTGGTGGCGGTTAGATTGTCATAGAAGGTTTTGGCGTCTTCCCATGTTTGTTTGCCTTTGGGATTTTGTGCAGGGACATGGCTGTCTTTCAGTTCTCCCTCAGCTGCATCTCCAGAGCCAGGCAACATATTTTCAGTGCAGATTGCTGAGTCGATAGGCTTGGGTAATGCTAATGGCTGTGTGTGTGATGGAGATGAACAGTCTGACACTAGGCTCTCCTGCCTCCCTTTCTAAATCTCACCCGCTGATTGCTTTGTATATCTCCCTTTCATCTCTCCCTGTTGGCTGTGTTTTGCTCTCCAGTTCTTTTCACATGAAATTCCACCTCCCTATTTTCTTCTTTTGCTCTGGCACATCCTCCTTCTCTCTCTCTCTCTCTGAATTTGCCAGTTTCCCTTTGCCTCTCCCCTTACCAGTGACAGGTCTTTATATGGCATCCCATAAGCCCCCTGCGTTGCCCTGCTCCTGAGTCCATGAAATGGAGAAGGGAGGATAAATATATACTGAGTGTTACTCCCCTGATCAGCTGAACATTTCCTCCTCTTCTCAGGCTTCTGCTGCACTGCTTCTCCCATACCCTGGACAAGAAACAGGGAGATGAATAGAAAGAACATTCATCCAGTCCATGGTCTCCTGAGAGCAGAAAGATCCTCCCATACCCTAGCAACAATTTGTTCACAATTCAGCCTGCAAATAAGTCACTGCCCAGCTTTTGCATCAATGATATGTCATCTTGTTTATAACAAGAATACATTTGGTTGTTGTATTTTATGACCTATAGCCTTGTGTTATGTCTTGTTTTTATTTACATCTTCTTTGCAGTAAAACAGCATCTGATACTGACATTTTTATTTTTAGGGGCATCTCTTTTTTGTATGTATGAAATTTGCGCGCAAACATGTTTTTCTTTTACTAAAATTTTATTGAATTATTTAGCAATAACAAGAGAAATAGAAACATTACACAATCAAGGTAGGAACAAAAGGAATTGATGCAGTGTACAAATATGCCTCCCTATGTAGTACATGAAAGGCAATGGCCTTATAATATAGTATAACATAGGTAAAGCAAAACTTACAGAGTACCCAGTTATAACAGCAAATTAGTCGCCTGTAATAGAGAGTACATTTACAAGAACCGTAAAAAACACATCACCAAGGCAATTGAGTCAATATGCTTTCCAATCCACTGCCATCCCAATGTGCAAACATTTTTTTCTTATTCATTGATGTGCATAAGAGAGATAGGACTCAAAATTATATAGAATCAATAGCTTAAAAGCTAAAGGACAAATAGACCATACAGTGTGCTATATAGGCAGCAAAGGAATCATGGGCAACCCCAGGGTATGTGGATGTGGGTGGTACTTGCCAACCGGTCCTCATGATTATTAGAGTTTGTAGCTGCCCTTCACTTTTTCTGCTATTTTACTGCTACCAAATGGGTGACCTTGGGCCTGAGCTCAGGCCCAAGGTCACCCCCCTAGACTGGGGGGCTCCCTCAAGGGCACCGACAGCCTAACACTCCATCTCCATCTTCCACCCGATCAACTCCTCCCCAGCTGGGTGTCAGGGCTGGGCTCAGCCCTTCCTTCTCTGAGCTGGCCGCTCAGTTGTTGGCTAATTGCCAGCTCCCATCTCTCTCCACACTTACCCAGCTGAAGTTGATCCTGCTCGTCAGTCCTGCCTACTTAAGCCGTCCAGTCCAGAGGAGCTCTGCCTTCGCCTTGGTCACATCACAAGAAACTATCTCCTGCGTTCCAGTTTTGAAGACTGGCTGACCCTGGGTATTTAAGGAGGCATGCCCCCTGCCATTCCAGATTGGGAATTGGTCAGGGCTCCTCAGAACACCCCAGGGAGCTCCACCATCCCTCTCCATCTCTTTCCAGAAAACACCAGAATATTCTGGAAAGAAGTGGGAGGCCCTGGTGACGCTACCTGTGAATCACCCAGCACTACCCTGAGTCACTCCCAGCCCAGATCAAACACACCCAGGCCTGGCCAAGCCTGGAAATGTACCTACTGTAAAAAAAACACTATCACTCTTAGCACACTAGAGGGTGCTACATTCACCCCCCCCCCCCCCCTAACATCCAGCTAGTCCCTTAGCTGGGAAATTTACAAAACTGAACTGCTGAGCCCAGGAGCAAGGGCATCTCATAAAAATATACAAGTTGGTTGGGGAAAAGGGAACAAACTGGGACAGGGTTATACACAAATATATACGTACAAAAATAGAAGATATTTGGTAAGTATTTAGATCATACACAACTCACTACAGACCTAACTACAGATCCCTGTAGCTAACAGCAACACATCAAAATTTGTACAATAATGTCAGAGCATTTTCCCCTTGGACAAAATACTCCTGACTTCAGGATTCTTGACTCCAGCCGGAGATGGATGGACAGCCGCCCCAACCAAAAGGAAACCTGTGAAGACAGAACAAAACAACATCCTACGCTAATGACTACACACTACACAACACCTTCAGAACGCTGGACATATTTGTAGTTACATGGGCGCGATCGCCCGCCGTGGTTGACATAGGTGACAGCACATGGTAGAAAGTAACTGTTGCCACCCCCCTAAAACAAATTACCAGGCAACTCTACCTCCTCTCCACCTCTTTCCAGGAAACACCAGAACATTTTGGAAAGAAGTGGGAGGTCCTGGTGATGTTACCTATGAGTCACCCAGTGCTAGCCTAAACCACTCCCAGCCCAGATCAACCAAACCCAGGCTTGGCTACCAGCCAAGCCTGGAAATGTACATACTCAAAAAAAAAACCCACTATCACTCCTAGCACACTAGAGGGTGCTACATGTGATTGTTGTGATGTTTGTAGGCGGGCCCTAAGTTGGGTACTTTGTATTGGGTGGAAATACTCGCTCTTGGATGTATATGGTACTATTATCTTTTAAATAACTCTTGCTCAGCTGGTTTGCAGCAATAAATTATTATTATAGTTCTGACAGTTTACACAGCACTTTACAATATAAAAGGGTGCCAGTACAGTTATGCCCCGTACACACGGTCGGACTTTGTTCGGACATTCCGACAACAAAATCCTAGGATTTTTTCAGACGGATGTTGGCTCAAACTTGTCTTGCATACACACGGTCACACAAAGTTGTCGGAAAATCCGATCATTCTGAACGCGGTGATGTAAAACACGTACGTCGGGACTATAAACGGGGCAGTGGCCAATAGCTTTCATCTCTTTATTTATTCTGAGCATGCGTGGCACTTTGTCCGTCGGATTTGTGTACACACGATCGGAAAATGTGTGATGGATCCTACACACAGTCGGAATTTCCGACAACAAGGTCCTATCACACATTTTCTGTCGGAAAATCCGACCGTGTGCACGGGGCATTATAATACAATAAAATAAAAGAGGGTTAAGAGGCCTCTGCTCAAAAAAACGTAAAATCTAAGAGGGTGAGGCAAGTGATGCAAAAGGTTATAATTGTGGGGGATGAGCTGATGAAAGTGATAAAAGATTAGTTGAAGGCATGATAGGCTTCTATTAAGAGATGAGTTTTCAGGGATTGCCTAAAGGCAGCCAGAGTAGGAGATAGCCAGACAGATTGAGATAGAGAGTTCCAGAGGATGGGAGAGGCTCTGGAGAAGTCCTGGAGACGAGCATGGAAAGAGGGGACAAGGGAGCTTATGAGCAGGAGGTCTTGAGGAGCGGAGAGGACAGTTTGGGTGATATTTGGAGACAAGATTGGTGATGTAGCTCGGGGCAGAGTTTTGAATGGCTTTGTATGTTGTTGTTAGTATTTTGAATTTAATTAGCTGGGCTTAAGCCAGTGTAGGGATTGGTGGAGAGGGGTAGCAGACAATGAGTGGTTGGTAAGGTAGATAAGTCTGGCAGCAGCTATCATGATATACTGAAGAGGGGATAGCCTATAGAGTGGTAGACCTATGAGAAGGGAGTTGCAATAGTCAAGGTGAGAAATAACAAGGGGGTGAATGAGTAGCTTGGTGGTTTCAAAAAAAACTTCAGCACTGTTAACAACAGTCCAGAACATAGCATACACACTTAACCGCAGTACTGTTATATAGATATGTCTGTATATATATATATATATATATATATAAAGTGGCTTGCGAAAGTATTCGGCCCCCTTGAACTTTTCAACCTTTTGCCACATTTCAGGCTTCAAACATAAAGATATAAAATTTTTATTTTTTGTGAAGAATCACCAACAAGTGGGACACAATTGTGAAGTGGAACGAAATCTTTTGGATTTTTGAAACTTTTTTAACTAATAAAAAAATGAAAAGTGGGGCGTGCAAAATTATTCGGCCCCCTTGCGTTAATACTTTGTAGAGCCACCTTTTGCTGCGATTACAGCTGCAAGTCGCTTGGGGTATGTCTCTATCAGTTTTGCACATCGAGAGACTGAAATTCTTGCCCATTCTTCCTTGCAAAACAGCTCGAGCTCAGTGAGGTTGGATGGAGAGCGTTTGTGAACAGCAGTTTTCAGCTCTTTCCACAGATTCTCGATTGGATTCAGGTCTGGACTTTGACTTGGCCATTCTAACACCTGGATACGTTTATTTGTGAACCATTCCTTTGTAGATTTTGCTGTATGTTTGGGATCATTGTCTTGTTGGAAGATAAATCTCCGTCCCAGTTTCAGGTCTTTTGCAGACTCCAACAGGTTTTCATCCAGAATGGTCCTGTATTTGGCTGCATCCATCTTCCCCTCAATTTTAACCATCTTCCCTGTCCCTGCTGAAGAAAAGCAGGCACAAACCATGATGCTGCCACCACCATGTTTGACAGTGGGGATGGTGTGTTGAGTGTGATGAGCTGTGTTGCTTTTACGCCAAACATATTGTTTTGCATTGTGGCCAAAAAGTTCGATTTTGGTTTCATCGGACCAGAGCACCTTCTTCCACATGTTTGGTGTGTCTCCCAGGTGGCTTGTGGCAAACTTTAGACGAGACTTTTTATGGATATCTTTGAGAAATGGCTTTCTTCTTGCCACTCTTCCATAAAGGCCAGATTTGTGCAGTGTACAACTGATTGTTGTCCTATGGACAGACTCTCCCACCTCAGCTGTAGTTCTCTGCAGTTCATCCAGAGTGATCATGGGCCTCTTGGCTGCATCTCTGATCAGTCTTCTCCTTGTCTGAGCTGAAAGTTTAGAGGGACAGCCAGGTCTTGGTAGATTTGCAGTGGTCTGATACTCCTTCCATTTCAAAATGACGGCTTGCACAGTGCTCCTTGGGATGTTTAAAGCTTGGGAAATCTTTTTGTATCCAAATCCGGCTTTAAACTTCTCCACAACAGTATTACGGACCTGCCTGGTGTGTTCCTTAGTCTTCATGATGCTCTCTGCGCTTTCAACAGAACCCTGAGGCTGGGTTCACACTGGTGCGACACGACAGCCGTCCTACTTTGGATCCGACTTTGCCCTGCGACATGAAGCCGGCATGTGTCCGACTTTCAATGAACGGGGATCCGACTTGGATCCCCGCCAATGCCGGCACTGTGTTTGGTATGAATCTTAGGGGGTCTTAGGGGGTCTTAGGGGGTCCCTGGGCATGCTGGGACTGTGACGTTTTAGGGGGCGTGGTCATCGGGTGATGACCACGCCCCCTAAAACGTCACAATCCCAGCATGCCCAGGGACTGTGACGGCATAAGGGGGCGGGGTCACCGCCTATATAAGTCAGAGCGGAGCGCTCAGAGTGCATTCCAGCCCCAGAGAGCGTCGTGTCAACATCAGGAGAAGAGGGCAGAAGGCAGAAGATTGAAGACCGGGCTCCTCCTCTTTAGCAAAAGAGCGGCAAAAGAGCAGAAGAGAGAGGAGGAGCCCGGCAGAAGATCCGGAGAGCGCGGAGAAGAACCGGAGAGACCCCCGAAGAGAAGAAGGCAGCAGACCGGGCTCCTCCTCTTTAGCAAAAGAGCTGCAAAAGAGCAGAAGAGAGCGGAGGAGCCCGGCAGAAGATCCGGAGAGCGCGGAGAAGAACCGGAGAGACCCCCGAAGTCGGAAGAAGACCCCCGGAGCTGTCTAATAAATTACTTTAAAAATCTGTGTAGTGTTTTTTTTTAAATTGACACTTTTTCCCTGGGTGAATGGGTAGGGGTTCGATGTACCCCATACTCATTCACATAGGGTGGGGGGCCGGGATCTGGGGGCCCCCTTATTAAAGGGGGCTCCCGGATTCCGATAAGCCCCCCGCCCGCAGACCCCGACAACCAACGGCCAGGGTTGTCGGGAAGAGGCCCTTGTCCTCATCAACATGGGGACAAGGTGCTTTGGGGTGGGGGGGCCGCAGCGCGCCCCCCTCCCCCAAGGCAACAACCCCCCCATGTTGAGGGCATGCGGCCTGGTACGGTTCAGGAGGGGGGGGGCCGCCAGCTCGTCCCCACCCCCATTCCTGTCCGGCCGGGCTGCGTGCTCGGATAAGGGTCTGGTATGGATTGGGGGCGACCCCCCACGCCGCCTTTTCGGCGTAGGGGGTTCCCCTCAAGGTCCATACCAGACCCAAGGGCCTGGTATGCTCCTGGAGGGGGAACCCATGCCGGATTTTTATTTAAAATTTGGCGCGGAGTTCCCCCTCAAGATCATCTGAGCACAAGTCGCGTGCCGAAGTCGGATCATGCGAGACGGCAATCCGACTTTGATCCGACTTCAATGATAGTCAATAGGCTGAAGTAGGATCAAAGTCGGACCAAAGTAGTACAGGGAGCATTTCTAAAGTCGGAACGACTTGTGTCGGACCAGTAAGGACGGCTCCCATAGGGAAACATTACATTTCACACGTCATGCGACATGAGCTCCCAATGTCGGAGCGTTTGTCGGACCAGTGTGAACCCAGCCTGAAACTATCACAGAGCAGGTGCATTTATACAGAGACTTGAATACACACAGGTGGATTCTATTTATCACCATCAGTCATTTAGGACAACATTGGATCATTCAGAGATCCTCGCTGAACTTCTGGAGTGGGTTTGCTGCACTGAAAGCAAAGGGGCCGAATAATTTTGCACACACTACTTTTCAGTTTTTTAATTGCTAAAAAGGTTTAAAATATCCAATAGATTTTGTTCCACTTCACAATTGTGTCCCACTTGTTGGTGATTCTTCACAAAAAATTAAAATTTTATATCTTTATGTTTGAAGCCTGAAATGTGGCAAAAGGTTGAAAAGTTCAAGGGGGCCGAATACTTTCGCAAGCCACTGTATATATATATATATATATATGTATATATATATATATATATATATATATATATATATATATATATATATATATATATATATATATATATGGCTTTTTTTCTCAAACAATAGGTGCTGGAACTCACCCACGACCCCCCAAATCACCTCCCCCCACACACCCTACAAATCACATCAAATAGTGGGTGTGGTCATATTTCACAAACAGAAGAAGGGTCTTAAAGGGGCAATAAATATCAGGATTGCATTACATACGGAGTGCAGAGTTCATGGGGGTTACACACAGAGTGCAGAGCTGTCACTTGTAAACACAGAAACAAGACTTCTGTGTTTACAAGTGATTGTGGTGAGCAGGCACCAAAGGGTCTGAGCCAGAGGTGGTGGAACTGAGTTCCACCAAGTTCCCCCTGAAAAAAAAAGCCCTGTGTATATATATATATATATATATATATATATATATATATATATATATATTTTTTTTTTTTTTTTTGCACTATATCAATTAATGTATAATTATATTTACATTTTAGAAAGGACTGAGTACTCAAATCCTCCCTGAAGAAAGGGAATATAATTCTGAAAAATGTAGGGATACATTTTAGCAACTCATGTGGACTGACCACAGTTCTCTGGCAGTACCCAAGGTGCATTCCATTATCTTTGAGTACTTGTTTTTATATGGATTAAGTTCTGTGTGCAGCAGCCCCCCCCCCAATACTTACCCGAGCCCCTTCTCGATCCAGCCATGTCCACGAGAGCCTTGCCTCTCTGGGGACTCGCACTCCTGATTGGCTATTGGCAGCAGTGGGAGCCATTGACTCCCACTGCTGCCAATCACAGTCAGTGAGTCAATCGGGAGACTGAGGGGACGGGGCCAAACCACAGTTCTGTGTGTGAATGGACACAGAACAGCAGCTCAGCTCAGGTGCCCCCATAGCAAGCTACTTGCTGTGGCGGCACCCGACAGGAGGGAGATGCCAGGAGCGCTGGCGTGGGACCTGAGAAGAGGAGGATCAGGGCCACTCTGTGCAGAACCACTGCACAGAATAGGTAAGTATGACATGTTTGTTATTTTAATTAAAAAAAATTAAAGCTTTACAATCACTTTAATGAAATGTCACTGTTTGACATTTCAATAAAGTTTGTTAAAAAAAAAAAGTAAACAGTGTGATGCACCATAATTTCCAATGCATCACTGGTGTGAACATCCCCTAAAGGTCATATAAGTACTTTTATGAATAGATTTGTGAAATGAGTACAATGGTGAATCATCATTGTCCTCACTTCAGCTTTCTACATTTACAGTATATGAATGGGTTTACCTTCAAACCAATTCATACGTAATGATGAATGGGTCTGAAAATATTCAAAGCCATTCATACCCTTGATCCACAGAGATTGCTGTCAGATCACTGGGAACAGTGCTACTGGTTTACCGGATGCACTGTCAGACCAGGACTTTACAGGGTTTGCTTAGCAGACCCCCTACCTCCACTTTCTTCTCCCAGTGTGGGGAATAGGTGGCCAGGGGGTGTAAGGTGACAAAAGATAAGTGAAAGGTGCCCCGTGGCAAAAATGCACGGAATATTGAGGTGGCGTAAAGGAGCGTGGTTAATAGAGTTTAAAGCAGTATTAATCTCAAAAGCAATCATTTTATTGCAGCTTACCAATTCTTAGATGTGATGGCTGCATTAGTTTTATTTTTTAGGCTTGCTTTCCTTTATTTTTACCTGGTAATCCTACCAGTAAGTCTGCTATTTTTCTATAGAACAAGCTGTCCTGCATATTTAGCAGTTAAAGAGTTAAGACAAACAATCTACTGCTGGCAGGAGTGCTTACAATGATCAGATTTTATTTCCTTTTTTAAATTTTTTTATTTTGTAAAACCTTTATTGTGATGGAGCCTACACACGGTCGGAATTTCCGACAACAAGGTCCTATCACACATTTTCCGTCGGAAAATCCGACCGTGTGTACGGGGCATTAGTGTTAGTGGCTTAGATCACTAGGTGATAACAGTGGGAAAAAAAGACTAAAAAAGAAGAACTCAGATGCAGCCACCATATCTAAGGATTGGTAAACTGCAATATATTATATTTTTGATTTGGGGTTTAATAAAGTTTTAATCCTATATATGCTATACACTGTACACCATCTGCCGTTCTTGCACCCACAAAATACTCCATAATTATTGTGCTATGAGTGACAGGCTGACTGACCTAATATGTATACACTCAAATACAGTCAGTATGAGGTATAATTAGTTGCCCTTAATATCAGAGTCCACCCTTCACATAAATAAGTCCCCCTTTCACATCAGGTGCCACCCTTCACATCAGAGTCCCCTCCTTCACATCAGAAGACCAGTGGCGTCACTAGGGGGGGCCAGAGGGGGCCATGGCCCCCCCAACATTATACTGTGCCCCCCTATGTGCCCCCCCAACTAAAAAAATGGACACTGGAAATGCAGGGGACTGGTATGGACTGAGCCACTGTATTGCTGGCTCCGGCTCCGCCTCCACCTCCTGAATCTACTCCCGGCCACTGGTTGCTATGACCGCCTCGCGTCTAGCAACCAATGACGTCAGAGCCATCACTGATGTCACTCTCTCTCCCCTCCTTCCTCTCCCGCACTGAATGATACACAGCCGATCCGCTCCTTCCCCCCCTCCTCTCTCCTGTGTGTGTACCGCGGGAAGTGTGAGTTTCTTAGCTTCACACTTGACACACGGTGTCTTGCCGAGAATGTTCCCTCGGCGGATAAGTTCCCCCCCTCTACTTCGCAGGCGCAGCGCCTGCGCAGTACATACTACTCTCAGCCGCCGGAGATAGCCGAAGCTCAAATGCTTCAATCAGCTGTACACGGCGCCTGCGCTCTGGGTCCAGGTTCCTTCCCCACCATCCAAGTGGACCTAGAGGGGGAATCTAAAAGTGCCGAGCGCAGCGAGGCCGTGCCCGAAGCGTGGCGAGCAAAGCGAGCCCGCGAGGGGCCCTCTTACAGGCGCCGTGTACAGCTGATTTTCAGCTGTTCTGCTTCGGCTATTTCCGCCGATACCTACTGCGCAGGCGCAGTAGAGGGGGGAACTTATACGCCGAGCGGAACTTTCTCGGCAGAACACCGGCTTCCAGAAGCTGCAGAAGTTCCTGCAATGATCGAGGTGAGAGAGGAGAAAAGTTACTTTCACTTTCACCTCATGCATCGGCATCTTTCACTCCCAGCTTTACTTTCCTTCCCTCTGTGTACTACATGGCTCCACATTCTCCTGATAAGACTATGCAGTATGCAGTGATCAGACACACCGATCCTCACCCCCCTCCCCCTTCCACCTCACTATCTGCTGTTATTTTCTGCTCTCCACTCCCATAATTCTGTACTGAACACATCCTGCAGCCTCCAGTCTCAGATTTGGACATTCCAAACTAGGAGTCCACACACTGACTGTGTGCATGACACCCTTTCATTCCCAGCTTACTTCCAACTGTTCTGCAGCCTCATACATTCTTTACAATCCTTAAATATATTTTTTTCCTTTAGCCAGCAGGCTAGTATAGTACCAGAGTGAGACTCAGACTGCAAATGTTGCTACAATATACTGCTGTTACTACTTTTGACAAGAATAGTAAAAGTATACAGTGCAAACACTGTCTGCAGCCATGAAAGATACAGCCACAGCACCTGTGATCATCATTATCATGCTGATGATCACACTGTACAGCCTATATACAGTACAGTCACATGACAGTACAGTACAGTGTAATCATCAGGTGCTGTGGCTGTATCTTTCATGGCTGCAGACAGTGTTTGCACTGTATACTTTTACTCCAGGCTTTTTTTCAGCTGAAATGTGGCACTCCTGAAATCTGGACTCTGTACGTAGCACACCCAGGACTCTGTATGTAGCACACCCTGTACTCTGCACGTAGCACATCATGGACCCTGTACTCTGCATGTAGCACACCATGGACCCTGTACTCTGCACGTAGCACACCATGGACCCTGTACTCTGCATGTAGCACACCATGGACCCTGTACTCTGCACGTAGCACACCATGGACCCTGTACTCTGCACGTAGCACACCATGGACCCTGTACTCTGCACGTAGCACACCATGGACCCTGTACTCTGCACGTAGCACACAATGGACCCTGTACTCTGTACCTGTACCTCTCACATCAGGAGTCCCTCCCTTCACATCAGAGTCCCCTGTGCAAATGAGGAGTCCCAACTTCACATTAGGAGTCTCCCTTTTCAGATCAGGAGTCCCCTCTCTCAAATCAGAACCCCCCCATCCCTCACATCAGGGGTTCCCTCTTTAAACAAGAGTTTCCCCTTTACATCAGGAGGCCAGACTATTACATCAAGAGCCACCCTTTCCATCAGATGTCCTCTTTTCACATCAAAGTCCCCTTCACATCCCGAGTCCCCCTTATTGAGGAGCTCCCTATTTAGCATCAGGAGTCCTTCTTTAACATCTGAGTCCCGCTTTATATCTAAGATCCCCTTCACATCAGCAGCAGCCCTTTAAACCAGGAGCCACCCTTAACTTAACATCAAAAGTCCCCCTTTCCATCAGCAAAGGCCCTCTACATCAAGGGCCCTCTTTATATCAGGAGTCCCACTTTACCATAAGAGTCCCCCTTTACATCTGGAGTCCCCCCTTACATCAGTAACCCTCCTTTCACATTAGAATCCCTCTTTACACCCATAGTGTGCAGAGTTCAGGAGTTCGCTACATAAAGGGTGCAAGGCTCAGGAGTACATGGTGTACAGAGTGCAGAGCTCAGGAGTGCGCTGTGTACAGGGTGCAGTGATCAGGAGAGCTCCCTTTCTTACAGAACACCACTAACAGTAGTAAGCAGGAAGCACAGGTATGTGTCAGGATCAGAGTTGCTACTGGAGGGGAGGAGAGCTGGAAAATGGTGCTGCAGACCGTAGCTGATTTGAGTGAAAGGAGTAGCCTATAGCTGGAACTGTTAGTGGCGGCGAACGAGAGATAAGCAGAGAACAGCTGTGCCGGGGAGGAGAGACGGAAAAGACTAAAGAGGAGAATAAATGAGCGGGACCAGAGGGAAAGGTATAGATCAGCTCTCAAATTTTCAACTCGCCTACTTGCATTTTGCGAATGGAAAATGAGGGCTTGCGAGGATGGGCTACATGTCAGGGAGTGGATTATTAATGAAAAAACAGGGTGTGTGGTGCTACCCTGGTGATTAATAAGCAAGGATAAACATTAATTGGTAAATTGGAAATAAGGTGGGCTATTCAGAATACTAAGGGGAGCACTCTCCCTAATATTGCAGAAGAAAGTGTGTGCCCCTCCCTATGATAAAGCTCAATGCTAAAAATTAATGCTAAGGTAAAAGTGTCGTGTATACAATTATAACCACATATAATATATAGAAAGTGACCAACCAAATCAAATGAATAAACCTAATTATTGTGATTAATCCTAAGTGATTTCTAAAGTCATCAAAATCATCAAAAATTCATAAAAAGTAATACATCAAAAAAGAAAAAAGAAATAAAAAATATATTAAAAGATAATAAAAAAGTTATATATGTGTGTGTATCATGAAATAAGGTATAAAGTCCCAAAAAACAGTGTTGTTATTTGTTATAGATGGTGAAGCTCCAAAATAGCCAAATGTTCACAGCAATAAAAAAAACGATCTGGTGACTCTTGTGCTCGGCAATTAAGGTGACTTGTGTGCTCCCCCTTTTGGGTCCCCACTCACCAGCTCCTGTCACCCCTGCAGTGGTAGTAGGCGTGTATAGATAACCGTAGGTGGTGTCACTAGTCCATCTGTAGCCAGGCCTCTGCAGCTCGCTCCACCAGATCAGGACTTCAAAAACATTCATCCAGTCACCATATCCAGGAATTCCCTCAAAAAGTTACCAAAGCTGGATCCTTACTGTCCTAGATCAAGGATTCCAAACGTATCTATTGCTTCTTTCTTAGGTCCTTACAGACTTTAGGTTATTAGTGGAGGTTGCAGTGGGCCCCTCTCTGTGTGGTGTCTGGGGCACATGCCACCCCCCCCTAGTTTCGGCCCTCACTGTGGGCCTGTACTGGTGTGGCAGATGGCAATTATCCTACAGGTCCTGGGATAGGGATGCCATTATTGAAAGTGGGAAGACATTGGGAATGCCATAATTAAAACAGGGGCAAAATAGGGGATATTTTGGATCCAATAACAGACTCTTGAAATGGGTGGCTGATCCCAGAAAACAGGGATATCTGGTCACCCTGTTGTAAAGGAGGCCTTTATCAAGAAGCATAACTGACCAAAGTTCTGGGTAGTGCACAGAGTGGTTACAGTGGGGAGGGGTGAGTTGAAGGGACCCAAACAAACTTATGTGACCCATGAGTTTTAGCTACACCCTTGACAGGATGCCATTTACTTGACAGGTGGATTGTTGGCTCTCTGATTACGCAATCTTTATGATTTTGAAAAATAAAGCTTACCTACTATTGGCTTTGAGCCTAATATGCTAATTTTTATTGGCATGGTTCACTTTGACTATGACAGGCATTCTCTTGATCACATTGAGATCCAAAGGTCATTTATAACATCACTCTCACTCCAGAATTTGAACTACATGCAGCATAATGCTGGCTGCTTATTGACTAGATCAGATTTCAGTCAAAAACGTATTATCAACATATTACTTGGAAAAATGCTGCTATCACTCTCCCAAATAAAACATCACAAAAATGTACTGTATGTGGCTTATGCAGTCTTGATTGTAGTTTTAGTCTTATGCAAATCTGGCAGCTTTAGGTGGCCACATTGTATTTAGGCATATTTTTAATCAAGCATAAGTATGGTGGAAGATCTGCCCTCTTTACGTCCCATGCTGTTGGGAACAATCTTTTTTAGGGTTCTCATTTGAAAGCAGCACATGCTCAGTGTTAAAGTGTTTGCTACCCCAGAATTTCATGTTCCTGATATGTGCCTGCTGTATCATGTACTTGTATGAAAAAGTATCCTGTTCTCTTTGTAATGCTTCCATTGTGTGAAATCCCTGGTGTTCCAGTCAGTCCCTCTGCTTTCCTATTAGAAACTGACCACACTAAGCAGGAGAACACACTGTAGTCAGTTCCCTAGCCATGCTGGGAACTCAGCCTGCTCTCCTCTGATGATCAGACTTGTCATGACACGCCCCCCCCTGCACAACCATTTACTGGGAAGCTCCGTGTTCTGTTGCTTCTCCTCCCCCAGCTCTTATGCAGCTGAGAACAGAGGGAGCAGAGAGATGGACCCAATTCAGCTTATACCAAATGGGTCAATAAAGGCAATGGTGTCTCAACACCTGGATATAGACGCTCCACTCCAATCATCTCCAAATGGACTGTATGTTGCTAGGGAGATCGCCAACCATCACCGAAACTGATGTAGCAATACATGTTAATATACAGAACATTTGAAAGTCAGAGGTGGAATCCTCTCATCGACACTCCATTAGTACATAAAGCCAAGGAGAGAAGATAGAAGACTTGACAGTGTAAAACCATCTATAGAAAATGTATTAAAAATATAAACCACTCACATTTCAGTGTTCATCAAAAGTATGAGATGGGCGATTCATGGTAAACCAGGAAAAGCTAACTGTAATGGGATAGATAGGACAGTAGATCCGACGCGTTTTGTCTCAAACAGACATCATCTGTGGTGTCCAAACGATTCTACCACTAATTTAATAAAAATGTGACCCCAAAAAGGACAGCTGTGCTGCATAACACAACGTGTAAAGTTTGTCCTATCATTTCCGGGATCACACAAAAACTACACAGATGCGTGCATGTCAGGCCTCTATCTGAATTTGAGGGAACACAACCGGATTTGACGACATCATGAATGTGGGTCAAGCCTCATATGTAAATAATGGCAAAAAACAGCTCACAAAGCATACTATAACGCCATAAATACACACAAGTCAAACCTCTATCTGAAATAGAGGCGAGACAACAGAATGTGAAGACGTCTTATGTGCGGGTCAAACCTCATCAAGAAATCAAGGCAAAAACCAGCCCTAGAGATGTCACAACTGCAAGTCAAGCCTCAATATGGTATCAAGACAGACAAGCCTATATAACCATATCATTGTTAACTATTAAATTAACATAAATAATATCTAAAAATATCATTTGTAGTGAATGAAAACTGATATAAAACTACATGATCATTACTCAAATAACATATAGGACACAAAATAAAATAAAAATATATAAATATACTACAAAATAACCCCTATACCATGTATAGAATTCATATAAAAAAAGAGATCTCATGCTTTATTGATAAAAGTGTTAATGTCCCACTCCACGTTCATACCGAATGGGGAGTAGGAACGTAACTCATAAATCCAGAATGTTTCAAGTTGTGAAACACCCCTTGTAAGGGCCCCTCCTCGCCAAGTTAGTATATAGTGAAATGTTTAAAAATTGGGTGCCCCTAGGGTCTCGATTGTGAGATTTCCAATAATGCTTGCGAACACTGAGGCACAAGTAAAAAACTGTTTCATATCATAAACTTGATTGGTAATTGTAGATTTAAATTGCTTTGTTTTCATTTTGCCGCATGTGTTTTATTGCCACACATTACATTTTTTGCAGGGGGTAATAACCCACTAACTTATGAAAAAATGAAGACTTAACTGGGGGATTGATAATATAAGGGACAATTTTGCTCTGTAAAGATGGAGTAAATATATGATATTCGCTCTATCTGGCAAAAGGGGGCCCAAGATGCGATCATTTTTTTATAACATTCTAGTGTTTATCTAGAATATGTTTGATCTGACTATAATGAATAGAGAAGGTGGTAAACAGAGACCACTTAAAGGTGTTATCTTTATTTTGGCAAGGTTTATCTTCCAAAAGGGAGCCTCTGTCTATAGTACAGGTCTTATGTAGTTCTAAATCTACATCCACCTGAGTATTTTCCCTATCAAGAAATATAAAAGTCTAAGTACAGAAGCCTGATGAATAAAATCCTGTGTATTGGTACAATTCCGTCGCAGGCTTAAAAATTGACTGCGAAGAATGGACCACAGCCATGATTTATGGTTGCAACTATCAACAGGTATAAAGCTATTACGGTCGGTTGGTTTAACCACTTAAGGACCGCCTCACGCCGATTCACGTCAGCAAGGCGGCACGGGCAGGCAAAATCACGTACATGTACGTGATTTGCCTCCCGCGGGTGGGGGGTCCGATCGGACCCCCCCCCGCCGCCCGAGGCAGTCCCGTTTGGTCCCGGAGACGAGGGGGAGGCCATCCGTTCGTGGCCCCCCCCTCGCGATCACCGCCGGCCAATCAGATCACTTCCTTTGCTGCTGTATGCTAAACAGCAGCAAAGGAAATGATGTCATCTCTCCTCGGCTCGGTATTCCGTTGCAGCGCCGAGGAGAGAAGACTGAACTGTGAGTGCACCAACACTACACAACACAGTAGAACATGCCAGGCACACAAAACACCCCGATCCCCCCCGATCGCCCCCCGATCCCCCCCCCAAGCACCCCCCCTCCCTGTCACAAACTGACACCAGCAGTTTTTTTTTTTCTTTTTCTGATTACTGCATTGGTGTCAGTTTGTGACATTTACAGTGTTGGGACAGTGAGTATTACCCCCCTTTAGGTCTAGGATACCCCCCTAACCCCCCCTAATAAAGTTTTAACCCCTTGATCACCCCCTGTCGCCAGTGTCACTAAGCGATCATTTTTCTGATCGCTGTATTAGTGTCGCTGGTGACGCTAGTTAGTGAGGTAAATATTTAGGTTCGCCGTGAGCGTTTTATAGCGTCAGGGACCCCCATATACTACCTAATAAATGTTTTAACCCCTTGATTGCCCCCTAGTTAACCCTTTCACCACTGATCACCGTATAACCGTTACGGGTGACGCTGGTTAGTTAGTTTATTTTTTATAGTGTCAGGGAACCCGCCGTTTATTTCTGAATAAAGGTTTAGCCCCCTGATCGCCCGGCGGTGATATGCGTCCGCCCAGTCAGCGTCAAATTAGCGCCAGTACCGCTAACACCCACGCACGCACCGTACACCTCCCTTAGTGGTATAGTATCTGTACGGATCAATATCTGATCCGATCAGATCTATACTAGCGTCCCCAGCAGTTTAGGGTTCCCAAAAACGCAGCGTTAGCGGGATCAGCCCAGATACCTGCTAGCACCTGCGTTTTGTCCCCCCGCCCGGCCCAGCCCAAGTGCAGTATCGATCGATCACTGTCACTTACAAGGCACTAAACGCATAACTGCAGCGTTCGCAGAGTCAGGCCTGATCCCTGCAATCGCTAACAGTTTTTTTGGTAGCATTTTGGTGAACTGGCAAGCACCAGCCCCAGGCAGCGTCAGGTTGGCGCCAGTAGCGCTAACACCCACGCACGCACCGTACACCTCCCTTAGTGGTATAGTATCTGATCGGATCAATATCTGATCCGATCAGATCTATACTAGTGTCCCCAGCAGTTTAGGGTTCCCAAAAACGCAGTGTTAGTGGGATCAGCCCAGATACCTGCTAGCACCTGCGTTTTGCCCCTCCGCCCAGCCCACCCAAGTGCAGTATCGATCGATCACTGTCACTTACAAAAGACTAAACGCATAACTGCAGCGTTCGCAGAGTCAGGCCTGATCCCTGCGATCGCTAACAGTTTTTTTGGTAGCGTTTTGGTGAACTGGCAAGCACCAGCGGCCTAGTACACCCCGGTCGTAGTCAAACCAGCACTGCAGTAACACTTGGTGACGTGGCGAGTCCCATAAGTGCAGTTCAAGCTGGTGAGGTGGCAAGCACAAGTAGTGTCCCGCTGCCACCAAAAAGACAAACACAGGCCCGTCGTGCCCATAGTGCCCTTCCTGCTGCATTCGCCAATCCTAATTGGGAACCCACCGCTTCTGCAGCGCCCGTACTTCCCCCATTCACATCCCCAACCAAATGCAGTCGGCTGCATGAGAGGCATTTTCTTTATGTCCTCCCGAGTACCCCTACCCAACGAACCCCCCAAAAAAGATGTTGTGTCTGCAGCAAGCGAGGATATAGGCGTGACACCCACTATTATTGTCCCTCCTGTCCTGACATTCCTGGTCTTTGCATTGGTGAATGTTTTGAACGCTACCATGCACTAGTTGAGTATTAGCGTAGGGTACAGCATTCCACAGACTAGGCACACTTTCACAGGGTCTCCCAAGATGCCATCGCATTTTGAGAGACCCGAACCTGGAACCGGTTACCGTTATAAAAGTTAGTTACAAAAAAAGTGTAAAAAAAAAAAAATATATATATAAAATAAAAAAAAATTGTTGTCGTTTTATTGTTCTCTCTCTCTATTCTCTCTCTCTATTGTTCTGCTCTTTTTTACTGTATTCTATTCTGCAATGTTTTATTGTTATTATGTTTTATCATGTTTGTTTTTCAGGTATGTAATTATTTATACTTTACCGTTTACTGTGCTTTATTGTTAACCATTTTTTTGTCTTCAGGTACGCCATTCACGACTTTGAGTGGTTATACCAGAATGATGCCTGCAGGTTTAGGTATCATCTTGGTATCATTCTTTTTAGCCAGCGGTCGGCTTTCATGTAAAAGCAATCCTAGCAGCTAATTAGCCTCTAGACTGCTTTTACAAGCCGTGGGAGGGAATGCCCCCCCCCACCGTCTTCCGTGTTTTTCTCTGGCTCTCCTGTCTCAACAGGGAACCTGAGAATGCAGCCGGTGATTCAGCCAGCTGACCATAGAGCTGATCAGAGACCAGAGTGGCTCCAAACATCTCTATGGCCTAAGAAACTGGAAGCTACGAGCATTTTATGACTTAGATTTCGCCAGATGTAAATAGCGCCATTGGGAAATTAGGGAAGCATTTTATCACACCGATCTTGGTGTGGTCAGATGCTTTGAGGGCAGAGGAGAGATCTAGGGTCTAATAGACCCCAATTTTTTCAAAAAAGAGTACCTGTCACTACCTATTGCTATCATAGGGGATATTTACATTCCCAGAGATAACAATAAAAATGATAAAAAAAAAAAAAAAATGAAAGGAACAGTTTAAAAATAAGATAAGAAAGCAAAAAAATAATAAAGAAAAAAATAAAATAAAAAAAAAAGCACCCCTGTCGCCCCCTGCTCTTGCGCTAAGGCGAACGCAAGCGGCGGTCTGTCGTCAAACGTAAACAGCAATTGCACCATGCATGTGAGGTATCACCGCGAAGGTCAGATCGAGGGCAGTATTTTTAGCAGTAGACCTCCTCTGCAAATCTAAAATGGTAACCTATAAAGGCTTTTAAAGGCTTTTAAAAATGTATTTATTTTGTTGCCACTGCACGTTTGTGCGCAATTGTAAAGCATGTCATGTTTGGTATCCATGTACTCGGCCTAAGATCATCTTTTTTATTTCATCAAACATTTGGGCACTATAGTGTATTTTAGTGCATTAAAATTTAAAAAAGTGTATTTTTTGCCCAAATACTGTGTGAAAAAAAAAAATGAAACACCCACCATTTTAATCTGTAGGGCATTTGCTTTAAAAAAATATATAATGTTTGGGGGTTCAAAGTAATTTTCTTGCAAAAAAAAATAACTTTTTCATGTAAACAATAAGTGTCAGAAAGCGCTTTGTCTTCAAGTGGTTAGAAGAGTGGGTGATGTGTGACATAAGCTTCTAAATGTTGTGCATAAAATGCCAGGACAGTTCAAACCCCCCCCCAAATGACCCCATTTTGGAAAGTAGACACCCCAAGCTATTTGCTGAGAGGCATGTCGAGTCCATGGAATATTTTATATTGCGACACAAGTTGCGGGAAAGAGACAAATTTTTTTTTTTTTTTTGCACAAAGTTGTCACTAAATGATATATTTCTCAAACATGCCATGGGAATATGTGAAATTACACCCCAAAATACATTCTGCTGCTTCTCCTGAGTACGGGGATACCACATGTGTGAGACTTTTTGGGAGCCTAGCCGCGTACGGGACCCCGAAAACCAAGCACCGCCTTCAGGCTTTCTAAGGGCGTGAATTTTTGATTTCACTCTTCACTGCCTATCACAGTTTCGGAGGCCATGGAATGCCCAGGTGGCACAAAACCCCCCCAAATGACCCCATTTTGGAAAGTAGACACCCCAAGCTATTTGCTGAGAGGTATAGTGAGTATTTTGCAGACCTCACTTTTTGTCACAAAGTTTTGAAATTTGAAAAAAGAAAAAAAAAATGTTTTTTCTTGTCTTTCTTCATTTTCAAAAACAAATGAGAGCTGCAAAATACTCACCATGCCTCTCAGCAAATAGCTTGGGGTGTCTACTTTCCAAAATGGGGTCATTTAGGGGGGTTTTGTGCCACCTGGGCATTCCATGGCCTCCGAAACGGTGATAGGCAGTGAAGAGTAAAATCAAAAATTCACGCCCTTAAAAACGCTGAAGGCGGTGATTGGTTTTCGGGGTCCCGTACGCGGCTAGGCTCCCAAAAAGTCCCACACATGTGGTATCCCCGTACTCAGGAGAAGCAGCTGAATGTATTTTGGGGTGCAATTCCACATAGGCCCATGGCCTGTGTGAGCAATATATCATTTAGTGACAACTTTTTGTAAATATTTTTTTTTTTTTTTTGCCATTATTCAATCACTTGGGACAAAAAAAATAAATATTCAATGGGTTCAACATGCCTCTCAGCAATTTCCTTGGGGTGTCTACTTTCCAAAATGGGGTCATTTGTGGGGGTTTTGTACTGCCCTGCCATTTTAGCACCTCAAGAAATGACATAGGCAGTCATAAACTAAAAGCTGTGTAAATTCCAGAAAATGTACCCTAGTTTGTAGACGCCATAACTTTTGCGCAAACCAATAAATATACGCTTATTGACATTTTTTTTACCAAAGACATGTGGCCGAATACATTTTGGCCTAAATGTATGACTAAAATTGAGTTTATTGGATTTTTTTTATAACAAAAAGTAGAAAATATCATTTTTTTTCAAAATTTTCGGTCTTTTTCCGTTTATAGCGCAAAAAATAATAACTGCAGAGGTGATCAAATACCATCAAAAGAAAGCTCTATTTGTGGGAAGAAAAGGATGCAAATTTCGTTTGGGTACAGCATTGCATGACCGCGCAATTAAAAGTTAAAGCGACGCAGTGCCAAATTGGAAAAAGACCTCTGGTCCTTAGGCAGCATAATGGTCCGGGGCTCAAGTTGGTTAAAATAGGTTTTAAACGTAAACTCTCGATTACACAATCCAATATCTAAGTCTATAAAATGTATTCGCACTCGACTGGACTCGTGTCAATACAATACCGCAATCATTCCTGTTTTTTCACGGTCAAGAATTTCATTTTATTGTGAAAAAGGAACAAGCATGGTATAAACAGTCAACCAGATACTAGATGGTACAGAATAAAAGCAAGATTGTGCATACAGGTTAGATACAGACAAGCATTGATTACAGCTATATCATGTTTACCGCATCTCTGGTTCTGAGGCTAAAAGATATTCGACTGAAAGGGGGACCAGTTATTTATCCTATAGTATCAATACAGCTCCTCTTGT
Source organism: Lithobates clamitans (assembly GCA_037952925.1). NCBI lineage: Eukaryota > Metazoa > Chordata > Amphibia > Anura > Ranidae > Lithobates > Lithobates clamitans. The sequence continues at coordinate 376,051 of JBBGZY010000240.1, read as the reverse complement.
AAAAGAAGAAGAGGAGGGGGGAAGGGGAGGGGGATTCCATTTTTATAATATGAGGTTAATAAGCTACTCACACCGTCCATGGTTGCCAGATTCTGTCAAACTTTTTGGGACAGTTCCTGTTTAAATAGGTCAGTTTATATAACGGTAAGGCACCATTAACAGAGTTTTCCCAAAAGATCACGTTGGGACGGGGGCGGTATTCCACTCGAGCAAAATAGCTTTCTTAGCATAATACATAAGATCAAGAGTTTGGTGTAACAAGGCATCTGGCCGTCCTCCTGTATACCTAGCAGAGCCAGTTCAGGAGACAGCTCCAGGGATAGCTGAAGACAGCCATTAATGGCTTTTAAAACTGCTGCCCAGAACTGCGCCCCCGCGATCATTCCTGTTTAATGACAAGAATAACTTATCAGGAGAATCAAATGAACCAATCCAAAGGAGGAGGATGTCGTCTATATCTGGCCCATAGGACCAAATTGGGGCTATTTAAGGCATAGACGACACCCTCCTCCCACTTGGCCATAAAAAGGTTGGCCAAGCTTGGGGCAAATTTGCCCCCCCCCCGCATTGCCACACCTCTCTGTTGTAAATAGTAATGGGCATCAAACCAAAAATAATTGTGTTTGGTGGCAAAGTCCAAGAGTTCTATGATGTAACTACGTTGGCGAAAAGATAATTAATTATCTTTAGCCAGAAAATATTGAACTGCCTCAATACCTAAATGATGAGGTATACAGGTATAGAGGGAGGCCACATCAGCCGTGGCCAGTATATAATCTCCTTGGATGTTAACATTTTCTAATAGTCTGATGGTGCCCTTAGTATCCTTAAGATAAGAGGGAGTTTGCTTAACTAATGGTTGTAAGTAAAAATCTATATAACACCCTATACGTGAAGTGATAGAATCAATTCCATTTACTATAGGGCGACCTGGAGGGTGTATTGGGTCTTTGTGGACTTTCGGTAAATACATGGTTGGAATTCTAGAGGCAAGTGGCACCAAAAATGCCTTTTCTTTTTTATTTAGTATGTGCTCATTAAAACCTGCATCGATAATGGTACTAAAAATCCCTTTTGTATGAAGAGGTAGGATTATTGAACAATTCTCTGTAAATATCTCGATCGATTAAAATGTTATTCATCTCTAATAGTCCTCTTTGTCAAGAACAACAATACTGCCATCTTTATCAACGGGGCGGATAACTAGGTCCTTCCTCTCACAAAGATTTTAATCCAATATTCATTTTAGGTTGATCAAACATTTTCTTTAAAGGTAATTTATCCAAGTCTTTGAGAACCAAATCTTGGAGAGTTAAAAAGGGATGTGTTAGATAGACCAGAATGAACTGTTCTAGATGTAATGACTTGTGGATATGTCCTAGTTGGATTTGAGATTAAATATCGTTGAATGTTTAATTTGCAGATATATTTGTGTATGTCTAAAAAGGTACCAAACTTGTCCAACTTTTTAGGAGGGGCAAATTTTAGACTTCTTAATTAGGATTGACTTCTCTTGTTCACTGAGTTCTTTATTACTAAGATTAAATACTCCTTGATTGGTTACACTCTCCTTTTTTTCCTCTGAATTCGCCTCCCCCCTCGGGAGCCTCTCTTTGATCTGGCCCTCTTTTTCTCCCTTGATATATTTGTGTATGTCGATAAATATGTGTATGTGGCCCTCTTTTTCTCCCTTGAGTGTCCCCGGGAAAAAGCTGATAATCATGATTGGGATTATGTTGGTTGTAATTATATGGTGAACGGTCACAGCCATCAAAGTCCCCTTCCATGTATTAATATTGTTCATCATGGTAAGCATCTCTCAATGGAGAATATCTGTTGTGAATGGGTACGGTAGGGTGATTAGAGTAGTTTTGATTGGAATTGTATGTTGTAGGATGATTGTCATATCTTATAGGAGAATGTCTCCTATAGTGACCACCCGGGCCATGGTCACTATAGTGGTTATTAGGGTTACGTTGGTTACCCCTATGAAAACCCCTACCTCCTCTTCTGTTAGAATGGGAACCTCTACCTCTGATTATTATCAGGGGTTTGAAAACTAGGATGTTGCCCTCGTTGAGAGGAACTCTCTCTACAGTTAGGTCTTCCCCCTCCGTGAGCCTGTATAGGTCCACTGTTAGAAGGAAAGCCCATACCTGTTCCAACTGGATTACCTGAAACACCTAAAGTGTTAGAAGAATCATTTGGAATGGTTTCAGAGGTGATCTTTTTTTGCCAATTAAACACTACTCCAGATTTATAATCTCCAACGTCCCTAGAATATTTCTTTTGTTTTTTATTCCTTTGATCTTTCTCCTTCTCCAGATGGTTTTGGAGATTGGATGAGAGAGAATTGTATTCAGCCAAATTCTTGAGGGGAATGAGTTTAGCTTTTAGATCTTTAATTTCTCCATCCAAGGTGGATAATCTATTCCTTTTTTTGGTGATAAGGAAATTAAGAAATTTGGTACCAGCCTCATTGAAATATTTAAAGCATGATTCCAAATCAGAATCACCTTGCTGGGGGTTGACATCCCACCTGAGACTCCTTGGTACCATATGTTCTGATACATATTGTTCTAAAAATGCTATGTCCCATTGCAAATGCAATTTGAAAACCATAACATTTTTCAATCTGGTAAACAAACCTACAATCTCTGTATCACTATTAGTGACTACAAACACACCATCAGTATTAACGGTGCGTGCCGCTCTATATTCAAAAACATCCATGATAGATGTATGGATAGAGCTAAGAACAGCAGCAGTAAAAAAATTCCAGAATAGTATAATATATAGTGTTGTACTGCGCTAATTGATCAAACAAATATTACACAAAGATAACCCGGGTAAATACAAAATGCAGTTTGTAAATGATGGTTTCATTTATTAAGGCAAAAAAGCTGTCCAAACCTGCCTGGCTTTATGTGAAAAAGTAAAAAGTATTTGCCCCCTAGACCTAATAACTGGTTGTGCCACCCTTGCCGGCAACAACTGCAATCAACAATCACAGAACAGGATACTGGTTCTCAGCTGACTATCATATACAGGCCCTTCTATCAGCAACACTTGAACCACCTCCCTTTGCAACCTGTGGACACTATGCCCATTTATGGTGTGGGAGAAAATCCTGTTTTTATGGATGGTAGTCTAGAAGTTGAGCTTTGCATTCCTGGTGTGATAGCTGATGAAGATCCCCCACTTAAAGTTATTGCTTATGTGAGCCTTCTACCTGGAGGTAACGAGTATGCTCCTATGAGTAGATATATAAAATGGGGTGATGGCGCTCCCAATACTTGATTGGGCGAGTGAGTAAAAAAAGAAATAAAACGAATTAAATTGGAAATAATAAAAATAATAAAGACCAATGTGCTGGCTCCACGGCGGAGATGCCCCACCTATTTAAGGTTATGTGTATAACCAGGGGTGCTAATACATATATGATCCCCATACAAGGTGTATAATTATATTACTAGTGGTAATAGTATTTTGTGAATACACTCATCAGGTGTAAAAATATAACATAAATAAAGTCCCTATGAGTACCAAACCAATATAACTCATATATGTATAAACTAATCAGTGTACAGTGCAATATACAGTGATGAATTGATCATTTCCATACGTGAATTTAAACATTAATACCATCATAGATAATAACAATATGCCCATAAACCACCATACAATTGACCAATACAATAAATGGTATGCAGCTACCAGGTTTAAAGTCCATGAGCATATTGGGTGAACTGTGTTCAAAAAATTATTAGTCCATAATTAGTGTATATAAATATCTTCAAAAACGGTGATAAGAGTTGTCAAAAACCGTGACTTGAGTGCTCTAAATATGCTTGGTGACTGAGTGCTCCCTCTCAAGGGTCCCCACTCACCAGATCCAATCACCCCAAAAGGGGCACTACGCATATGAATATGGCCTCCATGATCTCCTTGCCGGCGTGGTCGTTGGAGTTCCAGGGATAATCCTCAGCATTCATAGGGGAGTAGAGCTTGGTCCGTCATGTACAAAAGAAAGAATAGTGGACTCCTACACAATGCCTGTATTAACAAATGTGCTTATATTGTACGTGTGCCTGTGCAGAAAAACCTCTTGATTATCCCATGACATTCATTGTTGTTGCTCTACATGAATGTATTACGTGCTTGTCAAGGTACTCGGATATTCAGGGATCTGTACCCCTCCCCCAGATCTCTCTCTAAATGCCTGTCGCAACATTTGTTAATACAGGCATTGTGTAGGAGTCCACTATTCTTTCTTTTGTACATGACGGACCAAGCTCTACTCCCCTATGAATGCTGAGGATTATCCCTGGAACTCCAACGACCACGCCGACAAGGAGATCACGGAGGCCATATTCATATGCGTAGTGCCCCTTTTGGGGTGATTGGATCTGGTGAGTGGGGACCCTTGAGGGGGAGCACTCAGTCACCAAGCATATTTAGAGCACTCAAGTCACGGTTTTTGACAACTCTTATCACCGTTTTTGAAGATATTTATATACACTAATTATGGACTAATAATTTTTTGAACACAGTTCACCCAATATGCTCATGGACTTTTAACCTGGTAGCTGCATACCATTTATTGTATTGGTCAATTGTAAGGTGGTTTATGGGCATATTGTTATTATCTATGATGATATTAATGTTTAAATTCACATATGGAAATGATCAATTCATCACTGTATATTGCACTGTACACTGATTAGTTTATACATATATGAGTTATATTGGTTTGGTACTCATAGGGACTTTATTTATGTTATATTTTTACACCTGATGAGTGTATTCACAAAATACTATTACCACTAGTAATATAATTATACACCTTGTAAGGGTATCATATATGTATTAGCACCCCTGGTTATACACATAACCTTAAATAGGTGGGGCATCTCCGCCGTGGAGCCAGCACATTGGTCTTTATTATTTTTATTATTTCCAATTTAATTAGTTTTTTTTGTTTTTTTACTCATTTGCCCAATCAAGTATAGGGAGCGTCATCACCACATTTTATATATCTACTCATTTCTGAAGCACCTTTTAGGGAGCTTCTTTAGGGGGGCTGCATACATACATATTGTCTTAAGCGCAGTCATCACACTTTATATAATGCTCCTATGATTGTGGGTTCCAATGTGGAAGCCGTTGAGGCTGCTTTCATACGGTTTCTTCAGCCCCAATAGGAAACTCCTCTACCTTCACTGCCTGTTGCTCCAGAGCTTCAAAATATCTGCCACACCTTTGCTCCTGAGCTTCCCAGAGGGTGTGTGGAAAATCCATGGCATCCCATAGAGCTTCCAAGCTTCCAGCCGGGGGTGTAAGAGTGTTGCGGGTTTATGTGGAAATTTCACCAAGTACAACCAGTAACTTTTTCCTGCTAGAGACTGATGCAAAAGAGGTTGCAAAGAATGGCTGGGAGATAGTACCAGAAAGGAAAGACTATAGTTTAAAATGTCCAAGAATGGATGTTGTTACTGTTCAGAACATTACCACATACCCAGTTATACCAGCCTGGAAAGAGGTAGCCTATTGTTACCCAGTGGAAACCATTAGCTCCTACCCTGCCAAGGTTGAGGAGAAAGAAACCAAATTAGACTTTCACCTGAATGATGCTGCAGACCACAAACAAGTGCTAGGAGAGCAGCTAATGAAATACAATGATGTTTTCTCAAGTGATGACATGGATGTTGGGTGTGCTAAAAGTATTCAGCACAGTATTCGCCTAACAGATAGCACCCCATTTAGAGAAAGACCCAGGCGCATACCTTTCAAAGATCTGGATGATGTTCGAGAGTGCTTGCACAAAATGAAAGATCAAAACATCATTGTTGAGTCTAAAAGCCTGTATGCATCCCCAATAGTGGTGGTCAGAAAGAAAAATGGAGTATGAATATATGTTGATTATAGGACTCTAAAACGGTGAATGGTCCCAGATCGAAGCACGCTACCTCGCATTGAGGAAACTCTTGATGCCCTGCAAGGCAGCAAATGGTTCACAGTAATGGACTTAAGATCTGGTTATTACGAAGTACCAATGAGTGAGGAAGATCAAGAAAAGACAGCTTTTATCGGCCCCCTGAGGTTTCTCCAGTTTGCTTGCATGCCTCAGGGCATCAGTGGTGCACTTGAAACCTTCCTGCATCGAATGGATCGGACACTGGGAGACCATTGTCCCACTCAATGTATTGTCTACCTAGATGACATAATTGTTTTTAGCTCCACTCTGGAGGAGCATGACCAGAGGCTGTTTAAAGTGTTAGATCGTCTGAGAAAAGAAGGTCTGAAACTCTCCCTGGACAAATGTAAGTTTGCTCGCTCATCAGTAAACATTGTGGGTCACATCTTATCTGCAGAAGGGGTAGCAACTGATCCTGCTAAAGTGGAGACTGTGGTAACCTGGCCCCATCCCACAAATCTGAAAGAACTGAGATCCTTCTTGGGGTTATGTGGCGATTATCGCTGCTTCATTAGAGGCTATTCCAAGACTGCTCGGCCTCTTAATGACTTGCTCAAAAAAAAAACTGCCATTGACACAACCAACAAAATTCATTTCAGTGAGAGGTGGATTTCTGCTTGTGAGCATGCTTTTCTATAGCTTAAGAAAAGTCTTACAGAAGCGCCAGTGTTGGCTTATGCAGACCAACAAAAGCCATACATTCTGCATGTAGATGCTAGCTATGATGGATTAGGAGGAGTCCTACATCAGGAGTACCCGGGGGGACTAAGGCCTGTTGCTTTTATTAGTCGCAGTCTAAGCCCAGCAGAAAATAATTATAATGTTCACAAACTGGAATTTCTTGCCCTGAAGTGGGCTATTGTTGAAAAGCTGCATGATTGCTTGTATGGGGGTCAGTTTGAGGTGAGAACTGACAACAACCCCCTCACTTATGTTTTGACTACAGCTAAGCTGGATGCCACTGGTCATAGGTGGCTTGCTGCCTTGTCTAATTACCAATTCACTCTCAAGTGCAAGCCAGGGTCCAAAAATATTGGGGCTGATGCTCTCTCTAGGCATCCTGGGTTGCCAGTGAACTTAGAAGAAAGTGAATGGGAGGAAGTACCTGGGCCTGTTGTGGCTGCCTACTGTGCTACAGCTGCTCTACAAGGAGACAATATTGTTTTCTCTGACTTAAAAGTTATTGACTCCCTGGGAGCTGGTGAAGAGCGTATGGCAAATATGTATTGCTGCCCCACCGCTGTAGGGGTACCAGAAAACATCCAGCTGCAAGAGAAAGATATGATCCTTTGTCAAGAGAGATCCAATAATCAGACATGTTAGAGAATCTGTTTTCTGCAAAGATCCTAATTACATGAAATCCCTACCTGAGCAGAGTACTTAATATCTTAAAGAATGGGATAAACTCAAAATAATTGATGGATTTTATACAGGGTACATTTGTTCCATGATCATCCAGGAAGGAGACAGCTAGTGCTCCCTCAAGTCTACAGAAAATCTGTTTTGAGAAGTTTGCATGACCAACATGGACATCTAGGAGTTGAAAAAAACCTATGGACTGAATTTGTTGTGGACTATTGCCACCATTGTGTGAGATGTCTGCAGCGGAAAACTTTGCCTACTCAAGCTGCTCCTATGGAATACTTGAAAAGTTCTGGTCCAATGGATTTAGTGTGCATGGACTTTGTGTATTGACAATTACAGCAGTGGTGTGGGAAATGTTTTGATTGTGACTGATCACTATACTCGATATGCTCAAGCCTATCCCACCAAAGATCAGAAAGCAGTAACTGTAGCTAAAGTGTTGTGGAAAAAGATTTTCGTTCATTATGGTTTGCAAAATCGACTTCACTCTGACCAGGGGTGAGACTTTGAAAGTCGCCTAATTAAAGAGCTGGTAATATTGCTTAACATCGACAAGAGCCACACCACACCTTATCATCCATAGGGTGATGCTCTCCCTGAACGTTTCAATCGCACCTTGAGCATGTTGGGTACTAGGGGTGCAACGGATCGTCATCGATCCGTGATCCGATCCGCGGAGGTTGATCCGTATGGGACACCCGCGATCCTCTCTGTGGCCTCGGCCATAGGAAAGGCCGTGGCTATGGCCTAGCTCCGGAGCGGCGGCCATCTTGGTACACCCGGCGGGCGTTTAGCACGTGATCGCTCTGTCAAATGACGGAGCGATCACTTGTAACAAACCGGCATCATGTCATGACGCCGGTTCCTCTCTCCCCTCTGTGTACTGATCTGTACAGTGGAGGGGAGAGATCGGATGGCAGCAGTGCCAATACTCTGCAATGCCCTGCCAATACTCTGCAATGCCCTGCCAATACTCTGCAATGCTCTGCTGCAATACCCTGCCAATACTCTGCAATGCCCTGCCAATACTCTGCAATGCCCTGCCATACCCTGCCATACTCTGCCATACCCTGCCAATAGTCTGTCATACCCTGCCAATACTCTGCCATACCCTGTCAATACTCTGCCAATACTCTGCCAATACCCTGCCAATACTCTGCCAATATACCCGCCAATACCCTGCCATACTCTGCCAATACTCTGCCACACCCTGCCAATAGGGAGATTGTGGATATTACAGTGGGGGAGATTTTTTTTTTGTTAATCCGAAAATGATCTGAACCGTGACTCCTGATCCGAGGAACGATCCGAACCGTGAGTTTTTTGATCTGTTGCACCCTTATTGGGTACCCACCCTAATGGTGCTAAGCAAACCTGGAGCCGACATTTTGGAGCTATGGTACATGCCTACAATTGTGCCAGACATGAATCAACTGGTTTCTCTCCTTATTTTCTCATGTTTGGGAGAGAATCCCGTCTCCCTATTGACATCCAGTTGGGTGTGTCTGATGAAGTGGAAAATAGAAATCACTACCAGTATGTGGCACGACTTAAACAGAGTTTAAAAGAGGCCTATCAAATGGCTAAGGAAAATACTGCAAAAATAAATGCTGCCAATAAAAGGTGTTTTGATGCCAAAGTTCGTTACAAAGACTTACAACCTGATGATAAAGTGCTTCTCCGCAGTTTGGGACCTTTAGCCAAATATAAACTAGCTGATCGCTGGTGAAATGAGTTGTCTGAAGTTAAAGAAAAACTGCCTAGAATTCCAGTCTACAGGATTCGAGGACCTGAGGGTCGGATCAAAGCCTGGCATAGGAATCACTTGCTTCAGTACCACCATGTGCCTTGTGCAGACCGTGGAGACCAGAGTGATGACACTGACTGGTTTACACCTCCACCAGAGTCTCCTGTACAGGTTCCTTCACCTATTACTGATGGGAGCCTTCCACAGAGGGAGGTCTAAACCCAGCTACTCCTGTTTTTGAACCAACAGCCCAAAACTTTGTACCTACAGTTCCAGGCATCGTTGGAGCACCAAGTTTTCCCACTAATGCTGTCCCAGAGTTATCTGGACTAATGCCTGAGGGCTTGAGGAGAGGAGATCGTGTTCGATGACCTCCACCAGTGTTTACTTATGACACCTTGGGAAGACCCTGCTATGCTGTACAGAACTATGTCAACCTCATGTTCTGATGGACATGATTGCAGCTCATTCTAGATAGTCTAGCATGATGCCTATTTGTTACTAACCATTTTTCCTTTGCAGCTAATCTCTGTAATAGATTACTTCTGGAGAAGTGGTCTGCAGAAGGCGACAAAGATGTTAACTTTTGCTATGTTTTGTTGTTTTGAGTGTATATCCTTGCCGGGTTGGAAGGATTTTCAGCAGGGGGAGAATGTAGTGATGTGATAATTTCTTTGCCCATTTACCAAGTGTATACTCTTGTTATGCAATGTTTGTTTGCCCCTTTACAATATGGCTGCTGTTCTCTCTCTCTCTCTCTCTCTCTCTCTCTCTCTCTCTCTCTCTCTCTCTCGCTATTCACAAGCCCCAATTGAATAGAGGCACTGCTCTTGTTAGAGATCCTGTCCTGATCACACTGATTATGAAGACTCTGCTCCTAAATACTATACAGGTGACGCCATCATACCTCAGTAGCCACAGAGAGAGAAAAGAATAGCGCTACACATACCCTGTACATTATTGACATTGCCTGCTAAGCAAGACTAGTATACAAAATGGTGAGACAACATATACATAAACATATAGAGAACCTAAATGTCCATTAAACTGCGCCAAGAGACACTTACTTTTTTCACTTTGAACTCATTTAATTTTTCAAACGGTACAAAATAGGTGGATATTCGTCAAGGAAGACCGACAGAGGTGTGTGCTCAATTCAGCATGGAAACAATATTCGCCATCAATATTAAACAAAAAATTCTGCGCTTAGGTATGAGTTAAGCTGGTCTGTGAGAGGGGGGCGTGACCGGATGAGGGTGTGGGTGTGGATGGAGTGTGGAGCAGAGCGAGTGGTGTGCTGAGAGTCTCTCCACCTTGCCGGTTACCTGCTGATATTGGAGGGCTGGAACGTTTGGTCGGCTGTTGCTGCAAGCACTTGGATCTCAGCGTGCCGATGCAAAGCGGGCAAGCGAGGAAGTGTCCTTAGACGGAGAAGCCGGCTGCCAGAACACACTAGCCGCATCGCGGCGCCTTCACTGGAGCCGCGGTAGCTACTGCGCCTGCGCGCCTGGGAGTCGGTGGAGCGGCTTTCAGTGTGCTGCTACGGAGCGGCGAGAGAGGAGGTGAGGCGGACGGGTGGTGGTGGAACAGAAGACCAGAGGTGAATTTTATGCCAGTCTGTCTGGGATACTCTGTGGAGGCTGTGGAGGCTGGTAAGGAGCTGGATGCTGGGTCCTGGGACTGTGGGGACCGGAGCAGGTGAGCGGGACGTGGAAAGAGGGTTTAACCCTGTCAGCTTACCATAGCTCACTGTGCTCGGATAAAGAATAAAGGACAGTTTGTGGTGACCCTATATTACAACAGGGGGATGGAGGAGTGAGTGGGCATATGTAATGCATCTGACCAGCACAACAAAATACTTAGACTGCTGAATAAGTACATCGGCTGATTGCAGGGTTGTGGTTAGACCCTTGCATTAAAGGGACAGTACTTGTTTGTATAAGCTCGGCTAAACTCTTTTCCTGTTCCCTGGTTTTCATCTTTCCTTAGCCCGCTTCTCCTGGTGGTATTGACTATCTGGGTACATAAAAGAAACAAAGGTAATAAAGGCAATGTCCAGAAGGAGAGGGAAGGAGCCAGTTAACATGGAGAACCTGGGCCCCCAGTCATTACGGTCAGCAAGGGAGAAGGGGAACCAGGCGGCAGCAGCAGCAGCAAAGTTGGAGAGGTTTGCACATACCCCTGAACAGACCCCCACTAAAAACGGGCAACTTCCACAACCTAAGACTACTGGGGACAGGAAAAGCCAAGGACAGGCATCATTATCTACAGTTGGAGCAGGGCATAAAAACCCGAATGTCAATAAAGGTACAGGGGCAGGGGAAAAAGCTCAGTTATCATTGCCAACCACCGTCCCCGCCATGGAGGTAGAACCTACCCTGAGGGAAGTATTGCAAGCGATTAACTCCTGTAAAGCATCAGTGGAGGGGTTAAGCTGCCAAATTAAAGAGGTTAAAGATGAACTGTTATTAATAAAGCAGGAGTTGCAAAAGGCAGTAGATAGAATAAACGGGCCTAGAGGGAAGAGTGAGCCAAGTAGAGGATGATGTTTTTCCCCTACAGCAAGATGTTAAAACCATGAAGCAGCAACTGGGTAGAATTAATGAAAAAATGGATGAAATGGAAAATCGCCTGAGAAGGGATAACATAAGAATAGTAGGTCTCCCAGAGAGATGTGAGGGGCACAGTCCCATTGCTTTTTTGGAAGGATGGCTCATAGAAATATTTGGAAGAGATGCTTTTACCGCACAGTTTGCGATTGAGAGAGCCCACCGGGTCCCCTTCAGGGCTCCACTCCCTGGAGGGCGCCCCAGGTCCTTACTAATGAAATTTTTGAACCACTGTGACAAGTTAACCCTACTACGCAGAGCCAGAGAGAAGGGACTTATTCTTTATAACGGAACAAAGGTTTCATTCTTCGCGGACTTTTCGCCAGAGCTGCAGAGACGCAGGGAAGGGTTCGTGGAGATCAAACGCACCCTTCAAAAATTTGAAGTCAAGTATGCTTTATTGTACCCAGCTAGGCTACGGGTTGAGGCAATTGGGGAGGTTCTCGTTTTCGATTCCCCGGCGGGGGCAACACGCTGGTATGAAGAAAACAAACAAAGATTGAATCTCAAAGAACGGAGCCCAGAGAGTCAGGATGCCTGACAAGAAGATAAGAAAACCTGGACTGTGGGAAACAATTGAACTTGGTATAGAGAGGGAGAATGAGGGGGTATGGTAGAGTAGGAATGGGGGAGGAGGAGGATATTGCACTTAGAATTTGGCACATGTGGATATTTTCGGTGGAGGGAGGGGAGGGAATGTTAGGAAGGAATATTGTGAAGGGAGTATATGAGGTGGTCACGAATAAAGCCCCAGGGGCAAACCTGGTAAGGTGGGGGAGGGAGGGGGGAAGGGTTGGGTGGGATTGGTGGGGGGGAGGGAGAGGGGGGGTGGGCGGTGGAGAGGAAAGGGGGTTGCAATTTATTTTTGGAATTAAAATGCACTTAGTAACTGCGGGGGTAGTTAGGGGGAAGGGGGGGAGGGGGGATGTAGGATTAAGTACATGTGTGGTAAATATAAACACTACGAAGAGGAACACGGGGAAAAAGGAAAGGGGGACACCAAGAATGTTTACTAGAAAGGGAAATAATAGAAACGAAGCACAGAGGGTAATCAAGGGAACACTTTTTTTTTTCTTTTTTTTTCTTTTTTTACTTATTTGCCCACTTACCTTGGTTTTGTTTTTTATTTTTTTTTGTATAATGGGTAAGGTGGTGTTATTTTTTGGTACAAGTCAATATACCAAGTTGAAGGCGCCCACTGTCGTAGGTTCTCTGGGGCCAATACCTGTTTGTTGTCTGTTTGATGCAGTCTAAAATTCTCAAAATAGGCTCCTGGAATGTACGGGGGATGGGGAATTCAAATAAGAGGGCCTCAATTTTTTCACTGCTAGAGATAAGGGGGGTGGGCTTGGTCTGCCTACAGGAGACTCACTTGACAAAGGACACGATGAAATGTCTTCCAAGTAGAAGGTTCCAGGCCCAATACCATTCGGTGTACTCCTCCTACTCTAGGGGGGTGAGTATATTGGTAACAAGAAGTGTGACGTTCTCCTGTAGGCAGACCAGGATAGATAGTTTGGGTCGCTATGTTTTCTTATACTGTTCTATTGAAAACAGAATGTTTGTCATTGCTAACATTTATATCCCCCCACCTTTTAAATTGGAAGTGCTGTATAGTCTAATGGAGTTTATGTTGGATAAAACAGATACCCCGGTGATAGTATTAGGAGATTTCAATGAGGTGTTGAACAGAGAGCTGGACAGATTTCCACCGAGAGTCCAAGTAACCAGTGTAGCAGGGGGCCGGTTGGGTCATTTTCTGGAGGAGGCAGGCCTGTTGGATATGTGGAGGGTTCGGAATCCTGGAGCTAGGCAATACTCCTGCTTCTCCTCCTCCCACTCCACCTTCTCCAGAATTGATATGACCCTTGGGAATGCAGAGGCAGTGCCCAGGGCCAGATTAAGAGCAACATGGGCCTGGTGCTAAGGATTTTGGTGGGCCTTTTTATGAAAATAAATAAAATGAAAACGCAAACAATTCTTTGTTGAATTAAATTAAAGAGAGAGAGGGGTGTGAGAGAGTGGTTGAGAGAGAGAGGGGGGGGGGGTTATAGCGAGATAGGGGGGCTGAAAGAGAGGGGATGAGAGGGAGGGGAAAAGAGAGAGAAAGGCGTTGAATGAGAGAGAGGGAATGAGAGAGAGGGGACGAGAGAGAGGGGACGAGAGAGAGGGTGAAAGAGAGAGAGGGTGAAAGAGAGAGAGGGTGGTAGGAAAGAGGGGGTTGAAGGGGGCAAGAGAGAGAACAGGGTGAAAGAGAGGGGATGAGAGAGAGAGAGGTGGGTGAGAGTGAGGGGGTGAGTCTGTGGCATAGTACATTACACGGGGGGGGGGGAATAGCACAGTACATTACATGGTTGGCACTACACATTACATGGTGGATACATGGATACAGCACATTTAATGGTGGGCGAAGCACAGCACATTACATGGCGGGCACAGCACATTACACTGTTGGCACTGCCCAATACAGCACATTACAAGGTAGGCACAGTACATTATATGGTGGGCACAGCACATGACATGGTTGGTACTGCACAACACAGCACATTGCATGGTGGGCACAACACAGCACATGCACACGGTGGGCACAGGACCTTATATGGTGGGCACAGCACATGACATGGCGGGCACAGCCGAGCACATTACATGGTGGGCACTGCACATTACAAGTGGGCACTGCACAGCACATTATATGGTGGGCACAGCATAGGATATGGTGGGTACTGCACATGGCATGGTGGGCACTGCACAGCACATGACAAGGTGGGCACTGCATGACACCACATGATATGGTGGGCACTGCATGACACACCACATTACATTGTGAGCACAGCACATTAATTGGTGGACACCGCACATGACATGGTGAGCCCTGCATAGGGCATTCTATTGTGGGTACTGCACAGCACATGACATGGTGGACAATGTACAGCACATTACATGGTAAGCACTGCATGGTGCAGCACATGACATGGTGGGCACAACACAGCACGACAGGGTGGGCACTGCACAGTAATTTACATGGTGGCCACTGCACATGACATGGTTGGCACTGCATGGCACAGCACATTACATTGTGGGTACAGTGCATTACATGGTGGGCACTGCATGGCACAGCACATGATGTGGTGGGCACAGCGCATTACATGGTGGGCCCTGAATGGCACAACACATTACATGGTGGGCACTGCATGGCATAGCACATTTCATGGTGGGCAATGCAACTGCACATTACATGTTAGAAACTGCACATGACATGGTGGGCACTGCTGAACAGCACAGTACATTACACAGTGGTCACAACACACTACATGCTGGGCACAACACATGGCAGGGTGGGCACAGCACATGACATGGTGGGAACTGCACATGACATGGTAGGATCACTGCATGGCACATCACATTACATGGTGAGCACTGTACATTACTTGGTGGGATCACTGCATGGCACAGCACATTACATGGTGGGCACAGCACATGACATGGTGGGCACTGCAATGTACAGCACATGACATGGTGGGCACTGCAATGTACAGCAAATTACATGGTGGGCACTGCACATTACATAGTGAGCACTGCAATGCACAGCAAATTACATAGTGGGCACAGCACATTACATGGGGGGCACTGCAATGTACAGCACATTACATGGGGGGCACAGCACATTACATGGGGGCACTGCAATGCACAGCACATGACATAGTTGGCACAGCACATTACATGGGGGCACTGCAATGCACAGCACATGACATAGTTGGCACATTACATGGGGGCACTGCAATGTACAGTACATTACATGGGGGGCACAGCACATTACATGGGGGCACTGCAATGCACAGCACATGACATAGTTGGCACAGCACATTACATGGGGGCACTGCAATGCACAGCACATGACATAGTTGGCACAGCACATTACATGGGGGGCACTGCAATGCACAGCACATGACATAGTTGGCACAGCACATTACATGGGGGCACTGCAATGCACAGCACATGACATAGTTGGCACAGCACATTACATGGGGGCACTGCAATGCACAGCACATGACATGGTTGGCACAGCACATTACATGGGGGCACTGCAATGCACAGCACATGACATGGTTGGCACAGCACATTACATGGGGGCACTGCAATGCACAGCACATGACATAGTTGGCACATTACATGGGGGCACTGCAATGTACAGCACATTACATGGGGGGCACAGCACATTACATGGGGGCACTGCAATGCACAGCACATGACATAGTTGGCACAGCACATTACATGGGGGCACTGCAATGCACAGCACATGACATAGTTGGCACAGCACATTACATGGGGGGCACTGCAATGCACAGCACATGACATAGTTGGCACAGCACATTACATGGGGGCACTACAATGCACAGCACATGACATAGTTGGCACAGCACATTACATGGGGCCACTGCAATGCACAGCACATGACATGGTTGGCACAGCACATTACATGGGGGCACTGCAATGCACAGCACATGATGGGCACAGCACATTATATGGGGCACTGCAATGCACATGACATGCTGGGCACGAGAGCACATTACATGGGGGGAAGCAGCAGTCTTTCCCCTAGCACAATAAAACACCTCCCTAACAAATGTACTAACCTTATCTCCCGGGCTCCTGCTGGTTAGGACATCAGCGCCCCTCCCCCAGACAGCTCCCAGACACTGAGGAGGATCTGTGTGAGTGTAACAGATCCTGTGATAGGAGTTAGGCATCGGCAGAGACAGGACTCGGCTGCACTGACTCTTGTCTCCTCCATGTGTGCACAGAGGGCTCCTCCTCTTCCTTTAGGAAGGCACACAGATATTCATAAGCCACTGGCATGGGCCTATATTGAGGGAGGGGCCTGGAGCTGCAGCTCCACCAGCCCCTATGTTAATCCGGCCCTGGCAGTGCCAATAATAAAGGATGTAGTATACTATCCGAGAGGGGTCTCGGATCACTCCCTGATGGTGGCCTCAGTGAGTATAGGGGTTAGGGAGGCTAGAGGGTTTTGGAAGCTAAGTCCGTATTGGTTGGAATTAATGGGGGAGCCAGAGAGGACAATAATAAAACTAGAAGAGTTTCTAAAATTTAATGAAGGCTCAACGACAGCAGGTGTACAATGGGATGCATTGAAGGCATTCCTTAGGGGTATTTTGATCCAGGGGGTGGCAGGAGTCAAGAGGAGGGCAAGGGAGTGGGAGGAGGGAATTAGGAGGGAACTGGAGATGGCAGAGAAGCAATTTATAGATAGCCCTACACCAGAGAGGCAGAAATTGTGGGAGGAGAAACAGGAGGCCTATAGAACAGCAGTCCTGAAGAGGGGTGAAAATAAGCAACTCTTCCAGAAACAACGGACTTTTGGGGAGGGAGAAAGTGTGGGACGTATGTTGGCCTATTTGGTAAAAACCAATTCCTCCTCCTCGGCGATCCCGGCAATTAGGACTCCAAATGGTGAGATATCCTCTCAGAGCTCAGAAATCACAGACACATTCGAGAGGTATTATGCAAATCTATATAGGTCGCATGGGCTGGTGGGGGAGGAGGATATGGAAAATTTTTTTAAGGATATACAGGTCCCCAAAGTTTCTGAAGTGGATAGGGAGGGCATGGACGCGCCAATTACTTTAGCTGAACTACAACAAGCTGTAAATGGAATGGCAAATCAAAAATCTCCAGGGCCGGATGGTCTCCCGGTGGAGACCTATAAGCGCTACGGGAAGATCCTCCTACCTGAGTTGCTGAAAACATTGAACTGGGCTCTGCAGGGAGGGTGTTTGCCTGTCTCCATGACTAAAAACAAACATTATCCTGCTTCATAAAGAAGGGGGTGACCCACTGGAACCGTCAGCATACAGGCCTATCTCTCTGTTGTGTACAGACGCCAAAATCCTGGCAAGGGTATTGGCTGCCAGACTTAATAAAATTGTGCATAAACTTATTCACGTGGATCAAACGGGATTTATTTCCCATAGGACCACGAGTATGAACATCAGGAGGGCATATATGAATTTTCAGACCCCGACTGAGAACTTGGGATCAAGAGCAGTGGTATCTCTGGATATAACCAAGGCCTTTGACAGCTTGGAATGGCCCTATCTCTGGCGAGTGCTGGAGGAGTTTGGCTTGGGTCCTGTCTTTAGAAGGTGGTTAAAAATACTGTATGGGGGCCCAAGTGCGAAGGTCAGGGTTAATAAGGAACTCTCAGGGAAAATATGCCTGGAGAGGGGGACGAGACAGGGATGTCCCCTGTCCCCCCTGTTGTTCGCCCTCGCTATGGAGCCATTAGCAATTCATATTAGGTCTAGCCCAATGATTGTAGGTTTTGTAAGAAGACTAGGAGAGGAGAGGATTGCCCTGTATGCCGACGATGTCCTATTGTTTCTTGGAGACACGGGAGGCTCTCTCAGGCAGGTAATGGACATAATGGAGAGGTTTGGCATTGTGTCAGGACTGGTGGTGAACTGGAGGAAGTCTGCACTACTGCCATTAGATAATCTTAGTGGTCCGGTCTTGTCAGAAATTCCACACTTAAAAGTAGTCTCAACGATCCGCTATTTGGGCAAAAATATGTCAAAAGATCCCAACCAGTTTATTGTAGACAACCTAGAGCCACTGCTGGGTAAATTTAGGTGTAAAATAGATATTTGGAGCCGGCTGCCCCTATCTGTAGCAGGAAGGGGCAACCTGATCAAGATGGTTTGGTTGCCTCAACTGCTGTATCTGTTACACAACTCACCGGTGTGGGTGAACAAAAAGTGGTTCCAGAAGATTGACTCACTTTTTAGGGAGTTGCTGTGGAGGAGGGGGAAGTCCAGGATTAGCCTTCAGAACCTACAGCTACCAGTTAGAGAGGGTGGGATAGCCCTCCCGCATCTGAGGTGCTATTTTCTGGCAGCACAGTTGCAGCATATAGGGGGTGAAAATGCGGGCGGTGGTTTGTTAACTCTGGAGGCACCCCATAAAACCATAGTGGAAGCATTGGAGGCAGACTCGTTACCTGGTAGAGGCCCCACAACTAAGTTGGTGACAAAAGTTTGGAAGGCAACAAAGTTATTAATGGGATATGTTGGGTTTACAGAATATGCTCCCCTCTGGCATAACAGGAACTTACAGGAGATAGTGGTTATGGGGGAATTTAAGGAATGGGCGAGGTGGGGTATAAGAAGATTATCCCAGCTGTATAGAGGGAGAGTATTGAAAACTTTTGAGGACCTCCAAAAGGAATATAGTATTCCAAGACAAACATTCTTCAGGTATTTGCAAATGAGAGCGGCATTGGAGGTACAGTTTAGGGTAAGTCCCCCAGCCTGGACAGATGCTGCACTATTGCAGAGGGTGATTAAACCCGGGAAGATGAAGGGTTTTATCTCTGAAATATATGCGCAACTGTGTAAGGAAACAATTGTTAGATCAGAGCACCTCGGCTGCAGGGAGGGGTGGGAGAAGGATGTGGGGAAGGTGACAGATATACAATGGAGGGAAATATTGGAGGCAGGACAGGAGGTCTCAGTGTCATCTGCACAGAGACTCTCCCACTTAATGTTGCTACATAGAGCATACTACACCCCAAAAAAACTATTTCGCTTTGGTGTAAGACCTGACGCCACATGCCCCAGGTGTGGGGAGGAGGGCGACCTGATACACATGGTATGGAGGTGCCCCAAATTAGTACGTTACTGGCTGGGGGTTGTGGGCTCTATCGAGGGCAAGTGGGAGATCTCCCTGGAGACAGACGTCAGATTCTGTATTCTTGGATACAGGGCATGGAGACGGGAGGAGATAGCGGCTAAAACAGCCATTTTGAGATGCCTCTATCAGGCCCGGAAGCTTATTATGCAAAGATGGCAAACAGCTTTACCCCCTGCAGTGGATGAGTGGGTTAAAACAGTAAATGATGTAATATGGAAGGAGAGAGCCCTATATATTAGAAGAGGGAATCTTAAGAAGTTTGAAAAGATGTGGAACCCGTGGTTAATAAGTGTAGGGTGTCAGGAATAAAAGGAAGGATCTGGCTTAGGGGGGGTGGAGAGTAAGGGAGGGTAGGGAGGGTTGGGGAGAAAATAACCACATGTCACTTTAATATACTGTATG
Organism: Lithobates clamitans; assembly: GCA_037952925.1. Taxonomy (NCBI): domain Eukaryota; kingdom Metazoa; phylum Chordata; class Amphibia; order Anura; family Ranidae; genus Lithobates; species Lithobates clamitans. Next base: position 356,244 of record JBBGZY010000240.1, on the reverse strand, counting down.
CAGCTTAGCTTGTGGACGGGTTATGTAGACGTAATAGTTGTGGGGAGGAACGTAGGGGGGACCTACGACCTCCTCAATAGTGGAGCACGCCCACTTGAACTTGTAGTTGTTTTAATATGGTGTATGTAAATTAAGAATTGTTAATAAAGATTATTTAAGAGAAAAAAAGGTATGAGTTAAGCTGCAGCCTCCTTGAAAAAAGACTCCAGTAGTGGCGTCCAAAGAATCGGTAATCAGAGTAAGGGACATGGCGCTGCTTAAAAAGAGTGTTTAAATAACATGTGTGTTTACCAACTGTGATAATATGTGGAAAAAACTGATATATAACAGTATACGTGAGTATGTTGTCTGTTTGGAAAAGCAAAAAAATGTGTAAACATCCAAAAGAAGTGAAATGATTAAATGAATATATAAAAAATATATAACTAAAAATGAATTACCGGTATATTGGTATTGAATCCACTTCCAGGAAAGATGTATATAGCATTAGAAAATCTATCCACATCAAAAATTCATATTATGACTTGTGCTAACTTCCAGGTGATATTTATATATCAAAACGTAAAAAACGTACTATACAACAATATCAGTAAATATACTGTCTGTTTGAAAACATATGTGGACAACCAAATCAAGTGAAGAAAGCACTAAATTAAGTGTGTAAAAATAATCAATAATTATATCAATATTGAGTCCACTTATAAAAATATTAATATATATCAAAGAAATCTATCCACATCAAGGGTCCATATTCCCATAAAGTGATTGTGCTGATTTCCAGGTGATGCGATTTTATCTCGACTTCTGTGCAAAAAATAAGTGAGATGACTTCTTGTGCTCCCTCTTAGGTAAATGCACTCACCAGACGCCCCTACCCCTGCAGGGGTAAAGAGCATGTAGCCAAATATGTTTCCAATCCTGGTGTCCCGAGAATCAATATGATCTCCTGCTCCGTAGCGTGGTTTATGCAATAGGATATCCACATGAAATCAATAAAAGCGGGCACTCATATCATGAATCCGATAAAATCCTAATTTATTTATCAAGAAAAAAGGCTTTCCATAAGCAGAAGGGGCTCCAATTACCCCAATTTCATATAAGCATACAGGCAATTTCCTGGGTCTGGGCAGCGTGCGTTCCACAGACCACAACCAGAAAAACGGAAGTTTCTGGAAATGACGTTGACGTGTGGAACCAGCATGTGGGTTGTGCAGATTTGACAATCAAGCTTTCAGGGACCAACATCAAGAAAGCATAACCATCCAAGCTTAGCATATAGAGACTCATCAGCTCCACCAGTCAACAAGAAGGAGTCATATAGGAAAAAAAGCTTGCCACATAGCATAAAATCCTTGGCTAAAAATATATTAAATAAAGTAATGCACTTACATCAATGTAGATAAAAACAGGCCTTTGTATAATGTGATCACAAGGAGAAGAACGCAAATGTTACCAACATGGTGTCTAGCGTGCACTCCATGCCTCTCTCTAAAATCCTAATGTGCAAATAAAATGGCGCCCATGGTGCAGACCAAGCCTCGTTCTGGTCAGTCAGCACATGATCAGCCTTCTTCAAACAGAGTCAGGGCAAAATGGTGCCCATAGTGAGTACCAACCCTTTCTTTGGTTCAGCTGACATGTGACCTGCCAGCCAAGCCTCACTTGAAGTCTGCTGACATGTGACCAGCCAACCAAGCCTCACTCTGGAAGGTATAAAATCCTATTGTGCAAATAAAATGGCACCCAAAGTGTGGACCAAGCCTTATTCTGATCAGTCAGCACATGATCAGCCTTCTTCAAATAGAATCAGGGCAAGATGGTGCCCGTAGTGAGAACCAAGCCTCACTTTGGTTAAGATGACATGTGACCTGCCAACCAAGCCTCACTTAGGTTCTGCTGACATGTAACCTGCCAACCTCCTAATAGGTCCTTTTCTGTCTAATAAAAAATCGTCATCTTAAAGAATTAAGCAGACATATGCATATAGCTAAATGGAAATAGCACATAGCAAATCAGTGTTACATCAAATTAGTGAACTGAAATACAAAATAGCAAATGGATGCAATCTACAGCACAGTAGTGACTTGCAGTCAGAGACACCAGTATCTTAGATCTCACCTTGGAGATGGGTTAAGCTGTAGGCACAGGGGTGCCTAGGCACTGAAAGAAATCTTGTTTTTCAGGAGAAAGTTAAAACAGAAGGTGCATTTTCAGAGTAGTTCTTAAACACATATCCTTTGATAACATCTCCTGAGAGGGACAAAACACGTCAGTGATCACAGGTGGTTTCTGGTCGGTGAGACACAAGTTGATGCCTACTTCCAGTTTCTGTTTTTTATACGTTACAGCGTGTTTTTACATGTGAGTGGATGTTACTTGTTTTTATTGTTAAAATAAACTGAATTACGCTATATTTCTTCTCTCTGTCATTTATTAATATCCTATGAGCTTACACTGAGGATAACTTGAGATACAGCCTGAAGGACAATAAAGCCCAGCCATCCACGCAAGCGAGAAAGACTTCTGTTATAGGAGTCCATAGCATCTGGTGAGTGAGAGGGCACACAGGAGGGGAGCACGGATTGCACAGAATAGTTAATTCAGCACTTGGCATTAGCACTTTATTTTGCACAATGAAAATTTGAATCTGCACTATGAAGATTGTGGAAGCTTATGAACTTTATGTGGACTTAATTTAATTTATGTTCATTTTATTATTTGATTAATCAGCTAGTTTATGTTGCACTATGGTATGTATATAACTGTGCTATGGTTATATGAAGTTATTACATGTTAAATTTAATGTTGGGTAGCGCTCCTACATTGATTTTCACATTTAACCGCTTGCCGACCGCCGCATGTACATATATGTCGACACAATGGCACGGAAAGGCAAATGGGCGTACAGGTGCGTCCCTTTAAATTTGTCCCCTCCATCACGTGCATGCCGCGGGCGGTGCACACACGTGCGCGCCGCGAGCTCCGTGAGTGTGATCACAGATCCCGCAGACTCGGTGTCCACGGGGATACCCGCTATTGTCTCACGGAGAAAAGAGGAATGGGGAAATCATTGTAAACAAGCATTTCTCCGTTCTGCCTAGTGACAGGACACTGATCACAGCTCCCTGTGATCGGGAGCGGTGATCAGTGTTGTGTCACACATAGCCTCTCCCCCCACAGTTAGAATCACTCCCTAGGGCACACTTAACCCCTACAGCGCCACCTAGTGTTAACCCCTTCACTGCCAGTCACATTTACACACTAATCAATGCATTTTAATCCCACTGATCGCTGTATAAATGTGAATAAAAGTGTCCGATGTGTCCACCATAATGTCGCCGCCATTACTAGTAGAAAAAAAAAATATTACACAAAATATTAATAAAAATGCCATAAAAGTATCCCCTATTTTGTAGACGCTATAACTTTTGCGCAAACCAATCAATAAACGCTTATTGCGATTTTTTTTTACCAAAAATATGTAGAAGAATATGTATCGGCCTAAACTGAGGAAAAAAAATGTTTTTTTATATAATTTTTGGGGATGTTTATTATAGCAAAAAGTAAACAATAATGCTTTTTTTTCAAAATTGTCGCTAGTTTTTTGTTTATAGCGCAAAAAATAAAAACTGCAGAGGTGATCAAATACCACCAAAAGAAAGCTCTATTTGTGGAGAAAAAAGGACATCAATTTTGTTTGGGAGCCACGTCGCACGACTGCGCAATTGTCAGTTAAAGCGACTCAGTGCCAAATTGCAAAACGTGCTCTGGTCTTTGGCCAGCCAAATGGTTCGGGGCTTAAGTGGTTAAAGGCACAGTCACCTTTTAAGAGCAGCAACTCAATAATAATTTTTTGCATTCATTTACACTTATCGTTTAGCACAGGAGTGTATATTGGTGTATTATCACATACACTTATATACTTTTTTATTGTCACTTCTTAAACACAATTAATATTTTAGGTGTTCCATTTAAAATAGTACATTTTCACTTTTTTAGAGTTTAGGTACTTTAATTTTAGAAAATGTTAGTAGATGACTGATAAGTGGCTGAGATGCAGTAAATCAACAGTTGCCTTTGCTAATTGGATTTTCAGATTCACAAGTGCTCTGTTATGCCCCGTACACACGGTCGGACATTGATCGGACATTCCGACAACAAAATCCTAGGATGTTGGCTCAAACTTGTCTTGCATACACACGGTCACACAAAGTTGTTGGAAAATCCGATCATTCTGAACGCGGTGACGTAAAACACGTACGTCGGGACTATAAACGGGGCAGTAGCCAATAGCTTTCATCTCTTTATTTATTCTGAGCATGCGTGGCACTTTGTGCGTTGGATTTGTGTAAACACAATCGGAAATTCCGACAACGGATTTTGTTGTCGGAAAATTTTATAGCCTGCTCTCAAACTTTGTGTGTCGGAAAATCCGATGGAAAATGTGTGATGGAGCCTACACACGGTCGGAATTTCCAACAACAAGGTCCTATCACACATTTTCCGTCGGAAAATCCGACCGTGTGTACGGGGCATTAGTGCTGGCATTTAACACCTTACAGTTCTTCAGTGTGCCATGTGCTGAACGAAAGGCCCATTTAGAATTTTGCGTCAGCGATTAAAGCCAAAGAAAGGCGGTATTACTTTATTATTATTCTGAAAATCATAATAAAGTGTGGATAATGTAGCAGGGTCATTTAGAGTAGATAATGTTTATTTAGCAAAGCTGTCAGTCATGAATCATTGTACAAACCAAAATCCAGTTTTTTTTTCATTTTCCTTGCACGTGTCTAAATTCAGAGTGGTGATGCCGTAAGCTGAGTGAACCTTCGGCTTGCAGCCTCTTAGTATTTAGTATGCTTCTTTTTATATTGTGAGGAAGGCACTCCCTTCCTGGTATGTATCCACTGGCGCATTATCAAATGCCTAGGTTTGATTACATAATGGTATCTCAGTGCCCGAAAATTTCAGCAATTGTATTTTCTTATATTTTACTGCATGCGTTAAACAGGTTTAATATCCAAAAAATGTATTGCTCACACTCAAAATAATAGTAATTTTCTATTAGCTCACCATGACACAAAAAATTAACCATAACCAATTCCACTAAACTTAAAAGTGGACCTTCAAACAGCATAGGGCTTTTTTTGTTTTTTTAGAGTGGGGAAAGGTTAAAAACTACAGTATGTGATTTTTTTTTATTGTTATCTTTGCTCCTCACTTGCTTTCTGACCCATTGACACTTACCACTGAGACGGTGGGGGGGATCTCTCCATCAGGATCAAAGGCAGCAATTAAGACAAGGAATCTAACCCTTGCCCACTCTAAACTCTAGCTAAAGAAACATTTTTGACATTACATTTTGATTCTCCACTTAAGAATAACTGATAACCTTAAGAAGACCTTTTGGCAACTTTAGAAGGTTACAAGCAGGTATATGTCCCTGCCTGAATACATAAGGCCCTAAAAGCGAGTACCACTCAATACATCATTCAGTCCTGCCCAGCCAAATCATATTTCAACCTGCTATTAGAGTTGGGCAAACAGTTTGGCCAGAGCATGAGTTCATGCTCTGCCCCACCGAACACCCTGCAATGCACTGTGCGCTGCACAGTGGATTTTGTGCCCTGATTGGGCAAAGCTTGGCCCAATTGGGGTGCAGTAAAAGCTAGTTGTTAAGGAAAGGGGCTGTGAAGCTGGCCGCAGCATCCCTAACAACCGATGAGTCATCAGCTATCAATGGACCTCCCTGCTGACAGCTGGATAAAAAAAAAACACTGGTCTGTGACGTCACAAGGAGGGGTGGGGGGCGGTGCCACTAGGTGATCTTGATAGATGGTCCTGCCCTTACCCATATCAGAACTATGAAATGGCAAGGAGGTATACGGCGGACGGCCGTCAATGAGTGTAGAGCATTCTTTGTTTTTTTGGGTGTGATTGACAAAGGTTTTACATTGGGGGGCACTGTTTTTCTACTTTTTAATAAAGGAATTGTCAAAAACTGTCTGTCTTTTTATTACCTTTTGACACTTTTTTAGTGAATGGGTAGGCCATACTCATTCACATACTGTAGGGGGGGCAGGATCTGGGGGCCTCCTTTTTAAAGGGGGCTTACATATTCCAATAAGCCCCTGCCTGCATACCCCCACAACCACAGCCCAGAGTTGTGGGGAAGAGCCCCCTTGCCCCCATGTTGAGGGCATGTGGCCTGTTATCGTTCAGGATGGGGGGGGGCTCTTGCTCCCCCCCCTTTTCCTGACATGCCAGGCTTTATGCTTGGATAAGGGTCACCCTAGAGAATAAAATAGTGGTTTGTAACATGATTTTACCACAAAGGTCTAGGACAGTGTTTCTCAACTCCAGTCCTCAAGGCGCACCAACAGGTTATGTTTTCAGGATTTCCCTCAGATGAAACGGCTGTGGTAATTACTAAGGCAATGAAACTGATCAAATCATCTGTGCAAAATAGTGGAAATCCTGAAAACATGACCTGTTGGTGCGCCTTGAGGACTGGAGTTGAGAAACATTGGTCTAGGAAACCAAAATTTAGTAAAAAAAAAAAAAAACACACTAAAGTGAATTTTAGGGCAAACAAAGGCAATAAATTACCCAAATTTCTGGTAAAATATAAAAGATGAGGTTGCATCGAGTAAATAGATACCCAACAAGCCAAACCATAAATTTGAGTGGGCCTGTAAAATTGTGACAAACTTCAGTACTCTATATTGTCTACAGACGATGTTTCAAAAGCCCCCTATAGGTCATCGGTTTAGGGTTACAGAGGAGGTCTTGTGCTAGAATTATTGCTCTCAGATCGGCATGGGTGGCAATATGTAACATGTGTATTGCAATCAATGTTTTCATGCACCCCTATGAGCATTACACCTACTACCTATCCCCAACTCACAATATGTATTAAGTTATTCATAGCTACAAAATATTAATCTCCATGGTTTACCAGATTAACAAATGATTTATAGGGCATTAGGAGTGAAGATACAGTACAGTAAACAAGAGTGGTAGACAATTCAAAGCATGCAAGTGTCTACTATATTATGTGATTTCAGATTTATACAATGGCACTGTTTTTCTGTGTTTGATGTGCTTTCTAAATCATCAAATGCAGGTCAACACATTCCTATTTAATTTTAAAGGAAAGTGTAAACAAAGGTTTTTTGGGCATACTTCTCTTGTGGGTCACATGAGTACCTTCATTCTCCTGTGACCCAGAGTCAGATTATAGTGGGCTATTGCCCTCTATAAACTGATGGATTAGAGATCCTCCAGGCTCTGGAAGGACCCCAACAATAATGTGGGGATCCACAGTGCACTGCTGAGAGCCGGAGCCAGCTTAGGGTTGCCACCTATCTGGGATTCACCTGGACAGTTCCGGTTTGGAATCATGCATCCGGGTTTCAGTCTGTCTGAAACCCTGACACATTATTCAGACAGGACTATGGCTTCCCAGCAGCGTTGCTGGCTGCAGTTGTCTAAGCTGAGAGTGTCTGTTACACTTTATTTCATGCTGCCCAAAGCCAGCACTAACAATCCCCACCTCTCCCCCACTCAGACGGGAGAGGAGAGAGGGTTTGATCTGCACCTCTTCCTCCCACCCCTACCTCTCTGTGTCTGCCCATTCACACTCCAATCTCCAGGGCTGTGCCTCAGAAAAGGAAAGTGGGGGCCAGAAATGTGAAGCTCAGCAGCCTCAGATACATCTGGATGATAGGTGCTGACTGCCAAGGGGCGAGTGAGTTCACCACCCATCCCTGTCTGTGACTGAAGTCTCCCCCCTTATCTCTCCTGCCTCTGAGTGAGTACACTAAGGTAAATCAAGGTTCCCAGAGCACCCCTTGCATCAGAGGCCACAGTGTTCCCCCTTACATCAGAGTCCTCTCTGTGTATCAGAGTTCCCAGTGTTCCCCCTTAAATCAGGGTTCTCAGAGCACCCCTTACATCAGAGGTCACAGTGTTCCCCCTTACATCAGAGTCCTCTTCGTAGATCGGAGTGCTCAGTGTTCCCCCTTAAATCAGGGTTCCCAGAGCATCCCTTATAGGGCATACACACGGTCGGACTTTGTTCGGACATTCCGACAACAAAATCCTAGGATTTTTTCCGACGGATGTTGGCTCAAACTTTTTTTGTCTACACACGGTCGCACAAAGTTGTCGGAATTTCCGATCGCCAACCACGTGGTCACGTACACCACGTACGACGAGACTAGAAAAGGCCGGTTCAGAACCAAGAGCGGCACCCTTTGGGCTCCTTTTGCTAATCTCGTGTTAGTAAAAGTTTGGTGAGAGACGATTCGCACTTTTTCAGACTCGTGGCTTTCAGATCGTTTTCTGCCGTTCAGTTTGTGCTTGTGGGTTTGTATCTGCTCTTCAGTGCGTGCAGAAAGTTCCGCGTGACTTTAGGTAGTCATTGTATTCTTGTTCGTTCGTTACTGGTTTTCAGGTCGCTCTTCACAGGCCTTGCTGTTCTTCAGTGTGTTCTGTTACTTCGTTCTGAGCAGCCGACCGTTTTCTAGCCATGTTTCGTATGCGTACTCCTCGTAGAGTTCGTGCTGTGCGGGGGCTTGGTGTTGGGGTCCTGACCTTGACACAAGTCCAGTCCATGAACAGGGTGGGGAGGAGTTCATGGACCAAGAATTGGTTGCTTCAGTGTGATCAGTTCTCTCATATGCCTTTGCTCCGTGAGATCCGTGAGAATAATCCTGATGATTTCAGGAACTTTCTCAGGATGACGGACCCCGTGTTTCACTGTCTGTTGGCTTCGCTGACCCCCTATATCAGCAGGCAGGATACCTTCAAGAGGCAAGCCATCACTCCGGAGCAGAGGATGGTCGCTACCCTGCGGTATTTGGCGACAGGGAGAAGCCTGCAGGACTTGACATTCTCGACAGGCATCTCCCCCCAGGCTCTGGGGATCATTATCCCAGAGACCTGTTCTGCCATCATCCAGGTCCTACAGAAGGAGTATATGAAGGTAAGATTTTTATCCTTTAATATCACATTTTATTGTATTGAATGTTTGATAATATATTGTATTTCTTTCCTCATTCCCTAATTACCATGATTGTAATATGCTGTGAATGTCCCCTTTGTTCTCATGCATGCTGGATTTTTATGTAATTATTATTTTAGGTCCTTCATACATATTTGCCCTTCACTAACCTCCCCAGCATGGTGTCTCCTGCCCTATATTCACCTCATGTAGTCACTTAACAATGTATTTTATCAGCTCTATAGTAGTGCTTTACCCCAAACACCCCCTAAAATGTTTGGAAATGTTATTTTTGATTTAAATTCAGGCAGAGTGGCAGAGGCTTTTTTTTTGTGGTGTCCCCAAATAATTTTTAGTAACCCTCCCTCCCCCAACTGCTAAGTCAGCTGATCCCAATTCTCTATCTATCCTCAATCATCTATCTGCTGACTTTGCCAAACCCATACACACTATACCTATATCTTTACTGGTCAGATTTATGGATGAATTCCCCAAAGCATGTAGTGCAAGGGCCTGCCTGTATACTTTCAAATGGTACTGTTTAAAGTTTTTGTATCCTATTATTATCTTGACAGGTAATAGCAGAATGTCCAAATGTCCTCAAATGTGTACAATGTGTATTTATATCTTTGTATTATGACACTTCTTACCTGTCCAGTGGGCTGCCAATAGTGTAACTAAGGAGGGGCTGTTCGAAGTAATACCCATTATTTAGGCATTCATCTCTCAATGAAGTGAAGAGGGTTACCTGTCCAAGATTTCAACACACCCCCTATAATGTTAGAAATGGCCCATGAGAGGGGGGGGGGGGGGAATATGCTAGGTGTACCTTATACTTTGGCCTTGTTAAATTCCCCTTACTAAATGCTATCTGGAGGTTGTCCCATAATGTTTGTGTCTAATCTGCTTGCCATGTTTCTGTGAAAAAATAGTAATGTTTATTGTTTTTTCCTCAACAGTTTCCTTCCACGCCACAGGAATGGCAGACTGTGGCCTCCCACTTTGCCCAGTGGTGGGACTTTCCTAACTGCGGAGGGGCAATTGATGGGAAACACGTCCACATCGTCCCACCACCCAACTCGGGGTCGTACTATTATAATTACAAGGGGTTCAATAGTATAGTGATGTTGGCGGTGGTGTCGGCTAATTACAACTTCTTGTATGTGGACGTGGGGAAGAATGGCCGGATGTCTGATGGTGGAGTCATTTCCCAGACGGAGTTCTACAGGCGTCTCCAGAATGGCAGCTTGGACTTGCCAGCTCCAGAGGACAATGTGGAAGGACTCCCATTTGTGTTCGTTGCTGATGAAGCGTTTGCGCTGAGGGACCACCTATGCGGCCATTCCCAATGAGGACCCTCACCCCGGAACAGAGGGTTTTTAATTACCGGCTGGCCAGAGCCCAAAGAGTGGTGGAGAACACATTTGGAATCCTGGCCAGCCGGTTCCGCCTATTTATGACGCCCATCCATATGGCGGAGTATAAACTGAACCATATTATACTTGCGTGCTGTATTCTCCATAACTTTTTAAGGAAACATTCGGCCAACTATGCTGGCTCAGTTGGGCCTGAGGCCGGAATCATACATCAAACCACACTGACGGCGCTTGAAAGTGGCCGTCCTGGCTTGCCCTCCCTGAGTGCCCGTGATGTCCGGTTACGCTACCTGGAGTTCTTTGCAGGTAGTGGGGCTATCAATATGCCAGACAATCTGTGAAGCCTTTTTATAATAAAAAAAACAAAAAAATTCTTTGTGGACATTTACTGCTTGTGTTTGTTTTAGCTGACCCTGACAGAAATGTTTTGAGTGCAGAAAATGGCGTGATTGTGTAACCTTATACAAAGCACTGTTGGCTGTTATTTACTAAATGCAAAAACACATTTCACTACAAGTGTACTTGCAACTGCACTAAAACTGCACTTGTAGTGCAAAGTGAATTTGCCCTTAGGAAATAACCCCCATTTTCTCAGAAAACAACAATTTCATCACCCCAAAAGTGTTGTAGCGTTGAGACAATAATCCACACATTCTTGATTAACAATCTTTTTAATACCTGCACAATCACATGTGCATTTACCAAAGGTTTTTCAAACAAACCAACATGTTTGTTGTATAACAATTTTTGGGGTAGCATTATCCAAAATCAAAATGTCCATTTTATAGAAAACAGGCCTGTGTAAAACCAACAAGAAAGACACAAATCTTGAACTTACAAACGTCACATTTGGTCGAATTTGAAGGCAATATCAGACATGAGTATTTAGGAACTGTGTTTGATATTGCGTTCAGATGGGGGGAAATCACCCCAGGAAAAGCCAAATTTGGAAGATGCACACAAATTTCCCAATGTCAACATGTGCGACCTGCCATCACGGGGGATCAAGGGATGTGTTTTGGGGGAGAAACCCCTTCCTCACCGCTACTTTATTATTGAGGAAGGGGTTGCACCCCCAAAACGCGTCCATTGATCTCCCGTGATGGCAGATAGCACATGTTGACACACTGTGTGCATCCTCCAAATTTGGCTTTGGGAAAAAATCACAAAAACATTTAGCACATTGTAGCACACAAAAGAAGAAAGTGATTTGGAGGGGTTTTAAACTCGCCCCAAAACATCAATGATGTTTTTATATTTTGGAATAACATCATTGATGTTTTGCTTGATGATTTCCAATTGTAAATTACACCCCATGATCTCCCCGATCAGAATCTGGGCACTTTCGGATGTGAAAGGATCTGGATCCACAACATCACGATCACCTAAAAAGAGAGGAACCCCAAAATAAATTTGGTTTAAAAAAAATGCCGCCATTCATCTCTTATCTGAGCCTGTGGTTGCAGACACTCACCTGTTGTGGTGACTAGTTCCACCACGTCTTCATCCTCCTGCTCAGCTTGTGTTGGGGGGATTTCCCCTTCTTCCAGAGGGGGGGGGAGGCTCTGGTCTCCTCAGATGAGGGGTGTCCTCCGAGTCTTTTCTCCCCTATGTAAAACAAAAATGGTATACTTAGCACACAGATATTTAATGTCAGAACTAGAAATAGGAAACATTGCTTGGAAGTGAGGTACAATTGTCAATTTTAGCAGAGTTCCAAGATGTAGCTTTTTTAGTGTCCTTTGTCAAGCTTCAATACTTTACCTGTTTGGTACAAGCTTCACAGATGGAGACCCCCCTATAGTATACACTGGAGCACCTGTGTGGCTCCCTAATAAAAATGGTGTTCTGGGGTCCCACACTAGTGCTCCAGTGTCCAGATGTGAAAACAGCTGCCAAGTGTCCTCTCCTTACACAGAATCTAGTTTGCATTTCATTCTAGTAACAAAGCCATCTACACAACCTAATTCTTTGAAGACAAGTATAGGGCGTCAAAATGGGGGCCAAATGCATATGGGCTAAACAATGGTATTTTATAGTTGGAACGAAAAATGTTTGATCCGAACGAATAATGTGCCCATGAACATGAAAGTTGCCATTTTAAACTGTACAACAGTTCCTAAAAGCACATGGAGCAGTACGAACGTAATAAAGACAAAAAGAATAGGAACACAGCACAACTACTTACTTTTTTGCAGCACTCTCCGGATCTTTCTGTACTGCTCATGTTCTTTTAATTTCAGGTCCGACCACCGCTTCCTGAGCTGATCTTTCGATCGTCGTACCCCGAAATTCCGGTGCAGACTCCTGACCACTTTCGCCATGATCTTGGCCTTTCTGACATTGGGGTTGGGGTAAGGCCCATACTTTCCATCATAGTCGGCCTTCTTCAGGATGTCCACCATCTCCAACATCTCCCCAAAGGACATATTTGAGTCCTTAAATCTCCTTCTGGATCGGGATGTTTCAGGCTCCGGCCTTTCCTCCTCCTCCTCCTCGTTGCTACAATTAGCACGCACCTGCTGTCTATCCGCCATGTGCTCTTCCCCCACTGCGCCGAACGAAAAGGGGCGGGGAATAGACTAGAAAGAATGTCAGGGGCGGGCGGAGTTATACGCATGCGCAGTGTGTATAAAGCGTAACACACGTGCGTATTACGTACGATCTGTGAGCAGAGGAAGGATCATCGGAGACGCCGATCGTGATAATGAAGGTAGGATCTAAACTTGCGCCTATACTGCTTCGAAATGGAAGCCTATATTGTAACAAGATTAGGGGAGTTTTGCCTGACATTAGGGTTTGTCTTGTGTTGTGTCTTGCAGAGAAAATGGATGTGTTCAACGACCACAATTTCCTGCCCCTGTTCATAGACAAGTACAGGGAGCTGCCCTGTCTGTGGCAGGTCAGACACCCCCACTATAATCACAAACAGAAGAGGCAGGCAGCGCTGGAGAAACTGCAGGAGTTGGTGAAGCCGGTGGTCCCCACAGCAACCATCCCTTATTTAAAAGCCAAAATTGGTGGCCTGAGGAGTACTTATCTTAGGGAGCGCAAGAAGGTCACAGATTCCCAGAGATCTGGAGCTGCAGCAGATAACGTTTATGTCCCCAGGCTGTGGTACTATGAGAGACTGCGATTTCTGCCAGACCACACTAAAGTCAGGGAATCCCTCTCCACTCTTCCTTCCACGCTTCCTTCCATCCCAGCTGAGGCTTCCGATGTCCAACCTGGGCCTTCCAGCCAGGAAAAAGTGGAGGAGCCCAGCTGGAGCCAGGTATATCATTGTTCTCCAGATTTCTGGGCAATAAATAAATGATGTTTACTAGATGTTATTATTGATCACTAATTGCTGATTGAAAAAAGTGTTTTACATATCAATAGACAGTAGTGGGCACCCAAAATTGGGACAAGAATGAAAAATGCTGGGCTCAGAAGTATATGTTATATTTGTTAACATTCAATTTGCAACAGTCAGGAGGTGAAAATTGTGTGTGATTGATTGAAAAAATACTAAAACTATGTCCCTTTTTCATACACAGGAAGACCTCAGCCAGGAGGAGGTTGTGGAATGTGGCAGTCAGGAGGAGGCGGGGATTAGTGGCAGCCAGGAGGAGGCGGGGATTAGTGGCAGCCAGGAGGAGGCGGGGCTAAGTGGCAGCCAAAGGAAGCCTGGGACCAGTCGCAGCCTGACTGAGTCTCAGGTCCCTCCCTTCCGCCTGCCATATAAACGAGCCAGGAAGGCCACTCCGAGTCCCGTGCAGGATTCAGCGTTCAGGCTGATCCAGGAGGCTTCGGCGTCCCTCAGAGCCTTACCAACTCCTGAAGAGGCCTTTGCCTGCATGGCTGCCACCAAATTGCAGGGCATGCAGGAGGGTCAACGCAGGCTCTGTGAGGACCTGCTTTATAAAGTCCTACGTAAGGGGGTGAGTGGGGAACTAACACCCAAGACCGACGTGGTTGAGTTGGACCATCCTCCTCCTCTTCCTCCTCCTCCTGCTGCCACAACTCCACCACCACAGCCACCGCGTAGAAGGAGGCGTGGAAAGAAGACCAGAGAGTGATGACCCTGGGTTCAGTCTGGTCTGACAGAAGATGCAGTCTCTCGTATGACCACAGCCTGGGGACACAGATGTCATCTGCTGCTTTCCGGATCTCTGGGACTTCTGGACCAGACTGCCCTCCCTTAGATATGGACTCCTCAGGCCACCAATTTTGCTTAAAAATAGTTGATGTCTGCCCTGGGGGTACAAGGCTTCACCCACTTCTGCAGTTTCTCCAGCGTTGCCTCCCTCTTTGTTTAGTTGTGACCCCTTAATAAAATTTTTTTGGTAAATTCTACTCTCCTGTGTGTGTTTTCATCCAAAAAGGACAGTTTGTTGGTGAGGATTCAGGTACATTTCTAACATAAAATGTGAAATTAACAAGCGACAACAACACCAAACAATCTCCTACAGATTAAATAGAACAACATATCAATGGTGTTGTGGGAACTTGTCACAAAAAACACACACAAACATTTTCGGGAGTACAAATCAAAATCGCAAAAAAAAATAAAAATAAAATACAAACACAAAAAAAGAATCTACATTAAAGCCAAAAAATATATAAAAAATATACAAAAATATGTTGTCAGATGTGAGAAATCAAAATATATTGAGGGAATCACGATAAATAGTAACAAAATAAGTTTGTGAGAAGTGTGTGTGAATATGAGCAGCAAAAATACTTAATTCTTGTCACATTATAAAGAAGAAGAGAGTGCGCTGTATTAAACCATTTTGAACATTGCAGCGTGACGAAAGTGCTGTATCCATTGCGAACGCTAAGTTTACCAGAACGAGCTGTTCCGTCTTGGAATTTCTTCTGAGCATGCGTGCATCGGAACAGGCCACACACGGTCGGAATTGACGCGATCGGGTTTTGTTGTCGGAAAATTTTATCTCCTGCTCTCCAACTTTGTGTGTCGGAAAATCCGATGGAAAATGTCCGATGGAGCCCACACACGGTCGGAATTTCCGACAACACGCTCCGATCAGACATTTTCCATCGGAAAATCCGGCCGTGTGTACGGGGCATTAGAGTCCCACTTACATCAGAGTCTGCAGAGTTTCCCTTTAAAATGAAAGGGAACTCTGCAAGTTCAGATGTAAAAGAGGACCTATATGGACTCTGATGTAAAGGGGGACTCTTGTTATTAACTTCATATGATTAGAAATGTTATTTATTAGCAAAATATATGTATACAAAAAATTGCTGTGCACTGGTAAAGTGTTCGGGTTTGACTTGAAAAGGTAGCAACCCTAAGCCAGCTGCACTCACTCCTCTCCTGCCTGGTGCTCTAGTGAGTGCTGGAGGAGCAGAACGGAAAGCGGTGACTGACAGTCACTGCTCTCAACTGCAAGTAGACAGAGAACAGCGCTCATATGATCACTCAGTTCTCTGTCCTAATTCTGACGTGGGACAGCTGCAGCATCAAACCGGTGCTGTAGCATAGAGGAGAGCATGGATGTTTTATATATTTTTTTAAAACCCAATCTTCTCCTTTTAATGGTGCATTGTAGATGACAGGTCTGGGAATACTTTTGATCTACTTTTGCTACACATTGCATTTCTTAGCATAATGTAGGTCAAACACAGCCTTTTGCAGTACTGTACATTCAAACACATGCGTTTAAGCAATGCTACATTGAAAGACAATAGGCAGCTATTGACAACAAGTTAAGCTCTTATATGTGTGCTCATCTTGTGATCTGCAGGAAAGCACTTTTGAACAATCAATAGGTTGAGCTATACAAAAAGCTTGCATTTTTGTATAGCTCAACCTATTAGCTCAACCTATAGCTCAACATTCATCCATTGCTTTCTTAACATACTGTAACTGTGCTTCCATTTGTTTAAACACATTTGTTTACTTCCAGTTTAATTTCTAGAATGTCTTTTTTGTACTCTAGCAAGTACTATTGTACCTGAAACTGGCAAAGTCTAGGAGCATACATATTAAAGCCATTAAGAAAAATAGCAATCTTGCTTCGCCACTCTAAGCTGACATTAACCTTTACTTTGTGGTTTTATGGTAATTTATTACTGATGTTTATGCTAGCAAAGTGATTTTTCAGTGAAGTCCAGACAGCAAAGAGAAAATCAAAAGCAATAAATGTAAGTCGTAAGCTTTTTCTGTAAAATGCTTTTCCATTTTCTATTTATTTCATTTGTGTTATTTTTAAATACATAACATTTATTTCTGTCTCCATTTACCTAGTTCAGTCCTTTGAAGCCCTAAGCATTTCTGTATAAGCCTCTCCATGCCACTTTATTGGATACTTTTCATTAACCGGGCGTGTAATTTCAAAATGCACTTACCATACTATATGGATATTCATCTTTACATTTGAGGGTGTAACTACAATTCATGGGGCCCCATAGCAAAATTTTGATGGGGGTCCTTTCTGTGTGGCACCTGCCAGTGTCAATTAGGACAATAGGGTAATTGAACTTAAAGTGTACCGTATGTACAGCCAAAACATGTTTTTCTTGATTTTGGATGAAATGGGCAAAGGATAAGAATCACTGACTGGTTTTTACTGTTATCTAGGGCTCCTGTAGAGAGAATTCCCCTCAATTCCTGCTGATTATAAACATAAAATCATATACTGCAGTGCTGCCCTGAACTTCCAAAATATGAAACACTTGCTACCTGCCTGGAGTTTGCATGTTCTCCCTTTGTCTGTGTGGGTTTACTCTGGATACCCTGGTTTCCTCTCACACGTGAAAGACATGCTGGTAGGTTAATTGGTTCCTGTCTAAATTGGCCCTGGTATGCATAAGTATGAATGTGAGTTAGGGACTTTAGATTGTAAGCTCCTTGAAGGCAGGGACTGGTGTAAATGTACAATACATACTGTATGTAAAAACTTTGCATTAATTAAGCGGGAGAACAAGTACCTGTAATAAATAAATAAAATAAATAAACCCCTAATGCCGTGTACACACGGTTGGACTTTTCGGCTACAAAAGTCCAGCAGCCTGTCCGACAGACTTTCAGCGGACTTTGCGGCAGACTTTCTTACGAACGGACTTGCCTACATACGATCACACAAAAGTCAGACAGATTCGTACGTGATGACGTACACCGGACTAAAATAAGGAAGTTGATAGCCAGTAGCCAATAGCTGCCCTAGCGTGGGTTTTTGTCCGTCGGACTACCACACAGACGAGCGGTTTTCTGGGTCCGGCGTAGTTACGACGTAAAAATTTGAAGCATGTTTCAAATCTAAAGTCCATCAGATTTGAGGCTGCAAAAGTCCGCTGAAAGTCCGCTGAAAGTCCGCTGAAAGTCCGGGGAAGCCCACACACGATCAGATTGTCAGCCAGCTTTAGTCCGTAGACGAAAAGTCCGACCGTGTGTACGCGGCATAATGCGAACTTACATCAATCCAAACCTCAACCTACCAGTGGTGGTGCATCCCTTAAGGGCACACGGGCATCGCACCCTCTCTCCAGCCACTCCCTCTATGTAAAATAGGTAGATTCATGCATTGCATGAATCTATCCATGGCCGCTGTAGCCAACCCCTATTCAGGTGTCTGGCCCCTTTTCAGAAGCCAGGCGCCTGAATTCCAGTGGGGGGGGGTGTTTTTTTGAAGCACCTGTTTAGAGCCATATGCTCTAATAAGCTTCAAAAAAGGTTAATTGCGAGTGCAGAGCATTGCGCTCGCAATTCACCCAGGTGTGTTAGCAAAGCAAATAAATATTTCCTTTGCTAACACTAAACTGCCTCTCAGCCAATCAGGAGGCACAGATCTAATACCTGTCACCTGATTGGCTGAAGGCACAGGTGCCCTGATTGGACAGAATGGAAGAACGGGAGGACAGAGAGCCATGGAGGACACAGGAGCTCACCGCCGTCACCTGGTGCATGTCCCACAGCTCGCCGCCGTCACCCGCCACCAGGATAGGGTAAGTATGTGCGAGCAGGGGGGTCACAGAGGCTGCATATGATGGGCAAAGAGGCTATATATGTTGGGCACAGGCTACTTATGATGGGCACAGGCTGCATTTGATGGGCACACAGGCTACCTATACTTGTCAAAAAGGGTGCACTGCAAGCGCCATGCTTGGCGCTCGCATTTCACCCAGGTGTGTTAGAACAGCAAATGAAGGACTAGTGCTCCACCCGATGTGCTTCCCCATACAAGGCATCGACTGGGAACGGAGGCTGTGTTAGTCACCACGATCAGTGAGCTGGTCTGAGCCGTGGCTGTTTTGAAATTTTTGAAATTTTACTCTCTACCATATTCTAAGATGACTATCTGAGAATAGAAGATGATCCTTGTCCTCAAGCTTTTTTCCTAATTCGATATCCCGCTGTATCAGAAGGAGTCTTTTCCTCTGAGAGGAATCTAAGGAGAATCATATCCCTGCTGGCAGGCTTTTGCACAACCGTGTCTGATCTCTATATTATGAGATCCTACGGATCTGGTAAGCGGCATTGATTTTATCATCCTTTGACATCAGAGCATCGGAAGATTTACATTGTTTCACATTGTGTTTTTTCTGCTTCTTCGAATTCATATGGATTTTCATTTATATGATTCTATGTGGATGTAGCAATATGGACTACAATTGCAAAGTATGGCAATCCTCCGGTGTCTTTATGAATTGCATGTCCCTTATTGCCCAATTCTATTAAATGACATCATATTTGTGAGTCCAGTTAAGGGAACTATGGGATGAGTAGATCACCAGACTGATAACTGTTCTGCCTGTCCATGCATCTGGACCACATATACCAGAGATCTTTGCTATCATCAGAGGGATTGCTGAGAGGAGCTATAAAAAAAAGCCAGAGACCCGCCCGTCGCTCTCTTCCTCCTGGACCTGACAGGAGATGGACCTCTCCATGCGGAGAGCGAGAGGTCGTGGCCTACCACGCAGTGTTATATCTGCCTACCCATGCTAGAAGGGTTTAGCTCTGCAGGTTGCCATCCGACATCCTTACCGCCCCAGTCCAGTGACCAGCTAGTCGGTGTGTGAAGCTGCAAAAGAAAGCTCAAAGTGCCGGATTCGCTGTAGAAGCATCTCAACGCCAGAAGCTGCTCGGAGGACATTACAGCTACTTGGTTATCGGTGAGAGGGCTAATCACCCATATTTTATCTGCACTCTTGTCACAGTATCACTGGGAGACATTGCATCAGACACATCCACTTTACGAACACTTTCGTGAATTTAGCTGCATGCAGTGTTTAAACGCTTTAACTTCACTTTCTACAAGGAACCTAGTACATCTCCCTACACCTAATTAGATTACAAATAACGAGCTCCGGTGAAGAACATCAGATCTGCAACAAGAACATTAACGTTAGCGTTACACAAGGGCCCTTGTTCTATCACCTCAAGGCCTGAGTTTTCATTACCAGAGCCGTTGTTGTTTCACCAGGTAACCTCTTTTAGTGAACCAGTCTAGTCCGTTTGGTTACATTCATCTACAGGGGAAACTATAACCTTTGAAAGGAAGTGTTTTAACGTGCTGCATATCTGTAATTACCTTGTTTTGACTTTTGGAGGAATTCTTTTGCTGAGCTGGTGCCCAAAGCTCAGCATATTTATTCCCTCCTTGTTGTGTACCTCCCTGTTCAGCTGATTTAAGTAAATACTATCAGAATCGAAATACACTGAGTTGTCTGATTCACTACTTTGCAGCGGTACCAGATGTCTGAACCCAGAGTGTCAGGTGGGTTGGACTGTTCACCAGGTCATAGCAGTGCAGATAAGCAGGTAATTCCAAACAGTCCCCTAGGCAGTGCTATATGAGTATATATCAGTTTTTACACAGCGTGGCCACATACAAAGGCCCAACATTAAAGTAGCACCATCAGGCGATCTACGAGCATAAATGACACATCTCATTTCTCAACCACCTATTGCATTTTTGAAGGCCCTGGAGCACCAGGACAATGGAATTGCCCCCAAAATGACCCCATTTTGGAAAGCAAACACCCCAACGTATAATCTATGAGGCATAATGAGTCTTTTGAACGGTTCATTTTTTTCCAGAAGTTTTTGGAAAATGTGGAAAAAAATGAAAACGCATTTTTTTTTTTTACACAAAGTTGTCCATTTATCAGATATTTCCAACACATAGCATGTACGTAGCAAAGATGACACTCCAAAATACATTCTGCTACTCCTCCTGAGCATAGCGATACCACATGTGTGAGACTTTTACACAGCCTGGCCACATACAGAGGCCCAACATCCAAGTAGCACCATCAGGCATTCTAGCAGCATAAAGGACATATATAATTTCCTAGCAACCTATCATTTTTGAAAACCCTTCATATTTCTAACACATAGCATGCACATACCAAGAATTACAATCCAATTCTATTGCAGAAAGGGTAAAAAAAAAGCATTACCTGTGCTTTTAGTGGTATCCACAGAGGAGAGCACTGGTCCAGGCAGCAGGCAGGGAGGTGCTTAGCGACAGCAATATTAACTATCCAGGCAGCAGGCAGGAATATTGTCTATAGTCGGCACAGCACAGTTCATAGAAATTGTCCAGGCAGAGACAGCCAGCACAGCCATAATATTGGTCCTGGTACACTGTTACTGTTACTGTTACTGTTACTGTCAGCAGGTAGCACCAAACATACCGTGCCCCGACACTATAGGGAATTCCATGACCGAAATCCCGAGGGCACGCAATTTCTTATTTTTGACAAATATGTTGCTCCATGGCGGGGTGGTTCGACTCTCAGGGGCGTCTCCCGTCTGGAGACTTACTGGATTTACGAATTGGGGTCCCATTTTCCGCAGGGTATTAATGTGGAGTGGGATATCAATTCTTTTATTAACCAAGCATAGTTCTCCAACTCATGGTCTCTTCATCTTAGTGAATATCTTGAAGGATTTTTTTAGAAACAATATTTTTTAGAAAGTATGTTTTTAAGATTAAAATTTTTTAATTATATCTATTATTAGCATCAATACCATATTTGGACCCTTAAATTTAAATTTAGATTAATATCTTGTATACTATTACATAATTATGTATTATTATTATCATCTGAGTACATACTTAGTTTGTGCATTGAACATTATAAAAGGATGTCCTCTCATGTTGAGATCCTGTCACGTCTGCTCTAATGTTCATCCTATTATGTGATGCCCCTCACTGGCAGTGTCATCTCCAACTATCATTCGGTCATGAACAATACTCTGATCACTACATTTAGTTTCGCCACCCATTTCATGTTGTTTTGACAACATTTAAACACTACTTTCACTGAAATCCATCCCTGCTGACACTTGTATTGTGGTGTCAGAACATCACGTCCTTTCCCGGCCCCCTCCAGCCTATCACCGCTCTGCTCCCCAGACTGGATGTGTTATGGTCGCAACTGTGGAAGAGAGGCTTGGTTTTCTGTGTGGAGCGCACTGGCGCCGCATCGGTATGACGGATGATGTCATTGCGCACACTTCGATCACGCCGGATCCATTGGGTGGAGCGGGACGGCTCTTCGACCAATGGGACCTGGCTGTATCGAAAACGAGGCTTGGTGCGCACTCGGTCTAGTTCCAAACTAGCCGACCAAGCGGCCATTCTAAGTGTTAGTAGTTTACTTTGATTTTACATCCACTAATGTTAGCGGTATAATACCGCTCAGTGCCTCTTACATTTTCTGTATATTTTTGTAGCTTAACACCATCATTTTAATAACCAGGAAGTGACATCAATTGCGCCACTTCCGGTACTGTGACACTCCCAGTGGGGGTCATTTTCTGTTTAAATAGCGGTGAGGTGGGGGGGCTCCACACCCCAGATGAAGGCTTAGTAGCCGAAACATGTCGGGTGGACCCCTCACGATTACCACAATTGATTCTTTATGAGCTGTTTTTGATCTCCTACCATGTGAGTGTTTTTTCTATTATTTTAATAAATTGATGTTTTTTAAACGTTATTATGCCATGTGAGCTTTCTTTCTCGCATGATATTTGAAACATCTATTGGGCCTGTTGGACTGTCCTGGGGACATTTGAAGCTGTGATGAGACCCCTCCCCCTGCTTTGGAAGCCGAGGATAATCTGACGATTCATCTTGCCAGACCTGGTGATCATTAAGCTTTCTTTGACTTGTAAGACGTATGTCTTTTTCAAGTCACTTGATTTTGGTAAGCCTCCTCTGAAGCTTTGGTGATGGCCCCGCCACCTATTTAGATCTTTCACCCAACTGTGACCTATTTATCCGTTTGCCAGAAGTGATCAATCTCGTTCTGGAAGAAACCCCGGGGATTTTTATTTTTATTTTTATTTTTTTTCTCAGTTTTTTTAGCACACAACTCTCATAGACTTTTGGTGTTGGTCCTTCTTCCCATTAGTCACTACCATTATAACTACCAATTTTTATGGACTATATTATTTGATTTGTCACATATGTACTGTTTTTTAGATTCACTATCTATTTTTATACCACGGATTTATATTCCTGTTGTAGCCACTTTTAAATGTCAATTTGTATCACTCAGTGTTGTTTCAATACTTGTTTTTTTCCGTAAAGGACATATCGATTCACTATTTATGTATGTTATATTTAGAATTTGTATATATACATAGCGCTACACGATTCTTTTACTGTTTTTACTTTTGCCTTGGTCTAGAGGTGTGTTAGCTGCTAACGGTATATTATAATTTTTTCCTTTCAATATTGTGTGGCACAGCGCTGTACTTATTCCCATACTCTATCTTCCCCTACACTGTTACCTGCAGACACTCATTATTGTACCACTCTCCAGCCCTTCATAAACATACTGCCTCCTGCTACAGCTAATTATTTGCATAGTCCAGGTAGCGGTGTGGTCCATTCATGCGACAGGCATGGGCATGGTGGCAGTAAGTCAGCAGCAGGCTGAGGGCCACAATCAGGTAAGACCTGTGCACAGGGGCACAGGGGTAGAGGCTTCGACCCACCCAAATCTCTATGAAGCCTCCGGACTCCAGACCCTAATTCCAAAACCTGGAGAAAACAAAAACAATTGTTTTCTCCATCAGGAAAAACAGTTCTGGAGCCCCTCGCATATGTGAGACCCCTGTGTACTACAGTAGCAGGGCAACAGATCAGTCCAAGCGGTAGGCAAAAGCATAGTCCATAAAACAGGCCAGGGTCAGTTCGCATGCAAGCAGTCCAAGCGGTAGGCAGTAGAGTAGTTGATAAAACAGGCCAGGGTCAGTTCACGTGGAGGCAGTCCAAAGGGTGAGCAGAGGGATAGTCACAAAACAGGCCAGGGTCAGTTCACATGGAAGCAGTCCAAACGGTAGGCAGAGGCATAGTCAAGAAACAGGCCAGGGTCAGTTCACGTGGAAGGCAGTGGCATGGTTATTTGGGAAAGAATGGAAAATGGTCAGCACAGATGATGAAAATGGGGAAATGGTTAAAAATATGGGCTAATATTTTATGGATGTATGATAAATTTGGAAGCATTCACCAATGCAAAGGCCAGGTTGGGAGGGACACTGGGGACAATGGTAGCTGGTATCTTTTCTAAATACTTTTTTGGTGCACACGAGACATATTTTTTGCCGTCTTCGGCCTGCTTCAGATGGTGGAATGCTGAAGGGGAAGTGGCGCTCATGAAGTCAGCAAACAGCCTCAGAGCGAAGGTCTTCTGGGGGGGGTCTTTGGTGATAGATGAGGGACGTGACAACTTCTTCTATGAATTTTAGGAAGGGGGTGGGGCTTTCAATGGATTTGGTGTAGACTACGTAGGAATTGTAAATGGCCAAATGGATTAGATAAATTGCTACCTACTTATACCAGAATCGGGACCACCTTATTGACAAATAGGGCTGAATCATTTGATCGTTAAAATCTACCCCCCCATGTAGAGATTATAATCTTGGACACATGTTGGCTTTTCAATGGGACCTTGTCTTCTTTGTACCTCAATTTCAGTGTCGTCATGGATGGTGGACATCATGTGCACGTCCCACTTATCCTTCCACCTCAAGGCCAGCACTTCGTTGCATCTCAATGAAGCTCTTTCCCCCCTTCGCAGCTTTTTGTTCGCTAAAGATTGTGGGAAGCCCTTTCTATTTTTTCTGGAGGTTCCACAGGCCAGGGTTTTTGCAGTGTATAAGTGTTTGAAAAGGGGCAGGCTCGTGTAAAAAGTTGTCAACGTAAATGTGATATCCTTTGTTTAAAAGTGAGTATGCCAGGTCCCATACAATCTTTCCAGTTGTGCCCATGTAGGCAGGGCACTCAGGGGGCTGGAGCTGGGAATCTTTTCCTTCATATATGCGGAACGCATACAAATATCCCGTGGCTCTCTCACATAGCTTGTATAACTTTACTCCGTATCTGGCCCTTTTGCTAGGAATATACTGCTTTATTCCTAGCCGGCCTGAAAAGGATACCAGGGACTCATCGGCGCAAATATTCTGATCGGGGACATAGAGTTCTTCAAATTGTTGGGAAAAGAAATTTATCAGTGAGCGAATCTTGTATAACTTGTCGTAATTTGGATGATTGTGGGGAGGGCACTGGGTGTTGTCGCTGAAGTTAAGAAAGCGCCTTATCATCTTGTATCGGGACCTGGACATTAGGGCAGAATAAATGGGCATATTGTGGATAGGGTTAGTGGACCAATGGGCATGTCCTTCATTTTTTTTTGTAATCCCCATGTTTAGGGTGAGGCCCATAAACACTTTGAACTCCTCCAAATTCAGATCTCTCCACTCAAAAGGACGGGCATAGAGTGATTGGGGGTTGTTGGCAATATATTGCTGGGCATAAAAATTTGTCTGGTCCACAATAAATTGCAGCATAGTGTCGGGCAAAAACATATGAAAGAAATCAGTCTCTGAGAAATTTCGGGTGTTAGTCTGCACACCTGGCAGTGCTGTGAACGGGGGAATAATTGGCGATGCCGAGTTGGAAGGCAGCCATGTTGGGTTGGCAAGACCATCTGGCATGTATGTAGAGGCCCTGGCTCTTGGGGGTTGTGACACTCCAGTTGTCATGGACATACTACTTCCAGACCTGCAACATGGCTCAGGCGCATCCCCGCCAACAGGTTCCCAGTAACGAACAGGCGTGCGCCAATGCGCATGTGACGATCGCGGAGATCGCACGCACAGTGACGCGGCTTTGGCGCCCAGTGGCCTTTAAGAGGGGCTTCCACCATTCAGCTCTTGCTGTTTGATCTGCAGCTTCACCTGTGACCTGTTCCTGTAATCAGCATCCGATCACCTGACCTGGCTCTTTGACCACGCTGCTGTCTCCAACCCTGAACCTTGGCTTTCCCTGACTCTGATTCTGTTTACCTGCCTGCCTGATCTCCTGTTACCAGAAACCAGCCTGAACTTGACTATTCCTTGCTTGCCGATTCTGTTGAACTGATCCACTGTGTATGACCCGGCTTGTCTGACCTTGCTTCTGCCTGCTGTGTGCACCCTGCTGACCTGCATCCAGCTTACCTGCATCCTGCTGACCTGCATCCAGCTTACCTGCATCCAGCTTACCTGCATTCTGCTTACCTGCATCCAGCTTACCTGCATCCAGCTTACCTGCAGCCTGCTGACTAGTATCCAGCTTACCTGCACCCGGCACTCCAGCCAGTTCCAGTGTCTCCCAGTGGACATCATTTCCAGTTCCAGAGAATGCACCAGGCACTCATACCCCGCTGTGCTCCTACGGTCACTGTCCTCAAGAGGGTGCAAGAGGGACCTCTGCTACTGATGAAATCTCCCAATTACTCTCCATCCTCACTCAAGAGGTGAAATCCCTTCAGGACAGCTATGAACACCTGGTGAGACAAGTGCAGTCCCTGACGAGTATTACAAACCTTTCTTCCAGTGGGTTGTCATCAGAGGCTTCCCCCGCACTCCCTGTAATGATGTTATCTCCAGAACCCAGGGTCCCAATTCCGGCGAAGTTTTCTGGGGATCGAAGCAAGTTTCGGACTTTCCGTAATGCATGTGAGCTGTACTTTTCCTTACTCCCCTTAACCTTTTTGCGGGAAAACACCAAGGTGGGGTTGGTGTCTCACTTCTGCTGGGAGAACCACAAGCCTGGGCTCATCACCTGCTGGAAGAACACCATGTTTCTCTGGACTCTTTGTCATCCTTCTTTGACGCAATGTCACTCTTATATAATGACCCCCAACGAACTTCCACAGCCGAAGCTGCTCTTAGCACGCTCCAGCAGGGCCGCAGAGTGGTCGAAGATTATAAAACGGACTTTAGACGCTGGAGCGCAGATACCCAGTGGAACCGCGCAGCTTTACGGCTCGGGTGGGTGTACCAAATTCCCTGGAATCCTTGATAGACCGTCGTCTTCGGGAACGCAGGATGGAGAGGGTGACCCAGCAGACTCAACCAACTTGGATGTTACCCCAAGTGCCTATGACCTCTCGTCCTGTTCCCCTTAGACCGGTCCCAGTTAATCCTGCACCAACCAAACTAATACCGGACTTTCATAAATCTGGGCAAGTCGGACTAATGAGACCCGCATTGTCTGCCGAGGAATGTCTACGTCGGCAACAGCTCAACCTGTGTTTGTACTGCGGGGGACCGGGCCATTATGTACATTCATGTCCTGCCAAGTACCGTAGATCTTCATCCATCCCACCACACAGTCACCCAGCTCTCTCTACTCACCTGGCTATTCCCATCACCCTTCAGTTTTCTGAAAAGACTGTGTCTGTTACTGCAATAATAGACTCTGGTGCATGCAGTTGTTTTATTGATTTGAACTTTGCCAACCAACAACGCATTCCACTCCAGCACAGGGCTCAAGGACTTTCCGTTTTCTTGGCAGATGGATCCCGTATTAAATCTGGCCAGGTGACTCAAGAGACTCCCCCACTGCCTGTAATTACTGTCTCGAACCACAAGGAACTGCTTAAGTTTGATGCTATTGCTTCCCCTTTGTTCCCGATCATCTTGGGTCTACCGTGGCTTCAGGCCCACAACCCATAAATTGACTGGGGCTCCGGAGAAATCAGGTTTCAGTCCCTCTACTTTCAAGAACATTGTCTGTCCTTACCTTCCAAGATATCTGGCCCTTTGCTGTGCCTGGAAGCCGACTCAGAATTACGCTCAGCAGTACCTGAACAGTATCACGAGTTCTTAGACGTTTTTAGTAAACGAGGGGCAGAGACACTTCCTCCTCATCATTCCTACGATTGCCCGATTGAGTTACTGCCCGGAGCTGAAATCCCCTTTGGGCGAATATTCCCTCTGTCTGAGCGGGAGTTGGAGGTTTTAAAGGAATATGTTGACGAAAACCTTAAGAGGGGGTTCATCCAGCCATCCACCTCTCCGGCTGGGGCAGGGATCTTTTTTGTGGAGAAGAAGGACCACTCATTGCGTCCTTGTGTGGATTACCGGGAGCTGAACAAGGTCACGGTCAAGAACCGGTATCCCTTACCCCTGGTACCTGAGCTTTTTCAAAGATTAAGAACTACTGTTGTGTTCACCAAACTCAATCTTCGTGGGGCCTTCAATTTGGTTCGCATTCGTGCAGGGGACGAGTGGAAAACGGCCTTCCGTACCAGGTTTGGCCATTACGAATATCTGGTGATGCCCTTCGGCCTGTGTAATGCCCCTGCTACCTTCCAGCACCTGATAAATGATATCTTCAGAGACTATCTGGACATTTTCGTCATAGCCTACTTAGACAATATCCTGATCTTTTCCTCATCCTTGGATCAGCACTGGAAACACGTCAAGATGGTACTCTGCCGACTCCGTCAGCATGGCTTATACGCCAAACCAGAAAAATGCGAATTCGAGCGGCAGAGTATCCAATTTCTGGGCCTGGTAATTTCCACAGAAGGGTTCAAGATGGACCCACAAAAGTTCACAGCTGTTCTGGACTGGCCTGCACCCTCAGATAAAAAGGGGGTGCAAAGTTTTGTTGGCTTTGCCAATTTTTACAGAAGGTTCATCAAAGGATTTTCTGCAATTATCTCTCCGATCACCCAGCTAACAAGACAAAATGTCCGATTCCAGTGGAATCCCCAGGCTCAAGCTGCCTTTTCTACCCTAAAGGGACTCTTTACCTCTGCCCCCATCTTGAGCCATCCGGATCCTTCTCTTCCTTACCTACTCAAGGTTGATGCCTCAGAAACAGCTGTGGGGGCAGTTATTTCTCAGTGCCAAGGACTCAAGGATCTCATGCACCCCATAGCTTTCTTCTCTCGGAAGCTTTCGCCTGCAGAGAAGAATTACGATGTGGGGGACCGTGAACTTTTGGCCATTAAAGCCGCACTCGAAGAATGGCGATACCTGCTAGAGGGAGCAGCACATCCCATATTTATCTACACGGATCATAAAAATCTGGAACATTTACGAACTGCCAAACGTTTGAAGCCGCGTCAGGCACGATGGGCGTTATTCTTTTCCAGATTTTCATTTCACATCACCTACGGGCCAGGATCAAAGAACATCAAGCCTGATGCTCTCTCTCGAATGTACGATGACCCCAAGGAAACTTCAGTTCCGGACACCATCTTATCTGAGGGCAACTTTCTGCTTTTCCAGACAGACCTGATGTCCGGTCTAAAACAAGCCTCAGAGGGGGTGTCCGGTCCTCCAGGATCAATCTTGATACCCAGGGATGGGATGCTTTGGAAGGACAGCAAAATTTTTGTGCCAGAAAGTTGCCTGACAGAAGTGCTGAGCTTGTGTCACGACCACCCGCTGGCCGGACATTTTGGGGTTCACAAGACTCATGAACTAATCCAGCGCATGTTTTGTTGGCCGAAGCTTGAGGAAGATTGCATAGACTATGTTAAGTCATGTGTCATCTGTACCCAAAGCAAGTCTGTCAGGACCAAGTCCTGGGGCCTCCTCAGACCACTACCAATTCCTGACAGACCCTGGAGCATGATTGCCATGGACTTTGTAGTGGAACTACCCCCTTCTGAAGGACATACAGCTATCTTTGTAGTGGTTGACCGTCTGTCTAAGATGGCCTACTTCATACCCCTAAAAAGTATGCCTTCTGCTTTGGAAACCGCCCGGGTGTTCATCAGGGAGATCGTAAGGCTGCACGGGGTACCAACCAACATTGCATCTGACAGGGGAGTCCAGTTCACCTCCCGCTTCTGGAGGTCACTATGCCAAATTCTGAAAATTGAACTTTCCATGTCATCTGCTTTCCACCCCCAGACTAACGGACAAACTGAAAGGACAAACCAAACCCTGGAACAGTACATCTATTGCTTTACCTCATTTGTCCAAGATGATTGGGTAGCACTTTTGCCTCTAGCAGAATTTGCTTTCAACAATGCCAGCCATTCAGCCACAAGTCAGTCACCGTTCTTTGCGAACTATGGGTTCCATCCTGTGTTCCTGCCTAACATTATTCCGGAATCTCCTGTTCCAGCAGTACAAAGCACTGTCGATTTCCTGGGTCGCAACAACAAGTTGTTGCAAGAAGCTATGACCAAGGCGCAGGCAACCAACAAGAGGCTTTATGACAGGAAGAGAAGAAGTGAATTACGTCTCCAACCAGGTGATCAGGTGTGGTTATCTACCACCAACCTCAAGATGGCTTGCCCTCCAAAGAAGCTGGCACCCAGATTAATTGGCCCTTTCCCAGTTAAAAGGAAATTGAATGAGGTCTCCTATGAACTTACCCTGCCTGAGTCGCTCAAAGTGCACCCAGTGTTTCACGTGTCTCTGCTTAAACCCACAGTACCCAACCCTTTCCGGACAGAGGATCGGGACCACCCGGACCCGTTATTAATAAGAACGAGGAGTTTGAGGTGAAGGCTGTCGTAAACTGCAGGAGGAGAGGTAACCAACTTCAATTTTTAATCAAATGGAAGGGTTATGGACCAGAGGAGAACTCATGGGAACCTAAGCAAAATGTGCATGCTCAAGAACTGATCCAGGCCTTCTTCCGCAGACATCCTCAGAAAAGAGCTCTTTTGGGCACCCGGAGGTTGCCCTTAAGGGGGGGGGGGGGGGGCAATGTCATGGACATACTACTTCCAGACCTGCAACAGGGCTCAGGCGCATCCCCACCAACAGGTTCCCAGTAACAAACAGGCGTGCGCCAATGCGCATGTGCCGATCGCGGAGATCGCACGCACAGTGACGCGGCTTTGGCGCCCAGTGGCCTTTAAGAGGGGCTTCCATCATTCAGCTCTTGCTGTTTGATCTACAGCTTCACCTGTGACCTGTTCCTGTAATCAGCATCCGATCACCTGACCTGGCTCCCTGACCACGCTGCTGTCTCCAACCCTGAACCTTGGCTTTCCCTGACTCTGATTCTGTTTACCTGCCTGCCTGATCTCCTGTTACCAGAAACCAGCCTGAACTTGACTATTCCTTGCTTGCCGATTCTGTTGAACTGATCCACTGTGTATGACCCGGCTTGTCTGACCTTGCTTCTGCCTGCTGTGTGCACCCTGCTGACCTGCATCCAGCTTACCTGCATCCTGCTGACCTGCATCCAGCTTACCTGCATCCTGCTGACCTGCATCCAGCTTACCTGCATCCAGCTTACCTGCATCCTGCTGACCTGCATCCAGCTTACCTGCATTCTGCTGACCTGCATCCAGCTTACCTGCAGCCTGCTGACTTGTATCCAGCTTACCTGCACCCGGCACTCCAGCCAGTTCCAGTGTCTCCCAGTGGACATCATCTCCAGTTCCAGAGAATCCACCAGGCACTCATACCCTGCTGTGCTCCTACGGTCACTGTCCTCAACTCCAGTGATCTGGGAACCAGGGCTGTACGAGAGGTCTCCCTCTGCACATCAGGCTCACATACGAGGTACGTGTCACCAGTAGTTGGATTGGAATTTCCTGTGCTGGTACTCAGGCGTGATGTGGCAGGACTGGTACTGGGTCTGGGCATTTGTTCCCAGGGCCTAACGCTGGTGGCAGCGCTGGTACTGGTCCTGGGAATTTGTTCCTGGGGTCTATTGGTGGTGGCAGCGCTGGTACTGGGCCTGGGAATATAATCCTGGTTTCCAGAGTGCCGTGCCCTTTTGGGAGGGACCCATTCTTCCTCCGAATCATTTGCCAATTCACTATTTGGTTCAAATGCCGAATTTGATTCAGAATCCGAATTGGAATCTGATGAGAACTCCCCGTTGCTCTCATCGGTCATGGAGAGGATCTGGAACGCCTCCTCACTTCTGTATACTCTTTTGGACATGACGTGGTGTTACAGGTGGCAGGTGACGGTCACTGATGGGCTGTGCGATGGGTGGCAGCTGACGTTCACTGATCGGTGATGACGGTGTGACAGGCGATGGTCACTGATGGGTGACAGGCCACGGACAGTGACGGGTGATGGCTGGCGGTCATTAAAGGGTGACAGGTGATCGGTGATGGCTGACGGTCACTGATGGGTGACAGGTGATGGGTAACGGGTGATGGCTGGCGGTCACTGATGGGTGATGGGTGATGGCTGGCGGTCACTGATGGGTGACGGGTGATGGCTGGCGGTCACTGATGGGTGATGGCTGGCGGTCACTGATGGGTGACAGCTAGCGGTCACTCATGGGTGACGGGTGAAGGCTGGTGGTCACTGATAGGTGACGGGTGATGGCTGGCGGTCACTGATGGGTGACGGGTGAAGGCTGGCGGTCACTGATGGGTGACGGGTGATGGCTGGCGGTCACTGATGGGTGATGGGTGATGGCTGGCGGTCACTGATGGGTATCGGCTAGCGGTCACTGATGGGTGACGGGTGATGGCTGGCGGTCACTGATGGGTGACGGGTGATGGCTGGCGGTCACTGATGGGTGACGGGTGATGGCTGGCGGTCACTGATGGGTGACAGGTGATGGCTGATGGGTGACGGGTGACAGGTGCACCGCTGATGGTCACTGATTTGTGACGGGTGACAGGTGCACCGCTGACAGTCACTGATGGCAGTCCCTTATGTGACAGGTGTACTTTATTTGGTGACTGTGGTGACTGTTGGGTGACAGATGACAATTGGGGGGGGGGCGATGGGACAGGTGTGGTGTTGGTGCAGACACTACAGAACACAGATCGGTAACTCACTGCTTCTGGCTCTTCTCTCCTCACACTGGAAACGATGTGTGAGGAGAGAAGAGCTGGTAACAGCTAGTTACCGCTCTGTGTTTACATTTATGATCGGCTGTGAATGGATCACAGCCGATCACATGGGTAAACAGCCAGCCAATGGCTGTTTACCAGCATCCGTGACGAGTAGTGTTCCCGGGAACACTCCGCCACCGACGTGCACGCACAGCGCGATCGCGCGTATGCGCCGCGCACAATGGGGTGGACCTATCTGTATCGGTGATCTTCATCACGGCCGATCACGTGGTAAACAGCCATGTCCAATGGTTGTTCACCCCCCTCGGTGGCGAGCGGTGTCTCCGTGACACGCCGCCACCGAAGGAACAGGGATGCGCGCACATGATCGCGCACATTCCCTGTTTAAATGGGAGGCCGTCATATGACGCCCTCCCGCAACGAGAGCCGCACCGCCTGGCCGTCAATTGACAGCCGGCGGTTGGCAAGCGGTTAATAGGTGCTCAAAGAAAAAATTAAAACCATCATAATGCTTCTCAGCTTAAAAAGTCTTCCCAATTTTATTTAAATATTAAAATAGCACTCACAATGTGAACACATCTGGTGCACTACTGTGGAAAGCGCATGTACTATCCTCATAAGAGGTATGTCCATCTGGCCGTGCTCTGAACAACCTTACTTCTGGTAGGAATGTTGTGATGTTACTGGCTTCACCCCTTAAGCATTGTTCCACTGTCCTGTGGCTTCCTTGGCAATAGGTAGCAGGATAGCTCATTGGTGTATTTAGGTTTTGTGCTGCCCTAGGCCTGACTAAACTCGTGAACCCCTTAATTTAAATATGACCCACCCCTTCCTGCTAAGGCCACACCCCTTTCTGTTTAAGACCTGCCCTGTCATCTGTAAACCACACCCCTTCCTCTTTAGGCTCCACCTTTTCCTCTCTGTACATTAAAAGTGGGTACCAAGTGCCTACTTGTAAGCTCCTTGAGGGTAGGGGCTGATGTGAATGTACAATGCAGGCCTAAATATTTCAAGTCCTGAGCCACTAGCCAGACCTTATGAGTTACTCGCCACCACTTGCCCCACCCA
Source organism: Lithobates clamitans (assembly GCA_037952925.1). Lineage (NCBI taxonomy): Eukaryota > Metazoa > Chordata > Amphibia > Anura > Ranidae > Lithobates > Lithobates clamitans. The sequence goes on along the minus strand of JBBGZY010000240.1, from coordinate 322,746 downwards.
ACCCCTATCCTGCCCCGCCCCAAGTCCGATCTTAAATTATCTCATAAAATTACACTGTTAAATGTTTTATGCAGAATTAAGATCCAAAAATAAATATTAACAACAACTTTAACAATGTTAACATGGAGCATATCAGTGGCCACCAGTGCAGCCTCATCAGTGCGGCCTCATCAGTCCCCACCAGCGCGGCCTCATCAGTCCCCACCAGCGCGGCCTCATCAGTCCCCACCAGCGCGGCCTCATCAGTCGCCACCAGCGCGGCCTCATCAGTCGCCACCAGCGCGGCCTCATCAGTCGCCACCAGCGCGGCCTCATCAGTCGCCAATAGTGTGGCCTCATCGTAAAACAGCTCATTAATTGTATATTAATTGCGTATGGATTATAGCACTGAGCACTTTGCAGTACATTCAGTTTCACTGAATATGCACTGTTTAATGAGTTTGCATTGATTTTAGCATGCATGGAACACTTTGCGCATGCTGAAATCAATGCAAACTCATTAAACAGTGCATATTGAGTGAAAATGAATGTACTGCAAAGTTTGTTTAATACATTTGTGGCACAGAACACTTTATTCATACCTGTCCTCAGGCTTCTCCTCCAGGTCAGTGAAGCTCCTCTCCATCATCTCCAGCTAGACCTCCTCGGAAGGAGGGGGGGTGCTTGGCACTCCATCATGTCCAGCTAGACCTCCTGGGGAGGGGGGTACTCGGCGCTCTGCTCGTCCATGGATGATGATGCCACTCTCTGTCACTGCACTGTCACCCTGGGCCACCCTTCAGTCACTGCCGTTAACACCCCCGGCTGCCGTTCATTCATCACGCGCTGACAGGACGAAGAGCCGAGTGGGACAAACGTGCTTAGAGGAGCGCACAGAAGGGTGGGGCCAGTCACCGGCCGCTCTATGGGGGCGCCTGTCCCTCCACCCTACCCAGCCAGTTGGCTGTCTGAATACAATTGGTGGCAGTGAAGATTCCTCCATCCATGCTGTTTAGCGTGGATGGGAGAATCGCCAGCTGAACAGGAGAAATCTAGTCTTGTATGGCCAGCTTTAGGCATACAGGGTTAATATCAGAGAGTTGACCAGGATGACCAGGAGCTCTGAAGGCAATACATTTTCTCACAGATGGGGGGGAAGAAAGGAAAATCTATCACTAGCCTCAGCATGATCCCAAAGAGTTCCCTGTGTATCTGGCCAGTCAGATTTTCTAGAATGGAAACTTCAGAGTTTCATGGTTAATGATAAAGTACTGGATCTATGTTATTTTTACAGTAATAGTTACCTAATGTAATGATATTCTCCCTGTGCAATAGGGGCATTCTAGAGTAAATACGCATCAATAAGTCTTATTGTCTGTTTTAGTTGCTTCTGTTTGTTTTCTGTAGAGGACTCCTCTGGAATATTTAGTCCAGTATTCATTTATATCTAGGTAAGCATAACTTTAGTTTCTATCTCAGACTAAATGATCATATTACAATCTAGGTAATAATAGTTTTGAGGGGGTATAGTTGAGCAATTAAGATGATAAAAAGGTAAGAGCAGTTAAAGAGTAAGTTAAGTCCTGTCTGCCAAATGAGGGGTGTAGGAGAGTTTGAGGGGTTCACCTCATGGCTATACAAGACATGGTAGGAGAAATTTTACCAAATGGGGGTGCTGTGCAGTGGGGTTTAGTATTAAAGTTATTAAAGGAGCTCTTTATATGGTTCTGAGATGCAAAAGAGGAGTCATGGAGTCCACTTGTTATGGAAATCTTTCATCTCTACCTTAACCACTTGACCTCCGGAAGGTTTACCCTCCTTCATGACCAGGCCATTTTTCGCGATACGGCACTGTGTTACTTTTTCAAAACAAAGGTGCTTTATTGGTATCACATAGGATAACATCAAATATAAAAAATGACATAACACAATGCTTAATGTATCTCACAGCAGTTGGAACACTGCGCTACTTTAACTGACAATTGCGCGATCATGCAACGCTGTACCAAAAAAAAAATTTGTCTTTTTTTTTCCCACAAATAGAGCTTTCTTTTAGTGGTATTTAATCACCTAGTTAACCACTGCGTTTTTTATTTTTTGCGCTATAAACAAAATAATACAGACAATTTTGAATAAAACTTATCCAATAAAATAGAAAAAAAAATTTTATCTTTTTTCTTCATCAATTTAGGCCAATATGTATTCTGCTACATATTTTTGGTATAAAAAAATCCCAAGAAGTGTATATTGATTTGTTTGCGCAAAAGTTATAGCGTCTACAAACTATGGGATATTTTTATTTATTTATTTTTTTTACTAGTAATGGCGGTGATCAGTGACTTATAGCGGGACTGCGATATTGCGGCGGCCATTCTGACACTAACTGACACTTCTGACACTTTTTGGGGACCAGTGACACTAATACTCAGTGGTAAAAAATATGCACTGTCACTGCACTAATGACACTGGCTGGGAAGGGGTTAAACAGGGTGATCAAAGGTTTAACTGTGTACCTAGTCAGTGTTTTACTGTACTGTGGGAGGTGCTTTTACTAGGGGAAGAGATTGAATTTGTTCTCTGCTTTGCAGGGACACAAATTCCATCTCTTCCCTCCTGTCAGAGCCGCCTTCTTTACATAGGCAGATTGCAGTTCTGTGTCTTTTCTTCACAATCGGCGGTTGCCGGCAGAAATTGAGTCCACGGTACACAGTATCACAGCGGCTGTGAGCCGTTGGCGACGTGCATGCGCCTGCTACTCGGAAGTGTCAGATCAGGAATATATACGTAATCTGGCGCACAGGTGCCACCCTGTAGCAGTAAAACTGCTATAGCGTGGACCTGAACTGGTCTTTCATTTCAAAATATAGTTTATCTCTTAAACTTCTTTTTGTGATTTTAATATGTAGCACCCTCTAGTTAGGTAGGTGCTAGAGTGAGGATTTTTCTAGCAGAGTAGGAAAATTTAGGCAGGCCTAGCTGGTGGCTAGGCCTGTTTGTTTTCATTCTGGGTTGGGAGTGGCTCAGGGCAGGGCAGGTAGCATCACTGTCACCTCCCTCTTCTTTCTAGAAGGTGCGAGAAAAAGAGGAGGAGATGAGAGGTGGAGCTGCCTGGGGTATTTTGAGGAGCCTTGCCCAATCCCCAACTTGGATTGGCAGGGGACAGGCCTCCTTAAATACCCAGCCTGAAGATGGGTTACTAGGCTCAGTAGCCGTGTGAAGGACAGCTAGCATTAGAGACTTTCTATTTTGCTACACTATAGGGGCTTGCAGTCCCTGCCTACAAAGGGCAATTGCTAAAGGCCTGGCTGAGCCAATGTCAGGCCTAACCACTTTGTGCCTGGAACATTATCCAAGTTCAATCCCCTCAATAAAAAACAAAAAATCAAGGCATATGGATTGTTCTATGTCTCTGAGCATTTGAGAAGTGAATGCTGGGCTGGGCAAGGTGACAGACAATACATACAATACAAACATTTCAGCAGGCATACATACATCAAACAAAGAAAATAGATAAAAAAAATTAAACAACAATGGCTAATTCTTGTTTGCTGAAATATGACATTCTCAGTAATTATTTAGATGAGAACTGAGTTAACAGCTGTAAATCTTTCAAGTGGTTTCTAGCAAAGCATATATATGCAGCAATGTGGACCACAATCGCAAAATACAGCGTTTCCCCGTTATTTCTATATATATAGTATTGTCCCTCTAGGGTCATTATCTGACATCATATTCGTGAGCCAAACCAAAGGGATTGTGGGATTAGTACTTCCTCCGAATGGAAATTTCTCGGCATGAATATACACCTGGACTACTTATCCTAGGAATATTTGCTACCATTAGGTGGATTGCTGGGCAGAGCTATAAAAGAGACCAGAAGCCCGCCCAACACTCTTCCTTCTGGGCCCTGTGTGTGACAGACCTCTCTGTACAGAGAGGGTGAGGTCCTGGCCTACCACGCGGTGTACAACATTCCAACCGAGAAGGGCCTAACACTGCATGCTGTTCCTCAGACATCCATCCATCACCAACTTGACAGTTTGTCAACCTGCACTTAATGCTTCGCATCAGGTGATCGTCATTGCTGTCATTACTGCTTAACCACTTGACGACCGCCTCACGCCGATGTACGTCGGCAAAGTGGCACGGACAGGCAAAATCACGTACATGTACGTGATTTGCCTTCCGCGGGTGGGGGGTCCGATCGGACCCCCCCCCGGTGCCCGAGGCGGTCGTCCTATGTCCAGCGGCGATCGGTGATGAGGGGGAGACCATCCGTTCGTGGCCCCCCCCTCGCGATCGCCGCCGGCCAATGAAATCACTCCTTTGCTGCTGTATGCTAAACAGCAGCAAAGGAAGTGATGTCATCTCCCCTCGGGTCGGTATTTTCCGTTCCGGCCCGAGGAGAGACGACAAGTATGTGAGTGCACAACACTACACACACACAGTAGAACATGCCAGGCACACAAATCACCCCGATCCCCCCCCCGATCGCCCCCCGATCCCCCCCCAATCACCCCCCCTGTCACAAACTGACACCAGCAGTTTTTTTTTTTTTTTTTTTTTTTTTTTTTTCTGATTACTGCATAGTGTCAGTTTGTGACAGTGACAGTGTTGGGACAGTGTATATTACCCCCCTTTAGGTCTAGGGTACCCCCCTAACCCCCCCTAATAAAGTTTTAACCCCTTGATGACCCCCTGTCACCAGTGTCGCTAAGCGATCATTTTTCTGATCGCTGTATTAGTGTCGCTGGTGACGCTAGTTAGTGAGGTAAATATTTAGGTTCGCCGTCAGCGTTTTATAGCGTCAGGGACCCCCATATACTACCTAATAAATGTTTTAACCCCTTGATTGCCCCCTAGTTAACCCTTTCACCACTGATCACCGTATAACCGTTACGGTTGACGCTGGTTAGTTCGTTTATTTTTTATAGTGTCAGGGCACCCGCCGTTTATTACCGAATAAAGGTTTAGCCCCCCGATCGCCCGGCGGTGATATGCGTCGCCCCAGGCAGCGTCAAATTAGCGCCAGTACCGCTAACACCCACGCACGCAGCATGCGCCTCCCTTAGTGGTATAGTATCTGATCGGATCAATATCTGATCCGATCAAATCTATACTAGCGTCCCCAGCAGTTTAGGGTTCCCAAAAACGCAGTGTTAGCGGGATCAGCCCAGATACCCGCTAGCACCTGCGTTTTGTCCCTCCGCCCGGCCCACCCAAGTGCAGTATCGATCGATCACTGTCACTTACAAGGCACTAAACGCATAACTGCAGCGTTCGCAGAGTCAGGCCTGATCCCTGCGATCGCTAACAGTTTTTTTGGTAGCATTTTGGTGAACTGGCAAGCACCAGCCCCAGGCAGCGTCAGGTTAGCGCCAGTACCGCTAACACCCACGCACGCACCGTACACCTCCCTTAGTGGTATAGTATCTGAACGGATCAATATCTGATCCGATCAGATCTATACTAGCGTCCCCAGCAGTTTAGGGTTCCCAAAAACGCAGTGTTAGCGGGATCAGCCCAGATACCTGCTAGCACCTGCGTTTTGCCCCTCCGCCCGGCCCAGCCCAGCCCACCCAAGTGCAGTATCGATCGATCACTGACACTTACAAAACACTAAACGCATAACTGCAGCGTTCGCAGAGTCAGGCCTGATCCCTGCGATCGCTAACAGTTTTTTTTGTAGCGTTTTGGTGAACTGGCAAGCACCAGCCCCAGGCAGCGTCAGATTAGCGCCAGTACCGCTAACACCCACGCACGCAGCATACACCTCCCTTAGTGGTATAGTATCTGAACGGATCAATATCTGATCAGATCTATACTAGCGTCCCCAGCAGTTTAGGGTTCCCAAAAACGCAGTGTTAGCGGAATCAGCCCAGATACCTGCTAGCACCTGCGTTTTGCCCCTCCGCCCGGCCCAGCCCAGCCCACCCAAGTGCAGTATCGATCGATCACTGACACTTACAAAACACTAAACGCATAACTGCAGCGTTCGCAGAGTCAGGCCTGATCCCTGTGATCGCTAACAGTTTTTTTTGTAGCGTTTTGGTGAACTGGCAAGCACCAGCGGCGTAGTACACCCCGGTCGTAGTCAAACCAGCACTGCAGTAACACTTGGTGACGTGGCGAGTCCCATAAGTGCAGTTCAAGCTGGTGAGGTGGCAAGCACAAGTAGTGTCCCGCTGCCACCAAAAAGACAAACACAGGCCCGTCGTGCCCATAGTGCCCTTCCTGCTGCATTCGCCAATCCTAATTGGGAACCCACCGCTTCTGCAGCGCCCGTACTTCCCCCATTCACATCCCCAACCAAATGCAGTCGGCTGCATGAGAGGCATTTTTATGTCCTCCCGAGTACCCCTACCCAACGAACCCCCCCAAAAAAGATGTCGTGTCTGCAGCAAGCGAGGATATAGGCGTGACACCCGCTATTATTGTCCCTCCTGTCCTGACAATCCTGGTCTTTGCATTGGTGAATGTTTTGAACGCTACCATTCACTAGTTGAGTATTAGCGTAGGGTACAGCATTGCACAGACTAGGCACACTTTCACAGGGTCTCCCAAGATGCCATCGCATTTTGAGAGACCCGAACCTGGAACCGGTTACCGTTATAAAAGTTAGTTACAAAAAAAGTGTAAAAAAAAAAAAAATATGAAATAAAAAAAAATAGTTGTTGTTTTATTGTTCTCTCTCTCTCTATTCTCTCTCTCTATTGTTCTGCTCTTTTTTACTGTATTCTATTCTGCAATGTTTTATTGTTATTGTTATTGTTATTGATTGTTATTGTTATTGTTATTGTTATTATGTTTTATCATGTTTGTTTTTCAGGTGTGTAATTATTTACACTTTACTGTGCTTTATTGTTAACTATTGTTAACCATTTTTTTGTCTTCAGGTACGCCATTCACGACTTTGAGTGGTTATACCAGAATGATGCCTGCAGGTTTAGGTATCATCTTGGTATCATTCTTTTCAGCCAGCGGTCGGCTTTCATGTAAAAGCAATCCTAGCGGCTAATTAGCCTCTAGACTGCTTTTACAAGCCGTGGGAGGGAATGCCCCCCCCCCCCCCACCGTCTTCCGTGTTTTTCTCTGGCTCTCCTGTCTCAACAGGGAACCTGAGAATGCAGCCGGTGATTCAGCCAGCTGACCATAGAGCTGATCAGAGACCAGAGTGGCTCCAAACATCTCTATGGCCTAAGAAACCGGAAGCTACGAGTATTTCATGACTTAGATTTCGCCGGATGTAAATAGCGCCATTGGGAAATTGGGGAAGCATTTTATCACACCGATCTTGGTGTGGTCATTTGCTTTGAGGGCAGAGGAGAGATCTAGGGTCTAATAGACCACAATTTTTTCAAAAAAGAGTACCTGTCACTACCTATTGCTATCATAGGGGATATTTACATTCCCCGAGATAACAATAAAAATGATTAAAAAAAAAAATATGAAAGGAACAGTTTAAAAGTAAGATTAAAAAAGCAAAAAAATAATAAAGAAAAAAAAAACAAAAAAAAAAAACACCCCTGTCGCCCCCTGCTCTCGCGCTAAGGCGAACGCAAGCGGCGGTCTGTCGTCAAACGTAAACAGCAATTGCACCATGCATGTGAGGTATCACCGCGAAGGCCAGATCGAGGGCAGTAATTTTTCCAGTAGACCTCCTCTGTAAATCTAAAGTGGTAACCTGTAAAGGCTTTTTAAGGCTTTTAAACATGTATTTATTTTGTTGCCACTGCACGTTTGTGCGCAATTTTAAAGCATGTCATGTTTGGTATCCATGTACTCGGCCTGAGATCATCTTTTTTATTTCATCAAACATTTGGGCAATATAGCGTGTTTTAGTGCATTAAAATTAAAAAAAGTGTGTTTTTTCCCCAAAAAATGCGTTTGAAAAATCGCTGCGCAATTACTGTGTGAAAAAAAAAAATGAAACACCCACCATTTTAATCTGTAGGGCATTTGCTTTAAAAAAATATATAATGTTTGGGGGTTCAAAGTAATTTTTTTGCAAAAAAAAATAACTTTTTCATGTAAACAATAAGTGTCAGAAAGGGCTTTGTCTTCAAGTGGTTAGAAGAGTGGGTGATGTGTGACATAAGCTTCTAAATGTTGTGCATAAAATGCCAGGACAGTTCAAAACCCCCCCAAATGACCCCATTTTGGAAAGTAGACACCCCAAGCTATTTGCTGAGAGGCATGTCGAGTCCATGGAATATTTTATATTGCGACACAAGTTGCGGGAAAGAGACAAATTTTTTTTTTTTTTTTTTTTTTTTTGCACAAAGTTGTCACTAAATGATATATTGCTCAAACATGCCATGGAAATATATGAAATTACACCCCAAAATACATTCTGCTGCTTCTCCTGAGTACGGGGATACCACATGTGTGAGACTTTTTGGGAGCCTAGCCGCGTACGGGACCCCGAAAACCAAGCACCGCCTTCAGGCTTTCTAAGGGCGTGAATTTTTGATTTCACTCTTCACTGCCTATCACAGTTTCGGAGGCCATGGAATGCCCAGGTGGCACAAAACCCCCCCAAATGACCCCATTTTGGAAAGTAGACACCCCAAGCTATTTGCTGAGAGGTATAGTGAGTATTTTGCAGACCTCACTTTTTGTCACAAAGTTTTGAAAATTGAAAAAAGAAAAAAAAAAATGTTTTTTCTTGTCTTTCTTCATTTTCAAAAACAAATGAGAGCTGCAAAATACTCACCATGCCTTTCAGCAAATAGCTTGGGGTGTCTACTTTCCAAAATGGGGTCATTTGGGGGGGTTTTGTGCCACCTGGGCATTCCATGGCCTCCGAAACTGTGATAGGCAGTAAAGAGTGAAATCAAAAATTTTCACCCTTAGAAATCCTGAAGGCAGTGATTGGTTTTTGGGGTCCAGTACGCGGCTAGGCTCCCAAAAAGTCCCACACATGTGGTATCCCCATACTCAGGAGAAGCAGCTAAATGTATTTTGGGGTGCAATTCCACATATGCCCATGGCCTGTGTGAGCAATATATCATTTAGTGACAACTTTATGAAAAAAAAAAAAAAAAAAAAAAAAAAGTGTCACTTTCCCGCAACTTGTGTCAAAATATAAAATATTCCATGGACTCAATATGCCTCTCAGCAAATAGCTTGGGGTGTCTACTTTCCAAAATGGGGTCATTTTGGGGGGTTTTGTGCCACCTGGGCATTCCATGGCCTCCGAAACTGTGATAGGCAGTGAAGAGTGAAAGCAAAAATTTACACCCTTAGAAATCCTGAAGGCGGTGATTGGTTTTCGGGGCCCCGTACGCGGCTAGGCTCCCAAAAAGTCCCACACATGTGGTATCCCCATACTCAGGAGAAGCAGCTAAATGTATTTTGGGGTGCAATTCCACATAGGCCCATGGCCTGTGTGAGCAATATATCATTTAGTGACGACTTTTTGTAAATATTTTTTTTTTTTTTTTTTTTTGTCATTTTTCAATCACTTGGGACAAAAAAAAAAAATATTCAATGGGTTCAACATGCCTCTCAGCAATTTCCTTGGGGTGTCTACTTTCCAAAATGGGGTCATTTGGGGGGGTTTTGTACTGCCCTGCCATTTTAGCACCTCAAGAAATGACATAGGCAGTCATAAACTAAAAGCTGTGTAAATTCCAGAAAATGTACCCTAGTTTGTAGACGCTATAACTTTTGCGCAAACCAATAAATATACACTTATTGACATTTTTTTTACCAAAGACATGTGGCCGAATACATTTTGGCCTAAATGTATGACTAAAATTTAGTTTATTGGATTTTTTTTATAACAAAAAGTAGAAAATATCATTTTTTTAAAAAATTTTCGGTCTTTTTCCGTTTATAGCGCAAAAAATAAAAACTGCAGAGGTGATCAAATACCATCAAAAGAAAGCTCTATTTGTGGGAAGAAAAGGACGCAAATTTCGTTTGGGTACAGCATTGCATGACCGCGCAATTAGCAGTTAAAGCGACGCAGTGCCAAATTGGAAAAAGACCTCTGGTCCTTAGGCAGCATAATGGTCCGGGGCTCAAGTGGTTAAAGGGCTCTCGTACCATTCTTGTTTTGCTTGATCTCTCAATGGGATTAAAGGTAAAATAGGCCAGCCTGGGTTTCCCCTTAGAAGTATTGCCAGGATTAATGCTTAACTTTTGCTTATCCTTTCAGGTCATGTTCAAGAGGTATTCCATCGTACATACATATATATATATATTATTTTGTTATTGTCAAACTGCCTTAACTTGTATTATTTTAGAGGAATTCTTCTGCTAAGCTAGGACTGTTATCCAAATCTCAGTTGATCTATTACCCCCCCGTGTAACAAGATCTTCTCTAAAGTACTCCAATAAACGTCAATAGAATATAAACTCACTGATTTGTTTGACTTATTACTTCAAGGTGGTGCAAAGATGTCTGAACCCAGAGTGTCAGATGGGTTGGAATGCTTACAGGGTCATGGTGATGCAGATGAGCATGTAAATCCAAGCAGTCCACAAAGTGGTCGTGCTACATATATTTCCAATAAAAGGAAGGCATTTAGCAAAAATAAATAGATCATACTGTACATCAATGGCACAGAATCCGGCAAGGAACAAAATGGCTTATATTGCATATATGCAAAAAAAGCAGAATAGGGCAAAACACATGCCATTATTTTGACCACTACATCTAAAGCTGGAGACGAGAGAATTAAAACCATTTTTGGACTGGATTTTAACTTTTTGATTAGACGGAAGACAGTACATCATTTTTTTAAAACAGATTTAACTAAGATGATAAATTGAAAATTTGGTTGAACTGGATGTAACTGGATGAACTATGTAACTATGAAAATCAACTTTGTCTGTTCTACAGTAACATGAATCTTGGACTTCGTAGATTGCTTATCTCAAGTCACAAGAGTTGGTGGCAATACTAGTTAATACATTGTATACTAGAGTTTCCTATTTCCCAGCCAACTTTCTGATGGGAAATACATTTCTTTAAGTGGACAGATGCCAGAATCCCTTGTTCTTGTGTATTTTCACAGCTGTCTATCTGTGTATGTCTGCTGTCCTGCCAAAGCCTCCAGTCCTCCATGGTTCCAGTAATGTAATATACTTTGTTTCCTTAAGGTCAAATTTACTTGGCTGGGTGCATGGCAGTTTGGCTAGGGACACGTATGTTTTCTATTATGGTTGTCTTTATCTCTGCTATGTGACATATTTCAGTGATATTGCTTTGTAATGTGTCTTTTTTTGGTAGTGTTTTCCTTTCAATGGGTCCTAGACAGACATGCCTTGCCTTTTAGAATAATTGTCATATACAGTATAATATCTTTGGTATCATTAAGAAAGGAAGAAAAGAAAATGGTCCTGTTGCTTATGGCAACTATCCAAAGTTGGATATACATTTTCAAATACTAGGATTATTTAACATGGGCACAAACTGCTATGGGGACATAGCTATTTAAATTATAAATATAGTTTATATACATTGTTGCTGATACACTGTTGTGCAGAACTGCTGTGGCAACTTCCAATTTTAGCTACTTTTCAGTAAGTTTCTGATTAGAGCCTCAGTGGTTGTTTTAGATGGAATAAGACTGGGATGTTCCTGCAAAAACTTTTAAATGCAGGCGCTGTACATTGTCTTTCGGTGTCTGAAACTCAGTACTAAATAATTGGGCTCCAGTTTCCAGCACGCAGAGAAAACCCAATGGACAGCTCAACTATAACCTATCCCTTTATACTTACTACTGTAAACCTTAACCTGCTGCGCCTCCTAACCTGAATACTTAACCTATCACTTAGACCCCTTTCACACTGGGGCGTTTTTCAGGCGTTTTAGCGTTAAAAAAAGCGCTGGTAAAGCGCCTGAAAGAAGCTTCATCTGCAATTCCAATGTGAAAGCCTGAGCCCTTTCACACTGCCAGCACCCGTAAAGCGCTGCTTAAGACCCCTTTCACACTGGGGCGTTTTTCAGGCGTTTTTTGGGCGCTGGCAGTGTAAAAAGGCTCAGGCCATTGGCGCACCCAGCCCGGTGGCAAAAACACGAAAGCGCTGCAAAGAAGCTGCTTGCAGGACTTTTTTTGACGCCCTGCCAGCGCAGCGCCCCAGTGTGAAAGTACTTGGGCTTTTACATTGAGATTGCAGATGAGGCTTCTTTCAGGCGCTTTACAGGTGCTTTTTTTAACGCTAAAGTGCCTGAAAAACGCCTGAAAAACGTCCCAGTGTGAAAGGGGTCTTACACTTAACTTTTAACAAGTAAACTTTCCCCTAACTTAAAGTGTACATTGCCTTGAAAAAGTATTCATACCCCTTGAAATTTTCCACATTTTGTCATGTTACAACCAAAAAACGTAAATGTGTTTTATTGGGATTTTATGTGATGGACCAACACAAAGTGGCACATAATTGTGAAGTGGAAGGAAAATGATAAATGTTTTTCAAACCTTTTTACACATAAATATCGGAAAAGTGTGGCGTGCATTTTTATTCAGCCCCCTTTACTCTGATACCCCTAACTAAAATCTAGTGGAACCAATTGCCTTCAGAAGTCACCTAATTAGTAAATAGAGTCCACCTGTGTGGACTTTATTCAACATACGGTACAATATTTGAACATCTGGAGCAGTTGCAGTCTTCCATTGCATCAAAATTAACTTTCCTGTCGCATCATGGCAGCATACACTTTGGGTTGTGACTCCGCCCCCACAACCTGATAGGACTACATAGCTATAAATTGTAGAGATGGCCCCTGCCCGGTATTCTCTTATTTTTCCTCACCTGAAGGACTGAACATATCAGAAGCACCCCCTTACCGAATTCGCCCCAGCCAGGTTCTAGCCTCTCCTGGGTGGAAGTCCTTACCTGTACAGCCTCTAAACGAGCTAGATGGAAAGAGCCCCGCTCTGGTGATCTCGGGGGTATGTTGCGGCTCCAGTATAAGCCTTAAACAGGCTTAGTTGTTGTGCAGCGGTCTCCATGCTTCTTTGCTTCACTTTCGTTTTTTCTCCTCCTTTGCTGGGCTCTGTGGTCCCTCTGTGCCTCCCTACAGGCTTCCCGGGCGTCTCGGCGCTTCCGCGCATGCGCGAGCGGGTCGATTTTGCCAGTTTCCAAGATGGCGCCGGGCGCCTCACGCCGCTACTGCGCATGCGCGAGCGGGTCGTGACCTCGGCGGCCACGGCGGCAATTTTAAAAGCCCTGTTTGTCATTTCTGAGCTCTCCTTGCTTTCTGGAAGACTTCTGACTGCTGTGTTTTGACTTACTGCATTCCTAAAGTACCCCCCCTCTCTGGGTAAGTGTCTAATACTTATGCACTGTCTTTTTGGGGCCTGGTTGCATGTTCTTACCTTCCTATACCCTTCTCAGGTACTCATCTTCCTCTCCTATGGAGGCCGCTGCCCCAGCAGATCACCACCAGCCTAATAGGTAAGGGGGGGATTCCAGTGGTAAGTAGAGAAGATTGAAAAAGAGAGCAGGACCTTACTAACGCTACCTAATTGGTCAGCCCTGTCAGGTCCGCAAGATCATCCAAGTCAGGACGAAGAGAATCTTCGCACAGGAGAAGCCGCTCCGGCCATAGACGCAGCCGCTCATGCGGAAGAAGTCGCTCAGGCCGCAAGGGGAGTCATAGACGGAGTCGATCCCATTCAAGACATAGCCGTTCCTACCACAGAAGATCCCCTGCACGAGGACACCAATCCTCTACGCACCCTTCCCGCCCAGCCGGGAACGCTTGCTGGGTATGTGGGGCCACGGCCCTCCCAGACAAACTAGCCTGCCGCAAGTGCATAGATGAAGCCACCAGGGAGAAAGAGCCGGATTCCATAGAACCCACTGGAGTCTCTACTCCCCAGGTCTCAACTCCTGATGTGGAGTTTACGGCCTATAGCACCTCACCCACCATTCCCAGTGCATCAAGAGATCAAGAACTCCCGTCGGATGATGAGGAGCTGGAAGCATCAGCTGGCTTTGATTTTGCGCTCATAGAACCGTTCATCAGATCAGTTAAGGAAGCGATTAACTGGGAGGAGCTTGAGGAGATACAGCCAAAACAGAGAAAGTATTTCCCAAACCTCAAGAAGGTTCCGGAGGCTTTCCCATTCATCGACGAATTAGATGAGCTGATTAAGGAGGAGTGGCAGAATCCAGAAAAGAAGTTCAGTCTGTCCAACAGACTTACCAAACTGTACCCAATCAAGGAACCCAAAGTATCCCCTTTACTTTCTCCTCCAGTAGTGGATGCATCTTTGATGCATCTAGCCAGGCACGTGACGCTCCCCATTGAAGATGCAGTAACGTTCAGAGACGTGCTTGACAGGAAGGTGGATACAGACCTTAAGAGAGCTTACCTGTTCGCAGGAGGTGCCTGCAGGCCAACGGTGGCATTAGCGGCGGTTGGGAAGCTATCTCCAGCTGGTCCTCAGCTACAGCGAGACTCGTCACTGAGGGCGCAGATCAAGAGCAGATCACTAAGGCCTTACAAGAACTTAGCCTTGCGGGAGATTTTGTGGCGGAAGCTTCCGTAGATACTATCAGATCCACATCAAGGTCCATGTTAGCCTCTGTAATGGCCAGAAGGGCGCTATGGCTTAAACCTTGGTCGGCTGACCCCGCCTCGAAATCAAACTGGTGCAGGATTCCGTATGACGGGGTGAACCTCTTTGGGGCGAAGCTGGATACCGCAATCTCTAAAGTGACAGGCGGGAAGTCGGGTCTCATACCATCGGACAGAAGGCCGAAACAACAAAGGCCACCTCCCTTTAAACGTAATCTTCCAGGGAGATATAGGGATGCAAAATCCTATAGACCCGGGAAGGAATACAGAAGGAGCTGGAAGAACCCCCAGACGTCCTTCCTCAAATTCCAGAAACCCAAGACCCCTGCCTCCAATGACCAGAAGTCCTTTTGAAGGTTCGCCCGCCCAACCAGCGGTAGTGGGTGCCAGACTCACAAAGTTCAAGTTGGTCTGGGCGGGAATGATAAAGGACCCATGGACGGTGTCCACCATTCATTTCGGACACAGGTGGGCATTCAGAGGTCGTCCTCCAAGAGACCAATTCTGCTCAACCAGACTTCCTCCTTCTCAAGAGAAAAGACTATCCCTAGTCCAGTATATCCAGGAGTTGCTCCAAAAACAAGCAATAGTGGAGGTACCGCCATCTCAAAGAGGCAAAGGT
Source organism: Lithobates clamitans (assembly GCA_037952925.1). Lineage (NCBI taxonomy): Eukaryota > Metazoa > Chordata > Amphibia > Anura > Ranidae > Lithobates > Lithobates clamitans. Next base: position 307,606 of record JBBGZY010000240.1, on the reverse strand, counting down.
TTCTATTCCCCACTTTTCTTAGTGAAAAAGAAATCAGGGGACCTTCGTCCAGTCTTGGATCTAAAAAACCTCAAACGGTCGATATAGATAGAAACATTCAAGATGGAAAGCCTTCAATCAATCCTCCAAGCAATAAACTTGGGAGATTGGATGCTGTCAATCGACCTCCAGGGCGCGTATTTGCATATCCCTATCCATTCCGAGTTCCAAAAGTTTCTCCGGTTTACCCTAAACCATCAGCACTTCCAATTCCGAAGCCTCCCGTTCGGGATCTCTACCGCACCCAGGACGTTTACAAAGGTCCTATTACCTGTAATAGCCCACCTGAGAGAAAGCGGGCTGAGGGTCCACCATTATCTGGACGACATCCTACTTCTCTCAGACAGCCAGGACTCTCTCGTCCTTCACAGGGAAATCCTGGTCTCCACGTTACAGTCCCTAGGGTGGCTGATAAATTGGAAGAAGAGCAACATCCATCCCACACAGAGAATGGTCTTTCTGGGAGCCGAACTGGACACAAGGGAGAACACAGTGGAACTTCCGGGGGAAAAAATCGCTCCTCTAATTCAAAAGGTGAAAAGGGCAATCTCTGCTACAATGCTCCCGGCCAGGACATGTCCCAGTATCCTGGGCTCCCTAGCTTCCACCATTCCAATGGTCCAATGGGCACAATGGAATTCGAGGCCTCTCCAGATCTCCTTTCCGCGTCAGTGGAAGGGCACATCAATGTCCCAACCAATCTTCATCTCCCAGGAGGTAAAGCAATCATTGAAGTGGTGGGTACAACCTCACAACTTGGGAAGATGCAGGCATATAATCACTCCCTATCAAGAAACCGTGACCTCAGATGCCAGTCTACAGGGATGGGGAGCTCACTATCAGGACCTTGCGGCTCAGGGTCGTTGGCCTTTCAGGGCACAGGATACAGTGTCGAATGTTCTGGAGATGAGAGCAGCATTCCAGGCTCTCCTGGCCTTCAGTTTTTACTTGAGGGGGAAGCACGTCCTCCTGAGGATGGACAACAAGGTGGCTGTTGCCTACATCAACAGGCAGGGGGGCACCAGAAGCAGGTCCATGTTGCAGGAGGTCCGTCCTGTTCTGGAATGGGCACAGCTGAATCTACTGGACCTAAGGGCGGTTTATGTTCCGGGAGTCCAGAACACCTTAGCCGACTCGCTGAGCAGAAATTTCCCCTCCAACAACGAATGGTCTCTGAGTCCACAAGCCTATGCTCTCATATCCCGAACCTGGGGCTCTCCAGAGATAGACCTAGCAGCAACTCCGGAGAACACAAAATGCCAGAGATTCCTATCAAGGATACCGTTTCCTTCGGCAGAGGGGGCGGACTGCCTCCAACACGCCTGGAACTTTCACCTGGGGTACAGTTTCCCCCTGACGCCTCTCATAGCGAGATTCCTCCTGAGGCTCAAGAAGTCAACAGCATTGGTGGTAGCAGTGATCCCTTTCTGGCCGAGGAGGCCATGGTTTACTACCCTCATGCAGCTGAACACGGCAGAGCCTCTACCTCTCCCATTGACGACAGACCTACTCTCCCAGGGGCATCTTCTTCACCCGAACCCGGGAAAGCTACACTTGATGGCCTGGAGACTGAAAGGGCTAGGTACCTAGAGCAGGGCTGTTCCCAAAAGGTGGTGGATACCTTACTCCAGGCCAGAAGGTCTACTACCAACATCACGTACAGAAGAGTTTGGGAAAAATTTGTCTCCTTCTCTCAACAGCAAGGTTGGGACTCGTCCTCCCCGTCGGTGTCTCAGATCTTGGAATTCCTTCAATTAGGCCTAGAAAAAGGCCTTAGGTCAAGCACCCTGAAGGTCCAGGTATCGGCCCTGTCCGCCTTGACAGGAGTTAAATGGGCGCAAGAGCCTCTGGTGATTCAGTTTCAGAGGGCCTGTCTAAAGCTGAGGCCCCCCAGGAAACCGTCATTCCCGGTCTGGGATCTCTCAATTGTTCTGGAGGCATTATCCAAGGAACCCTTTTTTCCAACGCAGAGCATATCCCTCTGGGATCTAACGCTGAAAGTTTCATTTTTAATAGCCATAACATCGGCGAAGCGAGTGTCAGAGATGCAAGCTCTAATGGTTAGCGAACCATATTTGGTTGTTCTTCCAGACAGGCTAGTCCTAAGACCTTCGGATCGATTCATCCCCAAGGTATCCTCATCTTTCCATTTTAACTAGGAGATTAATCTTCCAGCACTCAGCACGGATCAGGGAGATCCTCATCCACTAGATGTTAAAGGTACCGTCATGGAATATCTCTCGGCAACAAAATCCATCAGAAAGTCGGAGAGCCTCCTAATTATCCCACATGGTTTCAGGAGAGGTCAAGCGGCATCCTCACGCACCATTGCTTCATGGCTAGTAAAGACCATCAAGAGATCTTACTCACTGAGTAACCATCAAGTACCTGAGGGCTTAAGGGCACACTCCACCAGGGCAGTAGCAACCTCCTGGGCGGCATATTGTAGAGTCTCGGCGGAGACGATTTGCAGAGCGGCTACCTGGTCCTCCAGGAACACCTTCATGTCTCATTACAAGGTGGATTCCGCCTGCTTATCCACGGTGGATTTCGGAAGATCCGTTATCCAGGCCAATTCCTCTATTATTTGATTAATAAACTTAGTTTGAATTCCCACCCAGTCTTTGCGAGTTACTCCCCAAAATGTATGCTGCCATGATGCGACAGGAAAACGGAAAATTGTATACTCACCTTTCCGTAATTTTCCTTTCCTGTCGTATCTTCATGGCAGCATACAATCTCCCACCCGTCTAAGGTGATATATATACGGAGAATACTGGGCAGGGGCCATCTCTACAATTTATAGCTATGTAGTCCTATCAGGTTGTGGGGGCGGAGTCACAACCCAAAGTGTATGCTGCCATGAAGATACGACAGGAAAGGAAAATTACGGAAAGGTGAGTATACAATTTTCCGTTTTCTAGCATAAAACAATATTATACGGATAAGAATATGAGTATGAGTCCTGTGTACAAAGTCATTCAACACACCCAATATGGCACCTGTATTTGTAGTGTGTGTTCAAAAAAAGAAAATAGGTCCCTCCAAAAGCGGACAGGACAGGGCAGGACCAAAACATATGCATGTAACCAGCTTCAGAGAAGCCACATCGAATGCAGGAAGCAGCGGATTCATATCCCATATGGGCCAGCCTGGCAGGAGTATAATGTAACTGATGTATGAATTTAAATTGTACATATTGGTCATTAGATCCAATAAGATCAAGGAAGCACACTTCTGAGGCCTCCTCCCATCCCTCCTCTGACAACCCAGGCATTTCCTTTTCCTATTTCCGCTGAGCAATCTGAAAGGGTTTGACCCCCGCAGCCTGCAGGCGAGAATAAACAGTTGTGACCAGTTTTTTAATGTCCGGATAAGACATAAGTGCCTCCAGAGGTGATTCAGTGAGCTCAAGGGACAGACCAGAAAACTGTGCCCTGACAGCATGGCGTAATAAGAGGTACCTGAAATAAAATTTGTTTGTTACACCACACCTAGCCTTCAGGTCTTCAAACGAGATAAACGCATCATTTAAGTAAATCTGAGAGATATGTGTGATACCAAGTCCTGTCCACCACTGAGAGTCTGGGTGGCCCATGAGCTCAAGGAAATTGGAATTATGCCATAAAGGAGCCTTGGGGGACACCCCTCCTGGCTTTGTGATTACTTTATTACCCTCATGCCAGGCTAGCCAACCCACTTCAATCGGTGAACCCCTGGAGCAGCGTTTAGGCACAGACCTATGTAGTGTATCAATACGTGAGGTCCTGGGGCCATTAATGGCAGTCAACAGAGCAGTGGAGCAGGAAGAGGAGGCCTCAAGAAACCAGTCATAAACATAAGCAAGCTGTGATGCTATAAAATAGTGACGTAAATTAGGGCAGGCTAACTCACCATCCAGCTTTGCAGCCTGAAGTGAGGCCCTTGCAATTCTCGGGCTCGAACCTTGCCAAAGAAAGGAGGACACAAGTGAATTAATTTTAGTAAAGAGTTTTTTAAATAAAAAGATTGGGAAAGCCCGAAAAACGTAAAGAAATTTGGGTAAGAATATCATTTTAAAAATATTTACGCGTCCAATTAAATTTAGTGGTAATGAGGCCAAGGAGCGTAACCTGGCCTCCATATGTTTTATAATCGGGGTAATATTGAGGGTCTGGAAACTTGATAGGTTATTGTTAATATATATTCCTAGGTATTTAAACGTATGACATATGGTCAACTTAGATCAGGCTAGATAAGCATAATCCCTTTCGGGGCCTATAGGGAATGCAACAGACTTTTCCCAAACAACTTTCAGTCCCGAGGCCCTCCCAAACTCCTCCACAACCTCCATCAAAAAGATAAAGGACTGCTTTGAGCCATCCAAATAGATCAAAGCATCATCCGCATATAGAGAGATCCTCTCCGACAGCTCACCATAGCAGATGCCTCCCACTGTCACCGTCTGCCGCACTGCCAGAGCAAGTGGCTCAATTGCTAGTGCGAACAGAAGTGGCGAAAGCGGGCAGCCCTGCCTGGTACTCCTCTGCAAATTAAACATGTCCGACACATCTTTATTGGTACTTATCCTTGCCTTGGGGTTGGTATAAAGCAACCTGACCCACGCAATAAATTGGACACTAAAACCCATACGATGCATAGTTTCCCAAAGAAATGACCAGCTGACAGTATCAAATGCTTTCATCACATCTAGTGATAGCACCAGTCCGCTCCTCTTGTCAATGGCAGCCCTGTGAATAAGTAAATAAAGGCGCCAAATGTTGTCATATGTACTCTTCCCAGGCATGAACCCTGTCTGGTCCCTGTGGACAAGATGGAGAATAACCTTTTGTAATCTCAGAGCTAAAACCTTCGCTAGTATTTTAACATCACTATTTAGTAACGAGATCGGGTGGTATGACCCACACAATAGTTTATCTTTGTCAGGCTTGGGTAGCACTATAATAAGCTTCTGTCATAGAGGGAGGGAATTCGCCCTCCTCCATTGCCCGATTGAAAAGGGGCAGTAATTTCTGCGCCAATTCATTAGCATATGTTTTGTACCATTCTGCTGGCAAACCGTCCAACCCAGGAGTTTTATTGGGGGGGTAGAGAGCAAATATCATCAGTAATCTCATCAATTGTCAGAGGAGTGTCTAGGATAGAGACGTGGGAGTCCTCCAATACAGGACACTGAAGGGAGTCAAAGAACCCCAGTGTTTCCACTTCGTCCGAGGGAGGGGGGCTGCGTATAAGTTTTGGTAGAAGGACTTAAACGTCAGATTTATGGTCAATGGATCCGAGGTAACAGTGCCATCCAGCAATTGAATCTGTGGTATAGTCCTATCTATATATTCAGTGCTAGAAAGAAAAGCTAACATTTTACTATTTTTTTTCACTGTACTCATGTAGCCTGGCAGACAAGTATAACTGCTGAGTCCACGTTGCGTCCACCCTATGGAGATCCAGGGCCCTGTGTGCCCCCACCAGAACTCCATGAGAGTCCGGGGTGGGGAGCGCAGAGTATTGGGCCCTAGCGGCCTCCAAGGCCAGAAGAGCAGCTCTGGAGGACCTCCTATGTTTAGCAATGTTAGAGATGTATGAGCTCCGTACAGACGCCTCGAAGGCATCCCGGGTGGGGCCAAAAGAAGCCGATCCGGCGTGGTCCCCCCAATATAGGGACATGTCACGCCGGACCGGCTCCTCAAATTCGGTAGTGGATATCCAAAGGGGGCTGAGCCTCCACAACCGAAAGGAGGGTCTGTGGCAAAGCAGTAATTCAACACACAGGGCGGAGTGGTCAGAAATCGTCTGAGATATGTAATACACTGTCTGGATATATGAGGTCAGGTCAGAAGTCCAGAGGGCGTAGTCCAGCCTGGAAAGAGTAGAGTAAGACTGGGACTGACAAGAGTATTCCCTGGCCAAAGGGTTTTGTTGTCGCCATAGGTCAATGTATCCAAAAGAGGTACACCACTGACAAAACAGCCTAGATTCGTACTGGATGGATTTCAGTCTATCCAAGATAGGGTCTATTACAGAGTTAAAATCCCCCACAATAAGGGTGGCTAATGTGGGCAAATCAGATAACCTCGTACATAGATCCATAAAGAGTGCAGCCATGACAGGGGGGGAGCATACACAATCACCAAAAGTAACGGGGTGGCATGTATTTTGCATTGAAGAAAATTGTACCGCCCGTTAGGGTCTAAAATCACTCTGTCACATGAGAAGGGGAGGCCCTTCCTTATGAGGATGCACACCCCCCTGGCATAATTAGAAAATGTGGAATGATATCCATGCATAACCCAGTGTTTCTTTAAGGCAAGCACTTTTGACCCCATAAGGTGTGTCTCCTGCAGGCACAGCATATGAGGCTTATGTGTCTTGAGGAATTCAAACATGGAAGCCCTCTTAAATTTTGAATTTAGACCCTGGACATTCCGGGAAACACACTTGACCAAAGACATATTAAATTAGTGAAAGTCAACAAATCAAAGGTGTTGTCACGGCTGCAATCCCAGAGGGAGGACAAGGCAGGACAAAAAACAAACACACACACACCACAATCATCCATGCACACAACATACCCATGTTTATCAAAGACACAGTGAGAACTGGCAGTGGCATATATTTAACCCCTGCCTTACCCCAAAAACCAGGAGCAGGCTTAGACCCCGAACTGCTAGTAAATACTAGAAACATGGCCAATACAGGCAAATCAGCGACCGAAACTTAAAGAAAGTCAGGTGTCAACCAAGTATGCATATAAGTAGCAGCATAGATGTCCTCTTGTGAAAGCAGGTAACTTGAATCACCTGCCACAGGTAAAGGCCCTCCGGCCGGGAAGAAAGAAAAAAGGCAGACCACACCCACTGACTGTTTCCGGGCAAGGAGGCACTCAATACACCCAGCTTGTTGCAATTTCCAACCTTGGCCGAAATAATAGGGCGCCATCTCTAGGCCAAGGGGAAAACCACACAACCAGCCAAGCTGAAAAAGAACCAGAATTTACAATAATTGCAGTCTGAGCTAAACTACAGCTTCAGACAACTACATTTTTACTTATAGCGTCTGTATTAAAAATACCTGCGCTACATGCAAATAACTGAAGAGCTTCAAATTTTCCTCTAGATACACAAATGCCTGTCTGTAAGTATATTTATTATTTCCCAAAGTTCATTGTACACTTTGACTGCACTGTTATGTGTTTGATATATGATTTAAATATAAGCTTTCTGTATAGTAATATTTAATGTTGTACTTATTGCAAAGTGTAATACATATTGTAATCCTAATGCCGTGTACACATGACTGGACTTTTCGTCTGACTGAACTCCGAAGGACTTTTCAACGGAGTTCCGACGGAGTTCCAACGAAACGGACTTGCCTACACACAATCACACCAAAGTCTGATCGTTTCGAACGTGATGACGTACGACCGGACTAGAATAAGGAAGTTCATAGCCAGTAGCCAATAGCTGCCCTTGCATCCTTTTTGGTCCGTCGGACTAGCATACAGACGAACTGATTTTCCGATCGGACTCAAGCCCGTCGGAAAGATTTGAAACATGTTCTATTTCTAAAGTCTGACAGATTTTTCGACAGAAAAGGTCAGATGAAGCCCACAAACGATCGAATTGTCCGACGGATTCGTTACGTCGGACTAGTTCGGTCAAAAAGTCCGGTTCTGTGTACATGGCATAAGTTTCTCTGATTGTATTGCAGTTTACAGAACTATTGATAGAAGAAAATTCAGTTTTGGAATAAAACACAATGCTATTTCTGTCCATTTTGTTAACTGGCTGTCAGCTAAGGGATAGTAGGACAGCACAGTACTGCATATGAGAACCAGTTCAGGACATATAAATCCATTATATACATGTGTTGCATGGCATGGTATGTAAACTCAAAATATTTAGTGCAGAATGTGTACATTGCATATTAATTAATGAATTAATTAATGAAGAATTAATTGAAAAAATTACCTCGTGGAATGTCAACAGCGGAGAAATTTTGTAGTTCCTGCCCAATTCATCTGTCAACTTGAGTGCCTGATGATATACAATTTAAGAATACTGAAAATATGTAGTTGAGCAAACATTTGTACAGTGGTTATCTAAGCAGATAACCTGAATATATGTTTTAAATGTTTCACATATATTTGTATATTTATAATAGGTCACTTGGAGTTAATGAGCAATACAAACTGATATGCTTTTGATCAGCTAGCAGTTCCTGAATTGAAACCCTATATTTACGGATTATTTGTTATCACTTTATCCATTATTTATAGATACATTTGTTATTTACTTTATTTATTACAGCTATTTTTAGCGCTTGAAAATATATGCAGCAATTTACATAACATGTACATTCACGTCAGTCCTTGCCCTCAAAGAGCTTACAATCTAGGCTCACATGCATTCATACTAGGGCCAATTTAGACACAATCCAGTTAATGCACCACCATGTCTTTGGGGTGTGGGAAGTAACTTTAGTACAGGGAGGAAACTCACACAAGCACAGGGAAAACATTCAAATTCCATGCAGACAGTATCCTGACGGTATTCAAACCAGGACCCTAATGCTGCAACGCATAATATGTAATATGTTTAGCAAGTATTGCAGTGTAGTACATCCTCTTTATTCAAGGTCATGGCTTTACGCCAGCTTTGGAGAAGCTTGTCTTAGGCTACATTTTCAAGTGCCACAGACTGATAACATTTCTATGTACTATCCCTAGTAAAGTATGCTTGCTTTTTGATTCTAGAAGAACACTTTACTTTAGTGGAAAATATTTTTGTAGAGTAAATTACAAACTGTGGACCTGCCTGTAGTTAGAGATTTCCTGGAGCTGACCCAAATTTCAGCAGCCAACTGAGAGGACTTCTTCTCATGCTGCGTACACACGAGGGGATTTTTTGACCGGACTGGTCCGACAGACCAAATCCGGCTCCATGGGACCTGCAGCGGACTTTTTCGGTCGAAAATCTGACGGACTTTAAATTTGGAACATGTTTCAAATTTGTCCGACGGACTCGAGTCCAGACGAAAAATCCGCTCGTCTGTATGCTAGTCCGACAGACGAAAACCGACGCTAGGGCAGCTATTGGCTATTGGCTATCAACTTCCTTATTTTAGTCCGGTCGTACGTCATCACGTACGAATCCGTCGGACTTCGGTGTAAACGTGTGTAGGCAAGTCCGTTCGTTAGAAAGTCCGTCGGAAGTCCGTCGAAAGTCCGTTGAAAGTCCATCGGAAAGACTGTCGGACCTTTGTTGCCGAAAAGTTCACCTGTGTGTACAGGGCATTAGACTGTGAGTGAGAAAGACGGGCCTTTGTCGAGTTAATACAGTTTGTGGGGCAAACTGCAAGCCAATGGAGCAAATATATTTTCACTTCTGTCCCGTAGACAATTCTGCGAAAGAGTATTTATGGGACAGACGCCATGTTTCTGGGAGCTTTTTACCTCATGGCCCTCCTGGCCTAGAGTTATGTCTTAGTGAGTTCTACCTCGTGGCCCTCCGGCCTGGAGGGTTGCGTTGCGGCAGCCGTGCGGGTAGACCCAGAAGCCTGTCTGGGGCCTGCTATCGCTGGGATGGTCCTGTGCTGTCTGTCCTGCGGGAAGAAGCCAGACAATCGGGAAGATCCAGGGGAGGACCCATCTTGGAAGGGACCATGCAAGGCTGGTCTTAAGAAGGGCCTGGTGACTCGATTGGAGGACGCCAAGTACTGCCGGGTTGGCTTAAAGGTTCTGGTACTGTGTTTGCTGTTCATTGAAAACTACTACATCCTGTGGCAGAGGATCATACAGTTTGTTTCACCCAAGTCTGTGGCAGAGATTTTTTGTTCGTGCTGCTTTCCGGCTGCTAGGTTAGTGAGAGAGACCTATCCGGGCGGGCAAAGATTTAATCCTGAGCTGAGGATAAATTCACCCCTGAGATTTCAATTCCTTAGTGCTACACCAAGAAAAGGTATTTGAACTTCCCTGCAATTCTTCTTCTACCTCTTTTCTGCTACTTCTTCCAGTTATCTCCCATTAAAGCATTGAAAAAGTACTCAAGTGACTGGTGCCTACATTGTCTGATAATAAGCTCAACGGGACCCTAGACCCGGTACTGGTGAAATTACAGGTAAAAAAGGTGACGGTAACAGCCCGCTAAAATTCAGCAGCTCCACCGTGAGTTAGTGCTACACTTTTCTTGGGTGGAAACTTACTAACTGACTGGAAATATATATTCTGGTTGATTAAAGACATTGGGGTTGATTTACTAAAGGCAAATCTACTTCGTAAGTACACTTGGAAGTGCAGTCGCTTTAGATCTGAGGGGAAGATCTGAATTAAGAGGAAGCTGTGCTGATTTTATCATCCAATTATGTGCAAGCTAAAATGCTGTTTTTTATTTTCCTTGCATGTCCCCCTCAGATCTACAGCGACTGCAATTCCAAGTGCACTTGTAGTGCAAACTGGATTTGCCTTTAGTAAATAAACCTCATTGTGATCAGTATATGCTGTACTCCCAAGCAGATAAAAAAAACACCATTTGCTATCTGGCTGTTGTACATAAACGCTCTGTGCACAAGCACACTCTATGATGACTGTGTCTATTGGACGCAGCAGAGCACAAATCTAGGCACAGAGCCAATTTAATTGGTCCTGTACATGTGACCATTTTGACCAATCACAATGAACACAAATGTAGACAAAGGCTGCATTCTGCCCTGTACATGCTCCTGTGCTTCTTACAACTTTTGTACACAGTTCATGTGTTTTACTCCACTGTCTTATGTTTTAAATAAAACCATTAACATTGCATACCTTTGTATTAGTTTTTTGCTGCCTTGAAAAGCCCTTCGTTCTTGGGGGACAAATCCCCTTTTTTGCATTTTGCCACTGCTCTTTCCTTCTCCACATAAATCGTCTGTGAGAAGAAAGAGACTGTTCCTCACTGTTGGTCACCATCACTTTTTTATAGTGTCCCTGATCACTAGCGACACCAGTCACAGTATCATCAAACCAGTGTAAGCCAGCCACAGTGTCTCTGATCGTTAACCACACCAGTCAGTGTTACCAGACCAGTGCATCAAGCAGCAGTGTTCTGATCGCCACCACACCAGTCAGTGTTACCAGACCAGTGCATCCAGCAACAGTGTTCCTGATCACCACTACACCAGTCCCAGTATCACTACATCAGATAAACCAACAACAGTGCCCTGAGTGCAAGCAACCCTTGTACCAGTGTAAGCCAGAAGAAATGTTCTGATCGCATCCGCACCAGTGCAGTGTCATCAGAGCCAGTGTAACCCAGCAATAGTGTCTTAATCACTAGCCACAAAAGTACAGTGTCACTAGAGTCAGTGTAAGCCAGAAACAGTGTTCCTGATTGCTGCCACACCAGTGATAGTGTCACCAGACCACTGCAGCCAGCAACAGTGTTTCTGGTGACTATCACTCCGGTGTCAGTGTCACCAGTCCACTGCAGACAACAACAGTGTTCCTAATTGCTAGCCACATCAGTGGCAGTGGCACCAGAGCCAGTGCAGTCAGCAACAGTGTTCTGATTACTAGCCACATCCATGGCAGTGCCACCAGAGCCACTGCAGTCAGCAACAGTGTTCCAGATTACTAGCCACACCAGTGCCAGTGTCACCAGAACAGTGCCAGGGAAGAGAAGCTGGAGCAGATTCCACCTGATTTGTTTGTCTGCTTAAAGCAGAGTTCCACACATTGTTTAGTTTATTAAAAGTCAGCAGCTACAAAAAGTGAAGCTGCTGACTTTTAATAAACAGACACTCAACTGTCCCATGGTCCAGCGATGCGGCCGCCCGAAGCCTCGCTCCTCTCCCCCTCCTCTCTGCTGTCGCCATCATAGCCACTGTGGGCACTGGGCCGTAACACCTTTCGGATTCACGGCCGGGCGCGCACTGCACATGCGCGAGTCGCGCTGCGCTCTGCTAGTGGCCAGGCAATCTTCTGGGACCTGTCATGTGTCCCAGAAGATTGCTGGCAGGGAGGGGCCGCCTAGGGGGAGAGGCGGAGTCGCCTAGGCGACCAAGAGCAGGAAGAAGGAAGTGAGACAGGAAGTCGCACTCTAAACTAAGTACCCACTCCCCCCCCCAAAAAAATGACATGCCAAATGTGGCATGTCAGGGAGCGAGGAGTCCGCTTTAAGAGGACTGAGTAGATCTGACTGCCTTATTGTAAGGGCCATATCATCTCTGTAGAAAAGTTCCTTATGCTGCAAGTGACTATCTCTCAGAGTTCTAGAATTGTGTTACTTTTCTGTCACGCAGTACCACTATATCTTAACTTTCCTCTTCAGCTTATAAGGAGATTAGCAGACTGTGCAAAGCTCAGTTCTCTGAATGTTTGACAACAGATGAAAATTTTTGAGAATCCTGAAAACAGCAGCAAACCCCACTAGAAGCTGAATTTTGTATTTCTTTTTCTGGCCTTTTTCAAGGCCAGTTTGTAAGATTTCGGAAGTAAAAAAGGCCATGGGTAACTGGGCAGTGCCATGGGGGAAATCACTGGATGCTAGAACACAGTGTCCTTAGTTGCTAGAATGTAGATAGCAGCATTCTAGCAACCAAGGAGTGGAAAGTAATTCATTCAGTGGAGGTAATGATAATGCCACTAAATAAATGATTTATGGCTGCAGAAGCTGAGGCTTTGACTGGTGGGAAAACTGGCCATTTAGTTTTCCCATTTAGGTCAAATGCTACATGTACACAAACTCAATTTTTTTTTCAAAAGACTATTCAGCAATAATAAATTTAATATTTTTATGTGGTTCATAGCACATTTTTCTGATTTTTCACATTGTGTTGTTATTTGAGTTTAAATTTTGATCACTTTATATTTTTTAATTATTCAATTATGATCTGTATTTAGCGCGGTTCTTTTATACATTTTATCTATTTAATTCTTTACCTGAGAATTAGAACTGCAGCTTGGAGGTGTAGGGAAGCGCAGTAATTTCGTATTATTTTCTGACTATTCAGCAGTGCCTGCTGGATAAAGAAAACTGTCTGGAAGACATCTTCTTTCAAGGTGGATCATCTTAAAGGGACTGCAAACCTGTAAATTCTTCAGTGTCTAGTACAGGGGTAGGCAAGCCCCGGCACTGGTGCCGCAAGCGGCACTCAAAGCCTCTTTTGCCGTCACTCGACTCCATCCCCATCAGCAGAGCAGCACAGGGAAGTGTCAGTGAAACACTACAACATTCCAATTTCAGAATTCCCCACGCTGCACTTGCACTGAGGGGATAGACACTGTGCCCCAATACATTGTAAAAGATGGGAAACATTGTTTGGTTCTCTAACTTTGCTGTAGCTGCGATCGTCAGCTTTTGTGATGGGGAAGAGATTGGGTACAGTTCTGCTAGGGGGGATGGGGGCGGTCCCTGTTTCCAGGAGGAGGAGGACTGTCATTGGCCACTGCTAAAGCCAATCACCGTCCTGATAGCCCCATCCACCATCTCGAGGAAGATGACTTGCTTGGTTGCCACTACCAATCTCAGAAAGAAGGGATTTCACTGTGATTGCTAAAATCCCAATGAGGTGACAGTTTGTGGAATTACTGTTGAGTTTCTGGGAACTTTGTTGAAAACTGTTCCTGAATCTTTGTGTCACTTATTACTGAACCCCTGCACTCTGTGTCCCTTTAAGCCACATCCAGTATTCAGCGCAATGAAAATCACACTCAACTTTTTCTTAGCTTCAGGGGTCCAATTTATGATCCTACACCCAAGCCCACTGCTTTCAGAAAATACCCCTGACCTGAGCTCATCATTGCGCATCCATTCCAGATGCTTGTATGTGACATCACATACAAGCACGTGGGCTGGATGCGAGAGGTGGATCAGCAGGGTGAGTGTGCCAGAACAGGTTAGATGTGTCTCATCTCTGCTTCCTTTCACTACTCTGCATATCACGCATATCATAGATGAGAAGAGGGTACAGCGGTGGAGCAGATGAGCAGAAGGGTACAGCAGTGGGGAAAATGAGGAGAAGGGGTTTAGAGGTGGGACAGAAGAGCAGGAGGTACAGTGGTGGGGCAAATGTGCAGGGAGATACAGTGGTGGAAGACACGAGAAGGGTCTTCAGCAGTGGGACAGAAGAGCAGGGGGGTACAGTGATAGGGCAGATGAGCAGGGGGGTTCAGTGTTGGGCCAAATGAGAAGGGGGTTGCAGTGGTGAGACAGATGAGCAGGGAGGTTTAGTGTTGGGGCAGATGAGAAGGGGGTTCAGTGGTGGGACAGAAAAGCAGAGGTGTAGAGCAGTGGGGCAGATGTGAAAGGAGGTGTATTGGTGGGACAGATGAGCAGGGGGAACAGAGGTGGGGCAGAAGAGCAGGGGGTACAGAGGTGAGACAGATGTGCAGGAGGTACATTGGTGGGGCAGATGAGAAAGCTGGTTACAGTGGTGGGGCAGATGAGCAGATGGGTTCAGTGTTAGGACAGATGAGAAGACGATTCAGTAGTGAGACAAAAGAGCATGGGGATATGTCGGTGAAGCAGATGTGCAGGGAGGTACAGTGGTGGGGCACATGAGAAAAGGGGTACATTGATGGGGGAGATGAGCAGCAGGATTACAGTGGTGGGACAGAAGAGCAAGAGGGTACAGTGATGAGGCAGATGTGCAGGAGGTACAGTAATGGGAGGGATCAGAAAGGGGTTCAGCGGTGGGACAGAAAAGCAGGAGGGTACAGTGATAGGGCAAATGACCAGGGGGTTACAGTGGTGGGACATATGAGCGGGGGGGAGGGTTCCATGTTAGGGGAGATGAGAAGGGGGTTCAGTGGTGGGACAGATGATCGGGGGCGTTCAGTGTTTGGCCAGATGAGAAGGGGTTTACAGTGGTGGAAAAGATGAGCAGGAGGGGTTCAGTGTTGGGTCAGATGAGAAGGGGGTTCAGCGGTGGGACAGAAGAGCAGGGGGTACAGCGGTGGAGCAGATGTGAAAGGAGGTGCATTGGTGGGACAGATGAGCAGGGGGTTACAGTGGTTGGGCAAAATAGCAGGGGGTACAGTGGCAGGGCAGAGGAGAAAGGAGGTACATTGGTGGGACAGATGAGCAGGGGGAACAGAGGTGGGACAGATGTGCAGGAGGTACAGTGGTGGGGCAGATGAGAAAGGGGGTTACAGTGGTGGGGCAGATGAGCAGGGGGTTACAGTGGTGGGGCAGATGTGCAGGGGGTTACAGTGGTGGGACAGATAAGCAGGGGTTACAGTGGTGGGGCAGATGTGCAGGGGGTTACAATGGTGGGGCAGATGTGCAGGGGGATACAGTGGTGGGGCAGATGAGCAGGTAGGTAACAGTGGTGGGGCAGATGTACAGGGGGTTACAGTGGTGGGGCAGATGTGCAGGGGGGGTTACAGTGGTGGGGCAGATGTGCAGGGGGTTACAGTGGTGGAGCAGATGTGCAGGGGGGTTACAGTGGTGGGGCAGATGTGCAGGGGGTTACAGTGGTGAGGTAGATGTGCAGGGGGTTACAGTGGTGGGGCAGATGAGCAGGGAGGTAACAGTGGTGGGGCAGATGTACAGGGGGTTACAGTGGTGGGGCAGATGTGCAGGGGGGGTTACAGTGGTGGGACAGATGTGCAGGGGGTTACAGTGGTGGAGCAGATGTGCAGGGGGGTTACAGTGGTGTGGCAGATGTACAGGGGGTTACAGTGGTTGGGTAGATGTGCAGGGGGTTACAGTGGTGGGGGAGATGAGCAGGGGGTTACAGTGGTGGGGCAGATGTGTAGGGGGTTACAGTGGTGGGGCAGATGAGCAGAGGGTTACAGTGGTGGGGCAGATGTGGAGGGGGTTACAGTGGTGGGGCAGATGAGCAGGGGGGTACAGCGGTGAAACAGATTTGCAGGGGGGACAATGATCTGAGGTGTGAAGGTGCATGAATTGGGACTGAGCTGAAGTGTGGAGTTGCAGGAATTGGGGCTGATCTGAGGCGTGAGTGCAGGATGTCAATATCTCACTACTACTCAAGTAGTTTACAGCATTTACTTTATAAAAAATCATTTTCGTGATTGAGAGTGTGAAGTTTTTTGTTATAAAATTGGCACTCTCAATTTCTTTGAAAATATTTTTCGGCACACTGTGCTCAAAAGTTGCCTACCCCTGGTCTAGTATCTTAAGGAGAGAAGAGAATGATATTACATTAATACATATTTATTTTAACATACTACACATGCAAGGCAAAAATAAATGGCAAATTTGATGTGCCCACTACCTTTTAATTACTTTAACCACTTGCCGATCAGACGGCGTCATTATGCTGCGGCAGGTTGGCTCGTTACCGCAAATTGCCATAGCTGTACATGAGTTCTGGAACACGCTTTTGTGGGCGGGGGCCAGAGGGGAAGCCAATCAGCGGGTCCGGTGGACTCGATGTCCGCCGGCTACCCATGATTGTTCCCCGCAGTGACGGGAACAGTGAGGTGTCTCTAGATCTTTCCCGATCCGATCACACTGCTTCTCCAGCACACTGGGGTAAGGCAGAGTCGGTGGTTGTTCCGCTCCGCAGTTGATGTAGGCCGCGCTCTCTGGAACACCTCCCCACTGATCCTTGCAGGCAGGCCACATGTCCAGAAGAGAAAGAAAATGGTCGTGCTCAGCCTTTTATATCCTACCCAGCATGCAGTTCAGTCACTCAGTGTTCATGGGTAGGTGAGTGAGCATTGTGGGTAGGTGAGTCCTTTCACAAAGTAACTAAGTCACTTCCTGTAAGGCTTTCCCTATGCTCTTCAAATGAAAAATAAACAAAGTCTCTTTCACGTTTATACCACTAGAGGGAGCCAAATACCAATTTATAGCATTGTCCATTGTTTAGCATTACATAGCATTAGAAGGCAAAAATACCAGCGCTACACTATATTAAAGCTGTAAAATTCTTGCCCAGTTTCCACTTCACAGTCGACCAGATTTTTGTGTCAGTGATTTGTTGAATACTTTATTTCTGGCAAACACTGGGGTTGTTTTAGCAATCCCTGATGGCTTGAAAGTTGCTAATATTGGCTAAAAATTGCCTTGTGTTTGCCCACCTGAAGAGTTGCAGTGGCCCGATCTTTCCGCATTTCCCAATCCAGCTCCAACTTGCCGTGGAGTCTCACTTCTCCTGTTCCATTCTCTATAAAATGATATGAGTAAATCCTGGATATAAAAAGTAAGTGATTTAACCCAGTGTATTGGGTTTGTTATTTCACACGCTTGAACAAACTTTTTAGACACACCTGATGTAGTATGTAAACACATTTAAGGGTCAATAATAACATCTTCAGAACTGCTCTCTAGGATCAACCCTCTTTATCTAGGTGTTAAAGCAATTTTTTTTACATGAGAGCATACACCTGTTCTACATAAACTTTTCTTCAATGGTCTGTAATAAATATATAACCAACTAAAATGTGATCAGAACAAAAAAATCCCCCTGATGTTCTTGATTCAGAAAAACTATTTTTTTTTTTTGGAAAAGCTGATGTATTTACAATTTCCTAATTGGGTAATTGATTCCCTCTCTGTTATGAATTCAGTAAGGAGTTGCTCATTAAAAGTCCCCTGGATTAATCACTTCATTTGCAATAAATCTGAAGTCATCAACGGATGCCAAATGTTTAATACATTTTTAAATAAATGAATGACATTCATCAAACATTTAGACTAGGTTCACATCTTTGCGTTTCCCTGCGGCCATGTTTGTACTGGCACAGCAACCTATTCATTTCAATAGATTGCTGAAACGCAGGGAAAACGCATGTTTTTCAAAAATGTGGCAGCAGGGAAAACGCATGTTGCCTTGGGACCATGCGTTTACATAAAAGTGTGAACTAAGTACACACGTACAGCCAACTTACTTTCACTTACGATTTGCTAGTAGAGAGAGACACACACACTGAATCATTTCAGAAGATAGTCAATCTGAGCTGGTCCGTTTGTCAGAGAACCTGAATTATTTAGCAATTAAGCATAAGCATAGCAGCAGAACAATAGTGAAGCAAGCTACAACTTAACTTTTTCATAATAATCTGCTGCTATTGTTTTAGCGTTGTGAACTTGATAGTGATACTAGTGTTGCTAGTGTTGTGATAGCCTCAGAGGCTGCCCGTATTGTGGGGGGGGGGGGATTTATTATTATAGATTCTATATAATAACGCCATATCAATATCTGACACAACGTCAGATGCCGCACCCGCCATTGCACTTGGAGATTGAGAAACGAATGTGAAAGTTGGGTGACTGTTGGGGTAGAGTAGATCATTCAACATAAACGACGAAAATTCGACAAAGCAACAAAAAACATACAAACGTCGAATCTTTGGCTTATGGTGTCTGTCGAACGTTCTAAGAAGATTCGACGGAGTAGCTAAACTGTACAATCGCTGCAATCGTACTTTTCTGGTCAAATGCATCCACCCATAGGCTATAGAAAAATTCTAATGTTGGTTATTATTACTAGTCATACAAAAAGAGGGGCTTGCAAGGAGTCACACATAGGAACCCTCAGGGGGGGAAAGGGGATGGAGGACACCTGTGATGATTAAATAAGTGATTCAATCATCTGGAATAGTAATGTGTTTTAACAGCATTTAACTAGTATCAGGTGAACTTTTCTACACCCACATGTTGGAGAGTATGCTGATCCACAACTCCAACATGTGTTGAGACAATGTGGAATGGAGTGTGTTAATATTACTCTGCCGAATTGTCGTATAGTAATTATGTGTATGTGGGTGTAGAAAAGTTCCCCCCCCCGAGGGTTCCTATGTGTGACTCCTTGCAAGCCCCTCTTTTCGGCTGGTTCCCGCACAGGTGAGATGAGGGGGGTGCTACATGAGGATTCCGGATCAATGTACTTATATTCACACTCTCTGGTTATAAATCATTTCCCCTCTCTTGAGTGGTAAATATATTTTCATTTATATACATAGTAGATGTTGGTACCTTGTTAGAATGTCAGAATTATATAATTTTCTGATATGTCTCACCAGAGTACAAATTCCCCTGAAGAAGACCGTGATTGGTCAAAACGCGTCGGGGTGATCACATGGATGACAACTCACCTTTTGTAATACAACATATCTTATCATTGATCATTCTTTATGGTATATGTCACTGCCTGTAACCAAAGTGTATATAATTTTTACAATTTTTATTTAGAAGTATATTTTATATGTTATCATTAACCAGAGACTATAAACTTATATAATTTTAGAATTCGATCTGATTGTATAATTAGAAACAAGAATTGTTTGTATAACATTGTCATTGTTTTGACTTACACAAGTGTCGCTAAAAAACCCCCCTGGGAGAACTTTTCCATTTTTTCTACATAAGGATTTATAGGACGCAAAAAAAAAGCAGGCGGCATTCGGATCTGTATGGTCTGAAGCTTATAAAACAAGCGCGGGAGGATCGTTATCTTTAAGATGGATGCTCGCCCAAACCAGGAAATAGTTGGCACATCCCACTTTTGAAGATTTCTGCGCATGTTTTGCCATCCTGTTAAAAAATTCTGATAAATCCACAGGGAGTTGTATTCCCAGGTAGGTGATAGCATCAGTTTTCCATTGTAAGGGGAAATTAGCCTGGCATTGCTCGGCTAGCTCTCTTGGAAGCAAAATATTCAATGCGAAAGACTTTGAATAATAAATTTGCAAATTTGAAAGCAATTTAAAGTGATCAAGAGCATTCAGAAGATTAGGTAGAGATGTCAACGGGGACGAAAGAAAAAGTAGGACATTATCCGCAAATGCAGCGATCTTGTAAACCCAGTTGTGTACCTCAATGACTTTAACATCAGGATGGGCCCAAATGCCCCGAAGGAGGGGTTCCAGTGTAAGAATGTATAGCAAGGGGGATAAAGGGCATCCTTGCCTGGTCCCGTTATGTATAGAGAAGGTGCTCGACAGGTGGCCATTGACTTTAACCCTGGCTCTGAGGTTGGCATATAAGGATAACACGAGAGATCTCATACGTGTCCCAAGTCCCAAAGCTCCAAGGATAGCTTTCATATAGTCCTAGGCCACTCTGTCAAATGCCTTCTCCGCATCCATGGAAAGAAAGAACCCCTCCTGTTAATAAGAGGTAAGCCAGTGATGCAAATTCAAAGCTTTATTAGTGTTATCCCTGGCCCTCTCTATCCCTCTCAGGGGCAAAGCCCACCTGATCTAAACCCACCCAGGTCGGCACATGATAAGACAATCGGGTCGCCTAAATGTTTGAAAACAGCTTGACGTCCACATTAAGGAGAGAAATTGGTCGATAATTAGCTACATTGGTGGGCTCCTTACCTTCCTTTAGTATAACAGAAATATAAGCCTCAAGAAGGCTCATCGAGGTGCAGGGTCTAGTAGACAACGAATTGAAGGCCTTCACAATGCCAGAGACCAAGAGCTCTGAGAATGTTTTATAGTACTGCACCGGGAAGCCATCTGGGCCCGGACAATTTCGATCTCTCCCGCTGAAGAAAGGCTGGAATAAAAGCCCTGGGCATCGAAGCTCTGTACTCAAGCCGCCATCACGTTGCCAGGCCACACCCCTTGGAGAGACCGTATAATTAGTGTGATTAACTCTAATTATCTTTTTTAATGAAATGTAGATTCTTGAAAGGTTTTTTTTTGACATTTAAATGAAAGGAGAAGACCTTGCTCATATAAAAAGTCAAGTTGAGCTGGGAACATCATATAAACAGCTAAACTTTAAGTAGCATTATACTAGGAAGCTAGAAAACCTTGATTGTGTCTCACAAAATGTACAGCTTTTTTTTTCCCAAGTTAAAAAAAATGTGATAAATGTTTTTAACTTAAAATTGTGTGAGCTGGACTGAGGCTACCTCCATCCGCATTGTAATGATGGAGAGTGGCAGGGTGCCTAGCAGTACCCAATCTTAAATCCTACTACTAAGCTGTACAAATCACTCCTCTTATCTCCCTCAATGCCACCTCTGAGATGCCCATTTGGCTCATTTAGTGATGCTGGATGCTCACCACTTCCGGTTCGCAATCACCTTTGAACCCCGTCCAACTATAGACCCGCTCTTTCAGACCTTTCCATGTTACACTCGTTGCCTCTATAAATTTCTGTGAAATTCTCTGCTCAATTGATCTCCCCCCATCTGCCCCTGTGGGGCATCTTAGACATCCCTCAATTCCCTTCTGCCATGACAATCCAAGGGCATTCTCCTGGTGGCTGGGAAGAGGGACCAAATATGTCTACGAGCTCCTGGCGCTGTATGGCATTAAATCTTTTGAATATTTGCAAGAGCATTGCCAACTCCCAGCTACCAAGGTCTTCCGATACCCTGAAATACGCCATCATATCTACACCCTCCGTAAACATCAACCAGAATCCCCCAAATGCTTGACCCCATTTTAAAACTGGTGCCATAAAGACGCTTCCCTAAAAGGTTTGGTGTCTGATCTCTATAGCTCAGAAACTAGCACACTTTCCTATGTATCTAAATGGAAAGTTGACCTAGGCAAAACTCTGGACCAATCTGCCTGGAACCAAATTTGGCTTAATTCCTCTAAGTGTTCTTGGAATATTTTTGCTCAGGAGAACGCCTACAAGTTACTCTCTTGTTGGTACATGACCCTGACATGAGTAGCCAAATTGTCACTTCCGCATCCCCTTCCTGCTTCCGAGGATGCAGGGAACCTGGTACTCTCTTCCACAATAAGTTTAAAAGGCTAAAAACAAAACCTATGTAGCTCACGGCCAAAGTTAAAAGCGGGAATCCGGCGACAAATCTTTTTTTTTTTTTAGGTCATTGAGACACTTTGCTAACCCCAAAATAATACTCAAAGTTTGGGTGTAATATTTCCGCCTCTGTCTGTTTTAATACTGAAGAATAACTTAAAAAATGTGATGCTGGCTGTTTCCATCTTGCTTGTGGGCATGTGAAGCCCACAAGCATTGATTTCCTGGATGTGGTGAATGCTGTTCATTCACAGCTTGTTCACATGCATGATCATTGTTTCCCGCACTGAATCTTGGGAAGCCTGACACTAAGCTCCCAGGAGACAGTGCGGCGCCGGGGAAAGGCAATAAACACGCCTACTCCCATGGGAGGAGAGACAGGAAGTGCCACAATAAAGTACAATATAAAGGTAATTACAGCGATAAAAAATTTTTTCGTGCGGCATTTGAACATCTATGCAATTAACTGAAGGGGGTAAGAATAAGTTAAAAATTTGAGTGGAACCCCGCTTTAAAGAAGCTATAAACAATAAGAAAAGAGCTTTTAAAAAATATAAAAATGAAGGAACACTAGTGTCGTTTAAATGTTACAAAGAATTTAACAGAATATGTAAAAAGGAAATCAAGGATGCAAAAATTCAAAACGAACGACAAATTGCAAAAGATAGTAGGACAAACCCCCAAAAATTCTTCAAATACCGTATTTATCGGCGTATAACACGCATTTTCTCCCCTTAAAATCAGGGGAAAATCATGGGTGTGCGTTATACGCCGATCCCCCGCCGATTGTGAGCCTTTTGGCGGCTCTCGGCGGCTTTTGGCCGCTTTCAGCGGTTTTCGGCCATTCTCGGCGGCTTTCGGCCATTCTCTGCCGCTCTCGGCCGCTTTTGGCCATTCTCGGCCGCTCTCGGCAATTCTCTGCGGCTTTCGCCCGCTTTCGGCCATTCTCGGCAGCTCTCGCAGTCCGCCGAAAGCCGAGTGCGTCCGAAACCCGCCGAGAACGGCCGAGAGCCGCAGAGAATGGCCGAAAGCGGCCGAGAGCCGCCGAGAATGGCCAAAAGCGGCCGAGAACAGCGGCGCCATTTTAAAAAACAGTGCAAGGCAGATGTACACTGACAAAGCTGCAGTGAGGGACACAGCTGCAATGAGGGACTACAGATGGACACTGACAAGGCTGCAATGGGGGACAAGGCTGCAATGAGGGACACTGACAAGGCTGCAATGGGGGGACAAGGCTGCAATGGGGGGACAAGGCTGCAATGAGGGACACTGACAAGGCTGCCATGATGGACAAGGCTACAGATGGACACTGATGAGGCTGCATTGATGGGCATTTAAATGTAAGTTTTTTTTCTTAAACTTCCCTCCTAAACTTGGGGTGCCTGTTATACACCGGCGCGTGTTAAACGCCGATAAATACGGTATATTAATAGTAAAAAGGCCAGGTCTGAGCATGTAGGCCCTTTACAAAATAATCTAGAGTGGGTGACTGGGGACAAAGAGAAGGCAAATTTATTAAATACTTTCTTCAGCTCTGTGTATACAAAAGAGCATGGGGGAGCTCATGTCCATAATGGGGGTGGTAGTGACACAGCCCCGAATGATCCACAATGGCTCAAAAGTGATATGGTCCAGAATTATTTAGACAGAATAAAGGTGGATAAAGCACCTGGACCTGATGGCATCCACCCACGGATCCTAAAAGAATTGAGCTCTGTAATTTCAAAGCCATTGTATCTAATTTTTAGGGACTCATTAATGACGGCCCGGGAATAGTACCACTGGATTGGCGCAGGGCAAACGTGGTGCCTATATTTAAAAAAGGGATCATAGTCTTTACCAAGTAACTATAGACCTGTTAGTTTAACTTCTATAGTCGGGAAGATACTGGAGCATTTAATAAAAGACCACATAGACAAGTTCTTGCTGGAAAAAAACATTTTAAGCAACAGACAGCATAAATTCATGAAAGACAGAAGTTGTCAGACAAACCTGATTTCTTTTTATGAAGAGGTAAGTAAAACCTTGGACAGAGGGGTGGCTGTGGACGTGGTATACTTGGATTTTGCAAAAGCATTCGACACAGTTCCCCAAAACGCGGCTCATGTGTAAGGTAAAGTCTACAGGCTTGGAAATATCAGTTTGTAAATGGATAGAAAACTGGCTAAAAGACAGAATTCAGAGAGTAGTGGTTAATGATTCTTACTCTGAATGGTCTAAGGTTATCAGTGGTGTACCCCAAGGTTCAGTGCTGGGACCCTTACTTTTTAATACATTTATAAATGATATTGGGTCTGGGATCAAAAGTAACATTTCTGTCTTTGCAGATGACACCAAGCTATGCAGTGGAATAACGTCCTTACAGTATGTCTCCAATTTACAATCCGACCTCAATGCACTGTCTGATTGGGCGACTATGTGGCAGATGAGGTTTAATGTTGAGAAATGTAAAGTTATGCACTTGGGGGCTAAGAATATGCATGCATCATACATGCTAGGGGGAGTACAACTGGGGGAATCTGTGATGGAGAAGAATCTGGGGGTTTTGGTAGATCATAAGCTCAATAATAGCATGCAATGCCAAGCTGCGGTTTCCAAAGCGAGCAAAGTTCTTTCTTGTATTAAGAGAGGTATGGACTCTAGAGAAAGATATATAATTTTGCCCCTGTTCAAATCATTAGTAAAACCTCATCTGGAATATGCAGTTCAGTTTTGGGCACCAGTTCTTAAAAAGGATATCAGGGAACTGGAGAAAGTGCAGAGAAGGGCAACCAAACTGATAAGAGGCATGGAGGAGCTCAGCTATGAGGAAAGATTAGAGGAACTGAGTTTATTCACTCTTGAGAAGAGGAGAATAAGGGGGGATATGATCAACATGTACAAATATATAAGGGGTCCATATAGTGAACTTGGTGTTGAGTTATTCTCTTTACGGTCAACCCAGAGGACACGGGGGCACTCTTTACGTCTAGAGGAAAACAGATTTCATCTCCAAATACTCAAAGGTTTCTTCACAGTAAGAGCTGTGAAAATGTGGAATAGACTCCCGCCAGAGGTGGTTCTGGCCAGCTCAGTAGATTGCTTTAAGAAAGGCCTGGATACTTTCCTAAATGTACATAATATAACTGGGTACTAACATTTATAGGTAAAGTTGATCCAGGGAAAATCCGTTTGCCTCTTGGGGGATCAGGAAGGAATTTTTTCCCCTGCTGTAGCAAATTGGAGTATGGTCTGCTGGGGTTTTTTGCCTTCCTCTGGATAAACTGAGGGTATAAAATTGGATATATTGGATTGTACGATATTTTTTATTTTATGTATTTATTGTTTTTAAGGTTGAACTGGATGGACTTGTGTCTTTTTTCAACCTGACTAACTATGTAACTATCTAGTGGTCCTGCCCAAAAGCCGTACGATTTTAGATTTGGGCCTATTCACTGATCAGATCAGTCCTAAATGCTTCGTTAGCACCTGACCCCTGGGAAGCCTTGTTGCATAAGTCTAGAGGAAGCTGACAGGTTTTGTTTTACTTACAGCCCGGCGAACATTGGCTAGGGCCTGGCGACAGCTGTTTTTTAATTACACTATCTCCTAGATTGTAAGCTTTAACAAGCAGGGCCATCTGATTCCTCCTGCATTGAATTGTATTGTAACTGTACTCAGTACAGTGTATGTAGGTTTTGTGCTGCCCTAGGCCTGACTAAACTTGTGCACCCCCTAATTTACATATGACCCCTTCCTGTCAAGGCCACACCCCTTGCTGTTTAAGACCCGCCCTGAAATTTTTGAGTGGGGACACTAATTCTGAGGGCCTGGGGGGGGGCAATGGATTCCCCTAATTTGCATAGATTTCCTGTCATTACCTGTTTGGCTATGGGGCAGGAAGTAAAGGGAAATCTCTGCAATGGGACAGGGATGGTAAAAAAATAAACTGACAGGTGTTATAACCCCTTTATCCAAAATGAAAAGAAAAAGTGTTGCCTATAGTTATACTTTAAGCACAAATTTCTGATAATTTTATGGAGAGGACTAAGAAGATATAACCATGCCAAACATATAACACAGTGAGGAAGGTTTGTGGTCCAGGATGAGAGGACAGTCAAAATTAGAAGCGGTGCCCCCCCCTCCCTGTTGCAGAATGCCAGCCGCCCGCATACCGGAAGCAGTGAGGCCGCATTATGGGGGTTCTAGACTAATTCGCTTCTCAGCCCATAAGAGCCGGCGGGGACTCTTTCCCTGCTGCCCCCCTGCAAAGTGCTGCCATAGGCCTGGGCCTTGTCGGCCTAGGCCAGGATACAGCGTTGACTGTACTGTCTGTCCTCATGTTGTAAAACTCTGTGCAAACTGTTGGCGCTATATAAATTCTATACTCACGGATACCCACGCCAAGTTCCTGAAGGTTTGAGACCCATGGATAACTTTTAACCACCACCTAAGCCTGGACCATTCTATACTATCTATATGACTACTAGGACAGGCCATTCTAGGGATGAGTAAAGGGCCAAAATGCACAGGAAATTTACCCTTTTCCTTTCCTCTTCCCCAGGCAAACTTCTTTCCCCCTCCATTGCTCTCTCTTCTCTACTGGTCGCTGAGGATAATGGGCAACTATCTTCCTATAGCTATTGGTACCTTTCATAACTTGCGAGGAATCACTGTGTACTGCCTTTATGTTGTGATGTGTGCTGTGTATAATGTTTTGTACAACTTTGTAATGAAACTTATAAAAACACAATAAAAACCTTTGGGAAATAATATAGTGTGAGCCAATGTGGAATGACGTTTAAAATGGAATTAGTGCTGGCATTATAGTGAGTAATGGAAAGGTACAAATAGAGTGGGTCGTGTTGCTCATTCCAAATCTAGTCCATGCAAAACATTCTGAACCACAGAAATTACAACTTTATTACCTAGAACTAGATCAATAAGGGAACATTTTTTATAGGAGCTAAAAACCAAAGCTATTGAGTTTATCAGCAGCATTTATGATGGAATGAAGAGGGATAACCTATGTGAAGGTAGGCCAATGAAGGAGCTTGCTTTCCATTGCTTGTAGTGTTATTTTAAGGCTAACACAAACTCTATGGTTTTGGGAGCTCTGTATGCTCACTAACTGTAATAGAGAAATGGTCTTATATGTAATGCCTTGTTGTATACTGAACATTTGTCATCTATGCTTACAAAAGAAATAAAATACACAGAACTCTTCTACCAGGCTTTGACACAGTATATTGAAGAATATTGGAAGAATTGTCGTGTCAGTGGAAAGGTGATATGGACCTTCTGTGATAGTTTGGGGCGTAACTACAAATCTTTGGAACAAACAACACAATTGGTGCACTAACGAGAAAGGTGACCTAACCACTGTCGAAAAGTAATTATCACCACAAAAGTCTTCAGGATATAAGGCATAAAGAAAAAAGAAAAAGTGACAATCCAAAAATATCCTAAACAATCCACATAGATCCTTGCAGCTCCATAAATAGTACACAAGGAAGCTAGTGAACACTAAAACAGCAAGAAAAAAGTCAAGTGAAGCTCAATGCATAGTACACATAAGGCACCTATTACCGTATATACTCGAGTATAAGTCGTTCCGAGTATAAGTCGAGGCCCTAATTTACCACAAAAAAATGGGAAAAACTTATTGACCCGAGTATAAGACGAGGGTGAGAAATGCACAGCTACTGTAAGTGGAAAAGAGGGTCAACAATGCCCATTTGCAGCATCACTGTGCCCATTTGCATGCCTCACTGTGCCCATTTGCAGCCATAGGTCCCCCGAACTTCAAACTCGGTAGTTAAGGGTTCCTAGATGCCCCCTAGCTGCAGCAAAAATTTGGGGTCTCTGAACCCAAAGGGTCCTGAAATGACATTGCTGCAGATGGACACAGTTGACCGAATTTGGGGCCCCATATCTCGGGGCCACTTAGTGCTAAGAACCCCAAATTTGGTGTGCAAACCCAGTTGAACTAGCAGCATAAAATTTCCAAAGCTGGGGTTTCTAACACCAAGTGGCCCCGAGATACAGGGCCCCAAAAAATCAGTTTAGAAAATGTCAAGCACTTTTCTGCAGCAGAGAATGACATTTTCCAAACCGGTTTTGGGGCCCCGTATCTCAGGGCCACTTGGAGCTAGGAACCCCAGCTTTGGATATGTCATGGTACAAGTGGGTTTGCACACCAAATTTGGGGTTCCTAGCACCAAGTGGCCCTGAGATATGGGGCCCCAAAATCCGTTCAGAAAATGTCAAGCACTTTTCTGCAGCAGAGAATCACATTTTCCGAACCAAATTTGGGGCCCTATATCTCGGGGCCACTTAGTGCTAGGAACTTCAGCTTTGGATATGTTGTGGAACCAGTTCCAATGAGTTTGCACACCAAATTTGGGGTTCCTAGCATCAAGTACGGGGCACCTGAGATACGGGGCCCCAAATTCGGTTCGGCAAATGACATTTTTTGCTGCAGAAAAGTGCTTGACTCAAGTATAAGTCGAGGGGGGCACTTTCAGCACAAAAATATGTGCTGAAAAATTCGACTTATACTCAAATATATACGGTAATAACAAAATTAATAAAACGAATTGTACCTATAAATCATGTAAATGCCACAGACAAAAGATAACTTCACCAGGTATACAATTGTAAGCAACCTGGACTCCCTCACTTTTAGTTGGCATTTGGAAATAAATAGTCCAAACTGCAACTTCCATCCATACAATTCAGACAGGACCTCAATAGGAACAGAAGTTAAATCACAAAGCCTGCCTTGAACCTTGTTTGTCTTGAACCCTGAGCTCTTTACTCCTCCCATGAACTTCCTAATTTAAGCCATGTCTCTGCATTTCCTGTTTGCCAGATTATTGTGCTCTCTTCAGCCAGTATCTTGCTCCTGTGTTCCCTGCTGCCTTCCAGATTTTTCTACCACTCAATTGGCTTGTTCCTCGACTCTGCTTCTGCCTGATCCCAACCTGCAACTACACGTTACTGACCTTTTAACTTGTTTACTGACTACTCTTCTGTTTGATCCCTACCTGCTTATCCACTGCTGGACCCCGGCTTGCTCACCTCCTGGTGGGGCGATCCTGAGGACCGCGACCTGATACTAACATACAGCAAAATCAATCTCTTCCATCAAGAGCTCTGGTGAACACCGGTTATTACTTAGATTCCACACCTCAGATGAGCCTGCTTCATTCACTAGGGAGACTGCCTGTCTAACTATTCTGCTGGTCGGTGGTAGTTCAGCTCCTGCTATAGCAACTGGTCTTCGAGCCTGACCCCTGATTATGACAGACATCTCATGATCTTGTACAAGCCCAACTTCCAAGACACTGCCACTGACATGTTTCAAAGTTTTCAAAAAAATCTCTTTCTCAATGAGGCCATCCTCAGGAAGTGGTGTAGCCTTTAAATATCGGTTTGCACAGGGGTTTTGCTGTGTACTGTAGATTCAGTATTTGTTTAACAAATAAATATTTATTATATAAAAATATTTCCCAGAGAACTAGGGGTAAGCTAAAAAGACAGCATACCAGACAATGCCTGCTTGTAGGCCTGGTTTGTCTGACAGGAACTTTGCACTAAGATGTCAGAGAAGGGATAATTCACTGCAACAAACCATTCACAGGTATGTATAAACTGTAGTTTTTTTTATTTTTATTTTCCCTGACCATAATATAGAAAACAAAACAAGATAAACCAGTATACAATCCCTTCCAGTTCTTCCACGGATAACAGACAGTATCATTGTATGACAGGCAAAGAAACACACAAAGACAAAGAGATGGGACTGTAGCTGATCCTTCACATATCCAAACAGAAAAGCAACATTGTCTGTTACATGGGGAAGGACAAAATGCATTCTGTAGATTCCCACATGAGTTTCTGGGATAAACGGCAGTCTTTTGTTATAGGATTCTGTACTGTGAAAATGCAACTTCTCTCTGTGAGGGACATCAAAAAGCCCGCAATGGCTGCAGCTGGAAATATATTACATGTATAGGCTTAGCAACTTGTGTACTCATAATACCAGATAACCACCAACAAAGAGGTTTTAAACAGTAGGGTGACCTGGTACACTACAGCTATGTCTGAATAGTTAGGTTTTGTTTCCTGTTTGTATGTTTAATTTTCCATTGTGGCTGGAATGTACATTTAAAGAAGCCTGCTTTGCTACAAAAAAAAAAACTAAAAAAATAATTCTTAAAGTGAAACTAAACAATATGTTTATTCTGCAAAATAATAAATTAGCATCCACTACTTAATGGCCCAGTAATCTATTTTTCATAAAATAGTTTTTCTGCCTTCTTGCAACATCCTCAGTAAGCTCCCGAAAGTCTTCTTTTCCTCTTATTCCTGTTTGCTGGAACAAGCAGAGCAAAATAGTTGGGGTCATGTGCAGTGCTCTATGTACATTACAAATCCAAGAGGAGAGAGTGGTTTCATTCCTTCATACAGTAGGGCCATGGAGAATGAACGTAGCCACCCTTTAACAGTCAAATCCCAGCAGCAAAAAAAAAAAAGGGAGGTGGCTGAGAGCAACAGAAGGTACTTTTTTAAGCTACGAATACATATTTGAATACATTTCTTTTTTAACTAGAGATTAGTTTCACTTAAAGTGGAGTTCCACCCACATATTTTTTAATATTTTTTCAAAGGCATCTATTCTGCTGTTATTAATGTCATGAATAAAAAAAACGCAGCTGTATTTCCCTTTTTTTTCTAAACTAACCTTTGTGTTTTCTTTCTCTAGCACTTCCATCTTGTTTAAGGGCATATGAAGCCCACTAGGATTCTTTTCCAGGATAAGGTGCTGCTGGCTACCCAGCATGCACCTCCCAATCTCGCGCATTAATCACTTAAGGACCGAGCCTCTTTTTGAGACTTGTTGTTTACAAGTTAAAATCAGGTTTTTTTTTTTGCTAGAAAATTACTTAGAACCCCCAAACATTATATATTTTTTTTAAGACACCCTAGAGAATAAAATAGCGGTCATTGCAATACTTTATCAAACACCGTATTTGCGCAGCGGTCTTACAAACACAATTTTTTGGGAAAAAATACCGATTTTTTTGAGTTAAAAAATAAGATAACAGTAAAGTTAGCCCATTTTTTTTCTATATTGTGAAAGATAATGTTACGTCGAGTAAATTGATACCCAACATGTTACGCTTCAAAATTGCGCCGCTCGTGGAATAGCGACAGGTTACCAGTTTTGAGTTACAGTGGAGATCTAGTGCTAGAATTATTGCTCTTGTACTAACGATTGTGGCGATACCTCCAACAACAAGTCTCAAAAAGAGGCTCGGTCCTTCGTGGGCGGCACAGTGGTGCAGTGGTTAGCACTCTTGCCTAGCAGTAAAAAAGGGTCGCTGGTTCGAATCCCAACCACGACACTACCTGCCTGGAGTTTGCATGTTCTCCCTGTGCCTGCGTGGGTTTCCTCCGGGTACCCCGGTTTCCTCCCACACTCCAAAGACATGCTGGTAGGTTAATTGGCTTCTGTCCAAAATTGGCCCTAGTATATGAATGGGGACCTTGGATTGAGGGTAGGGATTGATGTGAGTGTGCGATGTTCAGGGTTAGGGACAAGGGTCAGGGTTGTAGACCCACACTCACTCAGGTTGAACTGGATGGACTGGTGTCTTTATTCAACCTTACTAACTATGTAACTATGTAACCTCACATGTGTGGTTTGAATACCGTTTTCATATGCTGGCGCGACTTACGTATATGTGTTTGCTTCTGTGCGGGAGCTTGGCGAGACAGGGTGCTTTAAAAATAATTTTTTTTTTTCTTATTTATTTTACCTTTTATTTTTTATTTTTACACTGTCATTTAAAAAAAATTTGGATCACTTTTATTCCTATTACAAGGAATGTAAACATCCCTCGTAATAGAAAAAAAGCATGACAGGACCTCTTAAATGTGAGATCTTGGGTCAAAAAGACCTCAAATATCATATTTACACTAAAATGCAATAAAAAAATGTAATTTAAAAAAAAAATAATTCCCCTTTAAGAGCATTGGACAGACGTCACGTTTGATGTTGCTTCCGCCCTCCAATGCTATGGAGCTGAGCAGGGGCCATCGTTCCCTCACTCGGCATCCAGGCATTGAGGGGAGTGCACGTGATCATCTCTGCAGCTACCAGTGGGTCCAGTAAGCGGCAGAGATGACCGGAGCGCAGTGGGGGGGGGCCTCTCCCGCCCCCGATAAAAGTGATCTTGCGGTAAAACTACCGCAGAGGCCACTTTTATCTCAAAGGGAACCACACGTCGTTCCTGAAAATACCGAGGTTATGGCAGCTAGCTGCTGCCATAACCCCGGTATTTAACGTCACAGTACCGATGTACAGGTGCGTTAATTTGGGTGAAGTGGTTAAACATACGGCACAGCGCAGTGCTGAGGGGCAGCCATGCCCACTGACTTCTGGGAATCATGACACACATCTCCCAGGAGCCATTGTGTCGCAGAAAAATTACGTACATTGCCGCGGAGGGAGGAAGCAGGAAGAGATAAGGAAAGCCTTGGAAATAAGGTAAGGAAAGAGAGAAAAAACGCCCAGTGCTGTTTTTATGGTCAGTTCAGAAGGGGATGATGTGAAGATTAAAAAGTGGGAGGAACTCCGCTTTAAGGCACATATTTTAGTAATGGTACCGAATAGTAATTCATAAGAACAGTCATTTGTTGCTAAGGCATGCTTAAAACTGCCAAGGTTGACACTGCATTAATACTTTCACAGTAGATTTGTTTTTTGCAGCTCCTCTTCTTAAACTCCATATTTGTCTTGTAAAGAGATTTGTTTGAGGCTCCAAGGAGGTTTGGCATTATTGTAACATTGACCACTAGATGGCAGTCTTTTCTTTCAAAGAATTTTTGCATCATATTAAAAAATTAAAAAGAGAAATGCAAAATAGAAGACATATACACAAAGGATTGCTTAGTAATGCAAATTCATAAACTGTGTAGAATAGCAATCACATTAATGCACAACTAAAAGCAATATATAGTATTTTTTTTTTTTAGGCTGGTGTGTTTTGGTGTGTTATGTACTGTGCAAATTCTAAACAAAGTCAACCAGACAGGGATTAATATAAAGTGAATGATATAAATATGGTAACATTTTATCCTGATGTTTTTGACTGATCAAAAGTATGTCAT
The DNA here is from genome assembly GCA_037952925.1 of Lithobates clamitans. NCBI lineage: Eukaryota > Metazoa > Chordata > Amphibia > Anura > Ranidae > Lithobates > Lithobates clamitans. The sequence continues at coordinate 274,724 of JBBGZY010000240.1, read as the reverse complement.
GTACAGTTTTCTTTATTACGTTTTATTATGCTCTATCTGCATTTGTCTCAATAAAACAGAAAATTTCCTATCAAATACTTACCATAATTTTCCTTTCCTGATGGACTCCATGGCAGCATACGTATGGGTTAACCCTGCCTCCTCTCCTACCCTTTTAAAATTATTTATTTATAACAAAGACAAGGCCGACATGGCCCGACATGGTACACAGTAATGGTAACATACAATCGCATTTACAAACCAAAGTGTACAATAAGCATGTCCAGTCGGACGATATTCCTGGCCACAAAACAAGTCCTGTTGAGCACAGGTATAGAGGAATCACATGTAACCCTGGTGGCCACCTCTGTATCTCTTTAACCACTTGAGCCCCGGACCATTATGCTGCCTAAGGACCAGAGGTCTTTTTCCAATTTGGCACTGCGTCGCTTTAACTGCTAATTGCGCGGTCATGCAATGCTGTACCCAAACGAAATTTGCGTCCTTTTCTTCCCACAAATAGAGCTTTCTTTTGATGGTATTTGATCACCTCTGCGGTTTTTATTTTTTGCGCTATAAACGGAAAAAGACCGAAAATTTTGAAAAAAAATGATATTTTCTACTTTTTGTTATAAAAAAAATCCAATAAACTAAATTTTAGTCATACATTTAGGCCAAAATGTATTCGGCCACATGTCTTTGGTAAAAAAAATGTCAATAAGCGTATATTTATTGGTTTGCGCAAAAGTTATAGCGTCTACAAACTAGGGTACATTTTCTGGAATTTACACAGCTTTTAGTTTATGACTGCCTATGTCATTTCTTGAGGTGCTAAAATGGCAGGGCAGTACAAAACCCCCCCAAATGACCCCATTTTGGAAAGTAGACACCCCAAGGAAATTGCTGAGAGGCATGTTGAACCAATTGAATATTTATTTTTTTTGTCCCAAGTGATTGAAAAATGACAAAAAAAAAAAAAAAAAAAAATATTTACAAAAAGTCGTCACTAAATGATATATTGCTCACACAGGCCATGAGCCTATGTGGAATTGCACCCCAAAATACATTTAGCTGCTTCTCCTGAGTACGGGGATACCACATGTGTGGGACTTTTTGGGAGCCTAGCCGCGTACGGGGCCCCGAAAACCAAGCACCGCCTTCAGGATTTCTAAGGGTGTAAATTTTTGCTTTCACTCTTCACTGCCTATCACAGTTTCGGAGGCCATGGAATGCCCAGGTGGCACAAAACCCCCCAAAATGACCCCATTTTGGAAAGTAGACACCCCAAGCTATTTGCTGAGAGGCATATTGAGTCCATGGAATATTTTATATTTTGACACAAGTTGCGGGAAAGTGACACTTTTTATTTTATTTTTTTTTTTTTTTCATAAAGTTGTCACTAAATGATATATTGCTCACACAGGCCATGGGCATATGTGGAATTGCACCCCAAAATACATTTAGCTGCTTCTCCTGAGTATGGGGATACCACATGTGTGGGACTTTTTGGGAGCCTAGCTGCGTACGGGACCCCGAAAACCAATCACTGCCTTCAGGATTTCTAAGGGTGAAAATTTTTGATTTCACTCTTTACTGCCTATCACAGTTTCGGAGGCCATGGAATGCCCAGGCGGCACAAAACCCCCCCAAATGACCCCATTTTGGAAAGTAGACACCCCAAGCTATTTGCTGAGAGGCATGGTGAGTATTTTGCAGCTCTCATTTGTTTTTGAAAATGAAGAAAGACAAGAAAAAAAATTTTTTTTTTTCTTTTTTCAATTTTCAAAACTTTGTGACAAAAAGTGAGGTCTGCAAAATACTCACTATACCTCTCAGCAAATAGCTTGGGGTGTCTACTTTCCAAAATGGGGTCATTTGGGGGGGTTTTGTGCCACCTGGGCATTCCATGGCCTCCGAAACTGTGATAGGCAGTGAAGAGTGAAATCAAAAATTCACGCCCTTAGAAAGCCTGAAGGCGGTGCTTGGTTTTCGGGGTCCCGTACGCGGCTAGGCTCCCAAAAAGTCTCACACATGTGGTATCCCCGTACTCAGGAGAAGCAGCAGAATGTATTTTGGGGTGTAATTTCATATATTCTCATGGCATGTTTGAGCAATATATCATTTAGTGACAACTTTGTGCAAAAAAAAAAAAAAAAAAAAAAAAATTTGTCTCTTTCCCGCAACTTGTGTCGCAATATAAAATATTCCATGGACTCGACATGCCTCTCAGCAAATAGCTTGGGGTGTCTACTTTCCAAAATGGGGTCATTTGGGGGGGTTTTGAACTGTCCTGGCATTTTATGCACAACATTTAGAAGCTTATGTCACACATCACCCACTCTTCTAACCACTTGAAGACAAAGCCCTTTCTGACACTTATTGTTTACATGAAAAAGTTTTTTTTTTTTTTGCAAAAAAATTACTTTGAACCCCCAAACATTATATATTTTTTTAAAGCAAATGCCCTACAGATTAAAATGGTGGGTGTTTCATTTTTTTTTTTCACACAGTAATTGCGCAGCGATTTTTCAAACGCATTTTTTGGGGAAAAAACACACTTTTTTTAATTTTAATGCACTAAAACACGCTATATTGCCCAAATGTTTGATGAAATAAAAAAGATGATCTTAGGCCGAGTACATGGATACCAAACATGACATGCTTTAAAATTGCGCACAAACGTGCAGTGGCAACAAAATAAATACATGTTTAAAAGCCTTCAAAAGCCTTTACAGGTTACCACTTTAGATTTACAGAGGAGGTCTACTGGAAAAATTACTGCACTCGATCTGGCCTTCGCGGTGATACCTCACATGCATGGTGCAATTGCTGTTTACGTTTGACGACAGACCGCCGCTTGCGTTCGCCTTAGCGCGAGAGCAGGGGGCGACAGGGGTGTTTTTTTTTTTTTGTTTTTTTTTTCTTTATTATTTTTTTGCTTTTTTAATCTTACTTTTAAACTGTTCCTTTCATATTTTTTTTTTTAATCATTTTTATTGTTATCTCGGGGAATGTAAATATCCCCTATGATAGCAATAGGTAGTGACAGGTACTCTTTTTTGAAAAAATTGTGGTCTATTAGACCCTAGATCTCTCCTCTGCCCTCAAAGCATCTGACCACACCAAGATCGGTGTGATAAAATGCTTCCCCAATTTCCCAATGGCGCTATTTACATCCGGCGAAATCTAAGTCATGAAATACTCGTAGCTTCCGGTTTCTTAGGCCATAGAGATGTTTGGAGCCACTCTGGTCTCTGATCAGCTCCATGGTCAGCTGGCTGAATCACCGGCTGCATTCTCAGGTTCCCTGTTGAGACAGGAGATCCAGAGAAAAACACGGAAGACGGTGGGGGGGGGGGGGCATTCCCTCCCACGGCTTGTAAAAGCAGTCTAGAGGCTAATTAGCCGCTAGGATTGCTTTTACATGAAAGCCGACCGCTGGCTGAAAAGAATGATACCAAGATGATACCTAAACCTGCAGGCATCATTCTGGTATAACCACTCAAAGTCGTGAATGGCGTACCTGAAGACAAAAAAATGGTTAACAATGGTTAACAATAAAGCACAGTAAAGTGTAAATAATTACACACCTGAAAAACAAACATGATAAAACATAATAACAATAACAATAACAATAACAATCAATAACAATAACAATAACAATAACAATAAAACATTGCAGAATAGAATACAGTAAAAAAGAGCAGAACAATAGAGAGAGAGAATAGAGAGAGAGAGAACAATAAAACAACAACTATTTTTTTTATTTCATATTTTTTTTTTTTTTTTACACTTTTTTTGTAACTAACTTTTATAACTGTAACCGGTTCCAGGTTCGGGTCTCTCAAAATGCGATGGCATCTTGGGAGACCCTGTGAAAGTGTGCCTAGTCTGTGCAATGCTGTACCCTACGCTAATACTCAACTAGTGAATGGTAGCGTTCAAAACATTCACCAATGCAAAGACCAGGATTGTCAGGACAGGAGGGACAATAATAGCGGGTGTCACGCCTATATCCGCGCTTGCTGCAGACACAACCTTTTTTTGGGGGGGTTTGTTGGGTAGGGGTACTCGGGAGGACATAAAAATGCCTCTCATGCAGCCGACTGCATTTGGTTGGGGATGTGAATGGGGGAAGTACGGGCGCTGCAGAAGCGGTGGGTTCCCAATTAGGATTGGCGAATGCAGCAGGAAGGGCACTATGGGCACGACGGGCCTGTGTTTGTCTTTTTGGTGGCAGCGGGACACTACTTGTGCTTGCCACCTCACCAGCTTGAACTGCACTTATGGGACTCGCCACGTCACCAAGTGTTACTGCAGTGCTGGTTTGACTACGACCGGGGTGTACTAGGACGCTGGTGCTTGCCAGTTCACCAAAACGCTACAAAAAAACTGTTAGCGATCGCAGGGATCAGGCCTGACTCTGCGAACGCTGCAGTTATGCGTTTAGTGCCTTGTAAGTGACAGTGATCGATTGATACTGCACTTGGGTGGGCTGGGCCGGGCCGGGCGGAGGGGCAAAACGCAGGTGCTAGCAGGTATCTGGGCTGATCCCGCTAACACTGCGTTTTTGGGAACCCTAAACTGCTGGTGACGCTAGTATAGATCTGATCGGATCAGATATTGATCCGTTCAGATACTATACCACTAAGGGAGGTGTATGCTGCGTGCGTGGGTGTTAGCGGTACTGGCGCTAATCTGACGCTGCCTGGGGCTGGTGCTTACCAGTTCACCAAAATGCTACAAAAAAAACTGTTAGCGATCGCAGGGATCAGGCCTGACTCTGTGAACGCTGCAGTTATGCGTTTAGTGTTTTGTAAGTGACAGTGATCGATCGATACTGCACTTGGGTGGGCTGGGCTGGGCCGGGCGGAGGGGCAAAACGCAGGTGCTAGCAGGTATCTGGGCTGATTCCGCTAACACTGCGTTTTTGGGAACCCTAAACTGCTGGTGACGCTAGTATAGATCTGATCGGATCAGATATTGATCCGTACAGATACTATACCACTAAGGGAGGCGTATGGTGCGTGCGTGGGTGTTAGCGGTACTGGCGCTAACCTGACGCCTGGGGCTGGTGCTTGCCAGTTCACCAAAATGCTACCAAAAAAACTGTTAGCAATCGCAGGGATCAGGCCTGACTCTGCGAACGCTGCAGTTATGCGTTTAGTGCCTTGTAAGTGACAGTGATCGATCGATACTGCACTTGGGTGGGCTGGGCGGAGGCACAAAACGCAGGTGCTAGCAGGTATCTGGGCTGATCCCGCTAACACTGCGTTTTTGGGAACCCTAAACTGCTGGGGACGCTAGTATAGATCTGATCGGATCAGATATTGATCCGTTCAGATACTATACCACTAAGGGAGGCGTATGCTGCGTGCGTGGGTGTTCGCGGTACTGGCGCTAATCTGACGCTGCCTGGGGCGACGCATATCACCGCCGGGCGATCGGGGGGCTAAACCTTTATTCGGTAATAAACGGCGGGTGCCCTGACACTATAAAAAATAAACGAACTAACCAGCGTCACCCGTAACGGTTATACGGTGATCAGTGGTGAAAGGGTTAACTAGGGGGCAATCAAGGGGTTAAAACATTTATTAGGTAGTATATGGGGGTCCCTGACGCTATAAAACGCTGACGGCGAACCTAAATATTTACCTCACTAACTAGCGTCACCAGCGACACTAATACAGCGATCAGAAAAATGATCGCTTAGCGACACTGGTGACAGGGGGTGATCAAGGGGTTAAAACTTTATTAGGGGGGGTTAGGGGGGTATCCTAGACCTAAAGGGGGGTAATACTAACTGTGCCAACACAGTAACTGTCACAAACTGACACCTAGCAGTAATCAGGAAAAAAAAAAAAAAAACTGCTGGTGTCAGTTTGTGACAGGGGGGGGGGGGGGGTGATTGGGGGGGGATCGGGGGGCGATCGGGGGGGGGATCGGGGTGATTTGTGTGCCTGGCATGTTCTACTGTGTGTGTGTAGTGTTGTGCACTCACATACTTGTCGTCTCTCCTCGGGCCGGAACGGAAAATACCGACCCGAGGGGAGATGACATCACTTCCTTTGCTGCTGTTTAGCATACAGCAGCAAAGGAGCGTTTTCATTGGCCGGCGGCGATCGCGAGGGGGGGGCCACGAACGGATGGTCTCCCCCTCATCACCGATCGCCGCTGGACATAGGACGACCGCCTCGGGCACCGGGGGGGGGTCCGATCGGACCCCCCACCCGCGGAAGGCAAATCACGTACCCTGTACGTGATTTTGCCTGTCCGTGCCACTTTGCCGACGTACATCGGCGTGAGGCGGTCGTCAAGTGGTTAATAGGTATGCGATGCTAACAGAAAGTTCCTTCTCATAAGTGAGAGTGTAGATGTACCAGTTTTGGTTATAGCTTTAGGTGTCGGGGTCCATGCGCCCAGGCCCTTCATTTTCTTTTTCTTTTTTTTCAAGTAGGGAAAGGAAACCCCACTTGTGTGGGTAGAGAGAGCTAGAAAGAATAGTAGGATGGAAATTAGCAAAAAGAAAAAGAGTAGTTGGTCAGAAATAGAGGAGAAGAGGAAGGAAGGAGGAGGGGTTTAGTCCCCCGGACCTGGGGTGTCAGGGAGAGTATTCTTAGGGTACTTACATGGTGTTTTGTGGCCGCTTTAACAGAGAGCGGAAGGAAGCGTGTTGTGTTGGAGGGCGTGCCTTCGTATAGCTACAGTGGGATCTCTCAATGTTTGACCCTCATCCAAAAATATAAAGGTGTTCCATAGCCGCCAAGTTTTAGTGAATGTTTCTTGCCTCTTTTGCGCTGTGAGGATGAGATCCTCCATGTGTTTTATTTCTTCTACTTTTGTAAGCCATGAGGCAATTGTAGGTGGAGATGTGGCTTTATAGTGGATTGGAATGCAAGCTTTGGCTGCGTCTATCAGGTGTCTAGTCACGGATTTTTTGTATACTTTCTCCGGAATGTCAGAGGCGTGCAGGAGAAAAAATACAGGGTGATCTGGCATAATGTGTTCTGTAAATTTCTGGGTAACCTCTCTCACTGTTCGCCAGAAGTGGTTCAGGATAGGGCAAGACCAGAAAATGTGCACCAGAGTTCCCCTGTCTGCCAGACACCGCCAACAAAGGTCAGGCATCGCCGGGAAGAATTTGAGGAGTAATGCTAATTCTGTACCATCTCGATAGAAGCTTATAATTTGTCTCCTGAGTTTTGGCACAGATGGAGGACTTGTGGGTAAATCTAAGGATGCGTTGACGTTTAGCCGTACTGAAGTGGCAGTTTAATTCCAGTTTCCATTTAATTAATCAGAAAATCTGCCTGTGGCGTGTTTAGAAGATTGTAGGTTAAGCATGGCGTATGCGTTATGGTTCCTGAAGTGTTGCATAATTCTTCTAATGTTGTGAGGGGTGTATCGTTGGCTGCTGGGGGATTCAAGGAGTGAAGGAAGTGTCCCAGTTGACGGGACCTTAAGAAGTCCAGGCGAAACGGGCCCTCAGGGTCTGAAAGTTCTGCGATTGTGTACGAGCGTCCTCCAGCATTAAAGGGGTAGGCCCGTGTCGCTTAGCCCCCGAAAGATCGCATCCTGTATACCCGGTGTAAACTCAGGGTTCCCCAATATGGGGTATAGAGGTGAGTTGGGGGAGGATATGGATGTTTGAGAGATAAGTCGGGCACAGACTCGTGTTGTGTTACCAATCAGTGGGTGGCATTTCGTTTCTGTCGGTAGGGTCGTGTAGCACCAAGGGGCCCTTTTGAGGGGGACCATGCTCTGGTCCTGCTCTATTTGTGTCCAGATCTTGGTTTTTTGATGTCGGCACCAATCTATTAGCCTCACCAAACATACTGCATGATGATATGTGCGAATATCTGGCACCGCCAGACCACCATGATGTTTGGGTAAAATTAGAAGTTTATGTGCGAGCCTGGGTCTCTTTTTGGCCCATATGAATTCTGTGAACATGGATTGTATCTGTTTAAAATAGGATGTAGGGATATAAATAGGAAGCGATTGCATGAGGTATAGGAATTTCGGGAGAATTGTCATTTTCCGAATGTTACACCGTCCTATCCAGGAATGTAACCCGTGTTCCATTGGTTTAGCAGTGTTCTAATTGTTCTCAGTAGGGGTGGAAAATTGAGGTTGTAAAGTTGCGAGAATGTATGTGGGATATGTGTGCCCAAGTACTTTAATGCGGTCGTCGTCCACTTCAATTTAAAACTGGCTTGTAGGTGTGTTAGCCGTGATTGCAGTATCCCTACACCCATCGCTTCTGATTTGGCAAAATTAATTTTTAAGTTGGAAAGTGCCCCATATGTTGCAAATGCCTGTAGTAAGTTTGGAAGGGAGACAGAGGGAGTAGTGAGTGTGAACATAAGGTCGTCCGCGTACGTGGACACCTTGTGTTGAGTATGATTTATCTTTATGCCTGATATGTTAGGGTTCATTCGCACATGGTACAAGAATGGTTCTAGTGACAGGGCGAAGAGTAAGGGGGACAACGGGCACCCTTGTCTCGTGCCATTAGTAATTGGGAAAGATTCAGAGATCACCCCGTTTGCCCTGACTCTAGCCGACGGTGTTGTATATGCCGCTGAGATCCATCTCAACATATTACATCCCAGGCCTACGTGTCATAATGTAGCGAGCATAAATGTCCAATTGACCCGATCGAGTGCTTTTTCAGCGCCAGTACCTATAAAGACGCAGGGTGTTTTGGTGCGTGTGGCCGAGTAGAGCAAATTTAGGACCCTAATGGTGTTATCCCTTGCTTCCCTTGTAGGGACAAAGCCCACTTGGTCAAGGTGGATCAGGTGGGGTAGATGGGTTTGTAATCTGGTGGCTATAATTTTAGTGAATAGTTTCAAGTCCGTATTAAGTAAGGATATAGGTCTGTAGCTCCTGCAACAGGTCGGGTCCTTACCCTCTTTAGGGATGACGGATATTTGGCCCTGCACTGTGGCCATATGTAGTGTTCCTCCCTCGGTAAGGAAGTTCAGTAATTTAATAAGGTGGACTCCTAGTGATGGTAACAGTGTCTTGTAATATTGAATCATGAGGCCGCCTGGTCCGGGGGCTTTCCCAGGTTTAGTACTTCCTATTGCAAGTTGTATCTCGGGTAGTGTGATGCGATCTTCTAGTAGTTTGCATCGGTAGGGTGGGCATGCGGGATGAGGTTATGTAGTCTGTCATACGGTCTAAGTGCGGAGGTGTCGTGTTTAAGTTGTAGAGTGACTCATAAAAGGATTTAAATTCCTGTGATATCTGCTGGGGTAGAGCTACTTTCTGACCTGTCATTGTGTGTATATATGGTATGTAGGACGCCAGTTTCTGAGCACGTAATGATTGTGCCAGAAGTCTACCGCATTTATTACCCGATTCATAAACTTTCTTACGTGAAATTTGGAGTGCTGCCTTAGCTTTAAAGTTGAGCAGGTCTGTGACCTGTGTACATACTCTTTCAAGTTCATTTTTAAGTGGACCATTCGGGGTTTGTTTGTGTCTAATTTCTAGTGTCTGAAGCTTACCAAGAAGCAAGGTCAGTTGGCCAGATCTTTGTTTTTTGAGTCCCGCTCCGTGCTTTATGAGTACCCCACGTATTACCGCCTTGTGGGCCTCCCATACCAGGCCTGCATCACTGTCAGCGTCACTATTAGTTTGGAAGTAGTTGGTTATTTCCTTTGTCACATCAGCTAGTACTTCGGGGTCTTGTAGAAGGCTCTCATTAAGCCTCCAAGGTTTCCTTTGGCTTCTGTAGAAGTCAGTCAGGGCATATCTTAGTGAGACCGGAGCATGGTCTGACCATGTGATGGATCCGAGTGAAGTATCTTTGATGGCCTGGAGTTGATTGTGAGGAATAAGAAAGTAGTCTATCCGCGAGTACGAATCATGGAGGCGTGAATAGAAGTAGTCCCACTCGCCGGGGTGGAAAAGGCGCCAGGCATCAATTAACTGTGATGCGTGGAGGGCCAAATATATGGCCTTACGTGTGCCTGGGGTAATGGATGATCTGCTCCTAGAGGTATCCTCTGCCGGTAGCAAGGGGATGTTGAGGTCACCGCCAACTCTAAGCTGACCTTGTTTTCCCTGAAGTGTGTCTCTTGTAGTAGGACAATGTCCGTGCGTAAGCGTCTCATATCATTGAGCAGCATCCGTCTTTTTTCAGGGACGTTGAGTCCCTTCGCGTTAAGTGTGACAATGGTAATCTCAACCATGTTCGTGTGGGTACGAGGGATAGAGTGTAGGAGAAACAGAGAGAAAGAGAAGGGGAAGAGTTATAAAGTCAGTGGGGAAGAAGAAGAGAGAGGAGAGTATAAATAGAGTAGGCCCCTGAAGTTGACCACTCCTACAGGGGTGTATGTTGCGGCCGCTGAGGGGGTCTATCTGCAGCGGGCGCTAACCAGCGTAGCTGGGTGTCTAAAATGTCAGCAAGATATTTGCTTCTACGCTTCCCAGTGTCACCTGGGAGACGAGCATTATCCTAAGTGGGGGTGTGTTCAGTAAGGGCTTTTAGGAGGTCCCCAGTTCCCTCACGACCTCCCCGGCCTATTCCAAATATGTATCTGTGAGCTATAAGCAAGAAATCGAGTATGCATATTAAAGTAGTGCATGGAAGAATCCGAACCTCCCTCCACTCTGCTGGCGGGACTGTAACAACACTGGTAACCTCCTACACATATTGTGGAGCTGTAAGGTAATAAAACCCTTCTGGCAGGAAGTAGCTTCCATCATTCATACAATCACAAATACCACACTCACACCAAACCCTGAACTCACCCTCCTCAGTCTGGGCATAGAAAACTTTCCCCACCTGACGAGAAAAGTTGTTATAAATATACTATTTGCAGCACGCATATCACTAGCAAGAGAATGGCGCTCTCAATCACCCCCAAAAATTGAGGAAGTAATTTCTAGAGTGAATGCCCACTACACAATGGGAAAAATGCTAGCGTATAAGGAAAGAAGAGCCCTGGCCTTCCATAAAAACTGGGATGTCTGGAAATCTTCTCATTATGCTCCCTCTCACTTGTGAATTGTGAATTGTGTTTTATGATATTTAGGCTAAGCAACCAGGCATATAGTGGTAAAAGTATTTAAATAACTAGATAAATAAATAAGTTCATCAATAAATAATTAACTATACTAGAAGTAGTCACACTAGAAGAACCAAGACAGATTTTATTAATTCGTGACTACACTAAAAAGTATGTGTTTTCTGTTATTACTGTAATAATAAAGTATCAATGTTTGAAGTTCATAGGATAATTATCTACAAAGTAAGAATTAAGCATATACTGTATATCTTCACTAGTGACCCTCACTAAGGTCACTAGAGGGCTACCTTGCTCAAGACCATTAGAGGTTCCTGCTCACAGTTTGTATCCATTCGGGTTGACAGGTCCTACGTCCTGTTGAGGTCGTAAGCCACGTGGATATGAGTAGCTCAGTTAGAAATATCTCTTTGTAGAAATATGTCTATCAATCAACACTCACCCTGTTTATGTCATTTGTTGTAAACAATGCTTCGTATCTTATGTATAAACTGCAACTTTACAATAAAAATTTATGGTTAAAAAAAAAAGTAGTGCATGGAAGTTAGAGGCATATTGCTAAACCAGTGCATCAGATTATATTAAATACTTTGAACAGTATCAGTAAAACAACAAGAGAAATTTTTTTTCAACCTTCAACAGTCCTAAGCTGACTTCTTAAACAGGATGTGTCCCCTCATGGGTCTCCATCCCCCCAGCACCCCCCATGGGTCTCGACCAGCATCCCCCCGGGTCCCCCTCGCAGCAGGGAACGACCAACAAATGCGGGAGACGTTTCCCTATGTGCCCACCTCTGATGTCCCTAAATGATCCCCTATTTTGTATATATAGGAGAGGAGATACAGCCTGCTACCACATTTGATCCCCTCCCATACCTCCCCGCCCCTAACCCGCGCCAAAGTCTCCAGTGGTATAGTTTCTCAGTGGTAGTTTTGTTGCCCTGGTTACACTTGCTGTATACTTCATATCTCTGAAATAGAGTTCTGTCCCCCCAAGTCCATCAAACAGAACTGCTACTACAGGAACTCACGTGTCTGGCAGGGGTACAGTAGTGCGTCCCCGGTTGGAATATCATCTGCAAAACTGGTCCGCGGTAGGCGGGGGAAGAAGTCTCACATGCCTTGCCGCAAAAAATTGTCTCAGCTTAATTACCGGGATCTTCCCGGGGAACAGATGAGTAGGATACCGGGCTTGTAGACCATGGCACATCTGCACGAGGGGGAAAGGGGGACTCCAGTCCTTAGCATCGGAGGGTTGTGCTCTCGGGTGGGTAGGAAGGGTGATCTCCAGTTTTGTCCCCTCTCCGAGTAGCACTCCTAGGACAAGTTTTGGGTAACTGCAAACAACATGGCCCGGTCTGTGTTTCTCTGGGGCTCGGGTGAAGACCACAAAGTATCGGAGTTCTGGGTCCGGGGGGGGGGGTAACGAGCAAGTCCCATCTGCAGTTATACAGAAACATCCAGCGGGTGGATAAGACAGTCTAACACTCCATGGTCTCCTACCCCCCAGGATTCAGGGAAAGTACCGGAGAGAGGGGGGGCCCCGGGTGTGCGGCAGGGAGACGAGGCAAAAGGGGGGGAGAGCACGGGGAAGCCCAGACCGAGGAGGACCCATCAACAGAGTAATGACAAAATCAGCCTATATGGAAAATGTCCATAAATGGGGACCTTTAGGACTCACGTGATCCAGCAGTTGGTGGAGCTCGGGGACGACCCCGAAACCGTTGAGAACGGGCAGGCCGATCGAACCTGCAAGCAGCTGGGCCCGAACGACCCGTTAAAGGCTGGATCTTCAGTAGCCAGTTGGGTACTGAGACTGGTTCCGCACCGAGAAATATGAAGAGATCTGGCAAGTCAGCTGGGGTGAAGGAGGGTGAAGGAGGATTGTGCTCTGCGAAAGCCCGGACCGAGGAGGACCCATCAACAGAGTAATGACAAAATCAGCCTATATGGAAAATGTCCATAAATGGGGACCTTTAGGACTCACGTGATCCAGCAGTTGGTGGAGCTCGGGGACGACCCCGAAACCATTGAGAACGGGCAGGCCGATCGAACCTGCAAGCAGCTGGGCCCGAACGACCCGTTAAAGGCTGGATCTTCAGTAGCCAGTTGGGTACTGAGACTGGTTCCGCACCGAGAAATGTGAAGAGATCTGGCAAGTCAGCTGGGGTTCGGAGGGTGAAGGAGGATTGCGCTGTGCGAAAGGTAACCACCAGGGGGGTATCCCCAGCGGTAGGTGCAGCCATGTCTCCTTGCTACTTCCAGGATCGGTTTCATCAGAGCACGTCTCTGTAGCGTAGCTCTAGAAAGATCCGGGAGGCTCTGTATACTTGCCCCGTCAAAGTCGAGATCTCCCAGGTCCCATGCTTTGCGTAATATGACCTCCTTCTGCGCATAACGGTGCAGACGACACAGTACATCACGTGGTCTGGAGGGGTCTGTAGATTTGGGGCCCAATGTGCGATGCACTCGATCTATTTCCAGTGATGGTGGTGGGGACTCCATAATCTTGTGAAATATAACCGCCTCTTGCAGGTCTTCTGGGCCCGTGGCTTCAGGGATGCCTCGCAGTCTCAAGTTGTTGCGGCGACTGCGGTCCTCCACTTCCTCTAGATGCAACTGCATCTCCTGTGTCTCCCTGGTGTGGGAGTCATTCGCGCGTTTAAGTGCCTGTACCCGGGATTCCAGTGCAGCAACCACTGTTTCTCCGGAGGCTACTCGGTCAGTCACTGTATGGAGATCTGTTCGAATCTCCTGGATGTCTCTACTGTGTGCCTCCTCTATGCGCTGGATCAGGGATTCGATGTCTGCTCTCGTGGGGAGGGCCTGAAGCATGGCCCGTAGATCAGCATCTAGTCAGCTCTGATTGTGAGTAGAATCCTCCATGGCCATCCGGAAAACAGCCAGTGTCCCTGTAAAGGGGTCCGGTGTCTGCAGAGGTATCTGTGCGGTCGTCCGCGCTGTGGCAGGGGTTGGTTCCGCGCGGGGCCCTCGCTGTGCAGCCACAATGGCGCCTGGTGAAAGCCGCTGTGGATCTCTCAAAAAACGGCGGATGGTGAGTTGAGAGGTCTGATGTCTGGTCCCTCTGGTCGATGAATGTGTCCCGTATCGAGTAGGGGTGTTCATGCCGTGCTCACATGGGTGAAAAGTTAGCTGGTGGCCGTTGGAAGTCGGCTTAAGCCAAGAGCTCCTCCAGAGAACGTCTCTACTTGGCCATTGCTAAGCCACGCCCCCTCCTCTCCTACCCTATAGGACCCCCCTCTCATGAATTTTGTCTCAGTGCCAGAGGCCGCGCTCCATAACTAGCCTACTTAAACTATTGCGAGGGAACTCCTGCTGCCATGGAGTCCATCAGGAAAGGAAAATTATGGTAAGTATTTCATAGGAAATTTTCAGTTTTCCTGACAGACTCCATGGCAGCATACACATGGAAAATAACTAGCCATACACACCCAGGTGGGCAGCTGCTGAACAAAAAGTTTTAATTTTGCACCATCAGCAGACAGGACTTTCAAACCAAAATTAACAGAGGATAAAGAAGCAGGCTCTACACAAGGCTCTACACAAAAATGAGCCATAAAAGTGTTGATTGAGGACCACGAGGCCACCCTACAAATCATCTCAGGGGCAACATGCCGCAAAGCCATCCACGATGTAGACACACTCCTGGTTGAGTGTGCGGTCACCACTTCCAGGGGCGCCAAGCCCTTAGCTCTGTAGGCCAGTTGGATGGACTGAACAATCCACGCTGCAGTCGTTCTGGATGAGGCACGATTTCCCTTGTTCTTCCAGTGAAAGAGAACAAACAGACAATTGGAAGGGAGCTGTGGCTTGCATATACAGCTTTAGAGTTTCTCCCACATCCAGTGGATGTACATTGTTGCTTACAGACAATCTGAAGGTTGGCAGAACAATCTCTTGGTTCATATGAAAGACCGATGTTACCTCAGGATTTGAGTCAGGCATAGGCATAAGTACCACCCTATCTAGAAAGAACGTTAAGAACGGTTCTTTACAACCAAGAGCTCCAATTTCAGAGATTCTTTTTGCTGACATGATGACCATGAGAAAGGCAGACTTGAGGGAAAGCTCTCTAATAGAGATTGGCCTTGTATAATCTATCCCAGCTTCCAAGAGAACATCTAGGACAAGAGGGAGGTCCCACTTGGGAAATCTTGGATTTCTCTGAGGTCTAAGTCTTAAAGCTCCTCGGAAAAGCTGACGGACTAGAGAGTGTCTGGCCCGGGACACCCTGGTGAAGGTTGATAACGCCGACACCTGCACCCTGAGGGAGCTAACCCATAAGGTAAGGTCTAAGCGTGTTTGCAGTAAGCCTAGAATATCCTGAATTCATGGGTCACTGTATGATCCGCCGGTAGCAGACGTGTTCTAAGAACCTCGACCAGATTCTGCCATAGTGCTCATTCTCCTGGCATTTATCTGTCATGACAAAAATTAAATGGGAAATCCGCGCAACGGGAATAAGTAAAATCAGAGTGTTGGACTGCTGCCCCCACAAACACAATCTCCACCGAAGTGGAGCAAGCGGAAAATAAATGAAGGGTAAAAGAGTGGGTGTGGCGCTGTCCTAAAAGTACTAATATCAAAAGAAGCTGCTTAGTGAAAAGTGATTAGCTGTGAGCGGGGAGAGGGGAAAAGGAGGGGGGGGGGGGGAAGGGAGAGAAGGGGAGGAAGGGAAAAGGGGGGGTAGGAAGGGGAAAGGAAGGGAAATGGGGAAGGGGAGGGGGGAGAAGTCCCAGCTAATAAATTTTAAAGTGACTTGTGCTCCTTATAATGAGAAATGAAAAAATCAAACACATATAATGACACGTGAAATGTGTACAGTGCAGCTGTGATAATAATTGTATAATCTTTATAAGTTATTTGCCGTTAAAATTGATAACATTGTTATCACACACTAGTAATAAATTGGTTAAACAAGCCGTGACTCGTGCACAGTGCAACATAAGTGAAAATCAACAGTCTTTGTGAATTCCTTGGCGTTTCTTTAAACAAGGCAGGCATATGCAACTTGTATCTGCTACTTATATTTCTATGGTGACCGAGTGCTTGTGTCTCGCGTTGTGATCGTGCAGACACTCACCAGCTTCCTTAACCCCTACAGGGGTAACGCGCAGTTACAGTGTATGCCACTGTGCGGCAGTCCTTAGCGTCACGCTCCCGTAGACGTCCTCTGACGAAACGCGTAGGGCGTGGCCTAATTTTGACGTCTTGCATCATCTCCCAGCGAACACAACTTTTGAACCTGACGCTTCTCTGATGACATTTGGTTGCCTGTTTGTAACTACCAAAATGTGAGTACCATCTTGTCATCTACTGTAAATAAAAAGTCAAATAAAAGAAAAAACTGCGCTTGGAAAAAAAAGGAAAAACAAGCTGCGGTTACAAGTGTGGCACACCAAAACAAAATCAAAACAAAAAAAACGCACTAAAAAATGATATGAACAATGTTACAAATATGAAGTCCCATACACAGAATAAATAGTCCCGAGTGTAATCCAAAAAAAGGAGAAGGTGAGTCTATCTTAAGTGAATGACGTGAACTTCATCCAAAGGAAATCAGTGATGACAGACATATTATCTGGAACACACCAATAAGTATTGCGCTTACCAGAAGTAAGCCAAAATGGGGCAAGTGGCTTAAACCCAGCCTGGGCCTTTTGATGAGCAATCCAGGTGAGGCAGGATGAATGCCCTCGTCCCGTGAATCCACAGAATATGATCCGAAAATATATGACAACAATATAGCGTAATACTGTTGACAAAAAACACTCCAAACCCAAATAATACGTGCAACACTCGACTAAACTTAAAATCATATGTGATCATATAACATCCTGTGCAAATAACCAGGATAATATAGTGAGTGTCATGCAATCATGCAAATTATAAGGTGAATAGGTAAAGACGTGAACGACACCCAAGATCTGCTTACCAGATGTAAGTGGACAGTCAGCATGTATCGATCACCCCAATAAAGTGTGAACAAGATCCCACAAAGTTCAGCAAACATTTAGTGCAAACTGCTTACCAGATGGCAAACCTTTGTGAGCAAACTCAATATAGCCAAGGACCAATCACCAAGTAGGCAAACACAGATTGCAACGGACCTTAGGGAAGACCTCCTTACCAGATATGTAAACAAAGTGGGCAGATGTATTAAGGCACAAGCCGGACTCCTGACAGGAACGGCGTAGATACGTCTTGACCACTCACATCCGAGCTCTGCGGTGCATATATGATAAAAGGAGCCAATAGTGTAATACTGTATAAATCCTTGTATGAAGCCTGCTCCTGAGTGTCAGCTCCAAGGACAAAGTCCCTCTGATACCCTTCCAGCACAGTCCAGGGCACAGATTTCACGATCCCAGTTACACAGTAACAATAGAAGAGTTCATAGATCCCAGCTCAGTGTGAGAGAAGTTCAAACCTCAATCATTCACTCTGTCACATTGAGGTTTGAACTTCACACGGGTCACACGTTCAGGGCACAGGAACAGGTTCAGAATCAGGATCAGATCACAAGCTAGCAGGTCATTCCCACTGTTGGGTGATAAAAGGCTTGTAGAAAGCAGAATGCTGCCAGAAGCTGCAGAATATTCAACACGATTCTGTGAGAGGGAAAACTCCATCTGCCCTGAGCTATTTCGGGGCAGCAATGATCGCCCCATTCTGGGTTGCTAGCATCTGTTGTGATTGTGACCCAGGCAATGGGGGCAATGGAGTTGAGATTTTTCCATTGCAGCCACCAGAGAAGACTCTCCCTCATAGTCAAGGTTATGTAGATAACCTTAAGAAAAACTCGCTTGCCAGGAAGTGATGTCACTAGCTTTTAGCAACCACACCCACTGGCTGATTTTACAGAATTGAAGTCATTGTGACGGCACTGGATTCTGCAAAATAAAGTTCTCTCTTTTCTGGGTTACTGCTGAGTGAGCTGCTGGTTTAGTGGTCCTGGATTGAGCGGTGTCATCAGTTTTTGAATACATCTGTGCAGTTATCCATCCATTGCTTATCTCCACGATCTTCGGTGCAAGCAAAGGCCCTGGCTGGGCTATAGCCACATGCTGATTTTGCTTGCCATCTGGTAAGTTTTTCTTAAGGTGGTGGCACACTTATTGAATGAACTCACTGTGGTGTTAATTGAAGAATTGATGAATATTACTCCACATTTTTTGCCATATGAGAGATGTTTTCCATTTCTACAATCAAATATTTATTAATTGGACTGTTTTAGCGTGGCTTCTTCTTTCTTATGTTTTTTCTGTGTATATCTCACATTGAGCTGCTGCTTATTGGATTTTGGTTTAGTGATTAATTTTAATGATACATTAGCGCAGTTTTTTCCCCTTTATGTAGATAACCTGATCCCTGCTCCCCGGACTCCACTGTTGGAGAAAACATTTCTGGAAGGTCACTACTGTGCCCATTTCACCATAGAAGCATCAAGATGACTTGAGCTCTGTGCTTCAGCAGCTGGACTCAGCAGCAGAAAAAGGTTGTCCAGGTAATGGTGCATGCCACTTTGTTCTGATCAGGACCACCACCGCCAATATGACCTTTGAAAAAATGTGAGGCAATGTTGAAAGCCCGAAGGGGAGACAGGTGAACTGGAGAGGGATCTGACTTATGAAATGAAACTTCTGAAAATCTTCCGCTATGGGCACAAGAAAGTAAACGTCCTTCAGGTCTATGGACACAAGCCAGTCATCTGGCTGAATTGCTTGTTGAATTTTGAATTTTTCCTTTCTGATGAACATGTTCAGATGTGTTCCACGAGCCGTTTTTCTTAAGGACCATGAAGAGGGGCTAGTAGATGCCTTGAAACTTCTCGCATTCCGTAACTGGCACGGTAGCACCCAGCTTGACCAGTTAAATGTAAGATAGGAGTGTTTGCTTCTTCTCTTTGGAGTGCGGTAGAGCTGTGGAAACAAACCTGAGATGAAGGGGCTCCTGAACAACCAAGTGTGTCCTGAAAAGACTGTTTTGAGACTGAGGAGACCTTCCAGAAAGGTTTCTAGAAGAGGAGCGACAGTGTTGTGACCTAGAAGGGTCTCCATCTTCACGTGCCGTGTGTTGTCGGGTAGACCTGTCAGGGCTAACAAGAACAAAGCAAAAAAAAGAAAAAGGGAATTAAGACCTGGGGTGCAAAGGCAAGCTAGGAAGGTAAAGGGTTAAAAACACCCATTCATACCTGCTACACAAGGGCTGGCCACAAGGGGGTGGTGACACATTTATGGTGAGGATAGGTGAATGGTAGGGGAACAGAACCAGAGGGGGGGGGGGGTTAAATGGCAAACGCATACCTCGGCCAGAGAACCACAGTGCCTGGAAATACTGTCCACAGGGAATTCAATTTGTAACAGCTTTGATGGCATGCGCCGATACCCCCCGGGCCACCCACACGCATGCGAGACTGCTGCCGTCTTGTTGGAACCGTGTATGTGCGAAGCCAAGCCTCTATCTCAAATGAAGGTGTGCTTTCCTACGCACCAATTGACCACTTATCTAAAACTTAACCTTTATTATAAATCATAAAAGGTATGTAAAGGACGATAACAGGTATCTCTATAGGGTGAGGCCAATGCCACTATACAGGTGCATCTTGAAAAATTTGAATATCATTAAAAAGTTAATTTATTTCAGTAATTCAATTAAAAAAAGTGAAGCTTTTATAGAGATGTGTTCACATATATACATATATTATAAGCATTTCTTTTTTTTTTTTGATGATTATGGCTTACAGCTAGTGAAAACCCAAAATTCAGTATCTCAGAAAATTAGAATATTACATAAGTCCAATAAAAAAAAGTATTTTTAATATAGAAATGTTGGCTTACTGAAAAGTATGTCCATGTACAGTATAGTATGCACTCATTTCTTGGTCGGGGCTCCTTTGCATGAATTACAGCATCAATGCGGCGTGACATGGAGGTGATCAGCTTGTGGCACTTCTGAGGTGTTATTGAAGCCCAGGTTGCTTTGATAGTAGCCTTTAGCATGTCTGCATTGTTGGGTCTGGTGCCCTTCATCTTCCTCTTGACAATAACCCACAGATTCTCTAGGTCAGGCGAGTTTGCATCTCCATAAAGCTGGTCAGCAGAGAGAGCATGAAGTGCTTGGACTTGATAAAACACAGTGGACCATCACCAGCAGATGACATGGCTCTCTAAATCCTCACAGACTGTGGAAAATTTCATTTGGAAATCAAGGTCCCAGAGTCTGGAGGAAGAATGGAGCGGCACAAAATTCTAGTTTCACGAGGTCCAGGTTGAAGTTTCCACAGTCAGTGATGATTTGGAGAGCCATGTCATCTCTTGATGTTGGTCCACTGTGTTTTGTCAAGTCCAAAGTCAGAGCAGCCCTCTACCAGGAAATTCTAGAGCACTTCATGCTTTTCTCTGCTTACCAGCTATACAGAGATACTGATTTTATTTTCCAGCAGGACTTGGACTTGGCAGGCACCTGCCCACACTACCAAAAGTACCAATACCTGGTCTAATGATCATGGTATCACTGTGTTTGATTGGCCAGCAAACTTGCCTGACCTACACCTCATAGAGAATCTCTGGGGTATTGTCAAGAGGAAGATTTTAAACACCAGACCCAACAATGCAGAAGAGCTGAAGGCCACTATTAAAGCAACCTGGGCTTCCATAACACCTCAGCAGTGCCACAGGCTGATCGCCTCCATGCCACACCGCATTGATGTAGTAATTCATGCAAAAGGAGCCCCGACCAAGTATTGAGTGCATACTATATTGTACATGGACATACTTTTCAGTAAGTCAACATTTTTGTATTAAAAAAAAACTTTTTTTTATTGGTCTTATTTAATATTCTAGTTTTCTGAGATACTAAATTTGGGGTTTTCACTAGCTGTAAGTCAAAATTAAAAAACTGAATGCTTGAAATACATCACTCTGTGTGTAACGCATCTATATAAAATATATGAGTTTCACTTTTTGAATTGAATTACTGAAATAAATTAACTTTTTGATGATATTCAATTTTTTTGAGATGCACCTGTATATGAACCAAAGTTCGACCTCTGTGGTAATATTGACATCTACCAAGTTAATTGAAGCTTCTCTTGATATACACATATAGACAATATGAGGGTTATTATACCCCCTTACATTCATAAAAAGGCTCCAGGCTATTTAGAGGATATGTAAATTCAAGGTCTACTCACCAACACCAACCGATGAGCCACATATAAGAATGAGATGAACAAGAAAAAGAGAAAGTATACTAGTAAATACTGTCTTACTGAAGATATTGGCTATCTGTCTATCTATATCAGTAAATGCTGTCTTACTGAAGATATTGGCTATCTGTCTTCTGCCCTATGAAAATATCTATCTCTCGGATATGAAATAAGGGTACACTCATCCATGTGGACACAAACCACCACTAATGGACGAGCCCAATATATCACCATATCCACAAAAAAGCTTCCCTGATAACCCAGACTGCATTGACACAAGGCATATTTCACCCCACAAAAAATCAAAAAGAAAGGAGGAAAGAGTGTGTCAGGACAAAAATGTGAACCTAAAAGTGGATGTAAACCCAATGTCATCCTTTCATTACTACTGCCATAGGGGTTATCTATAAGGATATACATGCCTCCTGCATGTATCTTCACCTGTCAAATGCCTCCCCTCTGTCTGTTATGAGACTTGAAAAACTGCATATTCTGTGGGTGGGTCTGTTGTCTGGAGCTCGGTGGGTGGAGTCGTGATGTCAGTAGACTCCCTGCCCACCTCTACACTCCCCTTGTCAATATGCATTTTCTCCTGTGTATTTCTTACACTGAACTTTTGATATGATCTCTAACATCCAGTGAAAAGACAGGAAAGTAACCACATGACCTCAGCATGCCAAATCATGCTGAGGTGTGGAACAGCCAATCCTTGCAGAGCTGCTAAAGAAAGGAGTGGGGGTGGGAATTAAAAAATAATGCATGTCTTAGGCTAGTGCACAAGACATGTAAATCACCTGTCACTCACAGCAAGGGGGAGGATTTGACAAAGTTTTTCTCTGTTTGTCAAGTTTTATCTCACTGAACAATAAAAGAGGATTGCTCAGAGCTGGATTAACTCTTTGTGGCAAGACTGAGCTCAAATGATAGGAAATCTTATACTCTACATTATGACAGCAAAAAAATAAAAATAAAAATTTATATCCACTTTAAAGAAAATAAAGTCTGAAGGTGCTCCCAAAATAAAATTACCCAAGCAAAACATGTTTCACTTTCAAATAGAGCTTCATCAGAGGTAAGAAAGTCAAAGAAAAATAAAGAAAATGAGCAATGGACAGTAGCTGACTGTCACATGGTGAAAAGAAAATGGTGTCTTTTGTTTGTGTTCCCTCTACTGTATTCATAACCTGACCATCTAAGATGGCCACCGCACATGCTCATTACTGAGGGGAATCCTATCACCATCTCGTGGATGAAAATCAGAACTACAAGCCAATCACTTAATATTGATTGCTCCTATCCCATATACTGTATCATTGTCCTATACATATATACAATTCCTTTTGAACAAAAAGATCAAAAGTGAGTTTACATTATTTTTCTTTCCTAAATACCAATATGATCCACAAAAATATTAATATTAAACAAGGCTATTAGACAATAAATTCAAAGATTTTTAATCACGTATGAAAGGTAGAATTGTGAAGTCTTCATGAAGGCCAGATGGAGCTTGAGAATTAAGACGGAAGATCCATTTCGCTTCTAGTTTCAATAGATGTTTATCCAGGTCACCTTTTCTTGGGCCCAATTTAAATTGTTCTATGGACCACAATTTTAATACCTCAGATTTAACACCATACTTTTCATGGACATGGCTAGCAATTGGTCTATCTGTTTTTTGTGCAATGTCATTTACATGCTCCAATACTCTGCGTCTAAATTGTCTTTACAACATACAAAATGGGCATGGGCATATCATAACATAAATTATTCCCTCTGTTGGATTGAGAGAATTGAAGAATTAAATTGAAGAATGATTGTATTTTGATAATTTCTCCATTTTTGGGGTTCTCAAATTCAGTGGAAATATAGGGGCATGCCTTACAATGTCCACATCTACGGCTTCCTAAATTCTTTTTTGGATAGCCATGTGGGAATGACTTTTGTTTTGGACAGTTCCTAAATTACTATGCACTCACATGTCTCTAAGATTACCACCTCTTCTGTATGTGATCATGGGGCTTTTCAGAAGGATTTTAGATAGATCTTTGTCATTATGTAGCATGTCCCGATATTTTTTAATGATGTTGAAGATTTCACCAGATTGATTTGAGTATGTCCCTATAATAGGCATACCTGCGTTATCATTCGTCTTGCCACATTTTTGTCCAAGTAAAGGATCCTTAGGGACAGTGCTCACCTTTTCATAAGACTTTCTTAAGTCACTGAGATTATAACCACGTCTACTGATTCATTTTGAAAGGATACATCAGTAGAGCGGTTTCTTTTAGCTCTCATTAATTGCCCAATGGGAATGCTTTTTTTAAGGGAAGTAGGGTGTTGGCTCTCCCAATGTAGCAAATTATTGGTAGGTTTCCGGTACATGGTTGTATCAATGGTACCATCATCTTCTCCCAATCTTAAGATCCAGCAAGTTGATACTATCATGGTTAATCTCAATGGTGAAAAACATACCAATATCATTATTTAGACATGCTAGAAATTCCTTAAGTCTCTCCCTTTGGCCCTGCTAAGGGCAAAAAATATCATCAATGAAGTGTACCCATAGCAAAATGTGTACAATAAATTGCTCAAACTCTTCTGTGAACACTATAGTATGCTCCCACCACCCAAGAAACAGATTTGCATATGTTGGTGCACAGGATGAACCCATTGTAGTGCCTGCAGGATGAACAGAGTGGTGGCCTGGAACACAGATGCTCTCCAGCCACCATGAGAGGCCAAAAACTACCACCAGGGGAAAAAGGTAGAGGCAAACATAAACACACATAAGTGGCTGCCATGTTATATAAAGGAGGACATGTACATCACCATGGTAATGGCACTCACGTGACCCGCGTGGAGACTGCTGCATCCGATCAGGGCATTATATGGCCACCCACTAATAGCAGGGCTATCCGGCCGGGCTATCACTTACTCGCTTTGTGTTTGACATATGTGATTATAGGAATGGGCAAAAATTAGCACATTACTATACGCTTATTCCTGCCTGCCTGCCTGCCCTTATGCAAAGATCAAAAGTGTGCTTATGAACAAGTGACCCAGATGACAACAGTAGGTTTTTTACATGAAGGAAGTGATATAAATGTGAAGAGTACTCCTGCCTTCCAACACAAGGATTGTGGGTTCAATTGCAACCAGTGACATGCATGGAGTTTGTATGTTCTGTTTCTGTCAATTTCCTGTTGGTTTGGTGTTTAGATTTCTTTCCAGAATCCATGGAAGCTTAATCAGCTTACCCCCAAAAAGGATGAATGTGCATGACTTTTATTGTAAGGTGAATAGTTCTATGAATGCAATAAATCTATTTATAGTATAGTGGAGATAAATAAACAAATAAATAGATATGTTTTTCCTTGCTGAATGAGCCATAGTTCTTTTAAACTTCAGATGTGTTTATATTATGTGGCTATTTAAAACACAAGTAGCATACCTCATACCTAATATTAAACATGTAACACCGACAGGTAGTTAAAATAAATCTGTGTAAAGTCTTATTTCTACAAAAATGCAAATATACAGTTATATCTGCAATTCCTTTATTTATTTAATTTTTTTTTTTAGTTAATTATTAATGAATTAAGCAATTGAGGAATTAGGGATGAATTCAGCTAGGAAGATCTTTGGGGCAGGTTGGGCTTATAGGCCCTAAAGTGCTGACAAGGAGTTGTGTATCTGTGCATATCTGCAGATCTCAGCATAAGGGCTTGTGTACACAGGACTTAGGCAGGCCATAGATGGTGCAAATTTCTGGCGGGGAAGCTATCCCCGCTGGGAGAAGACAGTGATTACTGCTAACAGCTATGGCACCCACTAGCGATAATCGCAAGCGAATCTGGCAGGCTGGTTGTACCAAAGTTGATCGATCAATCAAAAATTCAGCCTGCCCTCACACGTTTCAAATATTGGACCGGCTGAGATTCAAACCATCTATGGCTGGCCAGCCTTAGGGATAGAAGCAAGTAGACGCAGGAAGATCTGACATGTGTCTGAGATTCTTCTGGGTTGCTTTTGACTTGCATTTGTTTGTTTTATAAATGCATATTAGAAGCAAAAAAACAAATGTTTATGAACACAGCCCTGAGGAAGAATTGTGTAAATGCATCTATAAAAGTGATCACAGGGCTACATCCTGCATGTTTATTTGGCAAAGCCAGCGCCGGGAGGTTAGTAATTTTACCCCAGACATCATATTCAAAAAACACTGTTATCATGTCTCTCCAAATGCCTAGTAGTGTGCAGGACAGTCGCTAGAAAGCATTTATCTGTAGTATGCTGTTAGGCTAAGACCAGGGGCGGACTGATAACTCATGGGGCCCCCGGGCAATAGGAGATTATGGGGCCCCCAGGAAATCAGAGATTATGGGGCCACACAGTATACACACACACAGTATACACACATGTACACACAGTATACACAGGCAGATGTAGAAAAAACACAGATTTATACATACTGTCCCTGGTTTTACTGAGGCTGGCAATCCTGATGGGGCCCCCTAGTGGCCCAGGGCCCTCGGGCAGTGCCCGAGTGGCTCAATGGTCAGTCCGCCCCCGGCTAAGACCATTCATACATTGTGCAATGGTATTCAGAATTTAGAAGCATAGGAGAGGTAATGATGCAATTAAAGCTTCAAATTGGTCGCAGGAAAATAGTTTAAATCTTGTACAGTATATGAAGCTGCAATGCTGACAACAGTAGAAATAATATACAGATACCGAATCTGTACTTGAATCTGAAAAAGGTACAACTTGGGCATGGTCTGACTAAGTTATTTATAGCATAGCTCCCAACTGTCCCTGATTTTGAGGGACTATCCCTGATTTGGAACAAAGTCCCTCTGTTCCTCTTTCCTCCTCATTTGTCCCTCATTTTGGTCTGATCTATATAACTGTATATAAAATGCACTATTTATCTGTCAAAAAGTGTTTCACAGTGCTAAACCTTTCATCCAAATTCTAAATTGTTGCATTGGAAAATTTTAAAAACCAGTATAAAGCAATAATAGTGGGTTTAACTAATATTTTTATACTAATACTTTTGCTATTCCCATCCCAAAAAGTTGGGAGGTATGCTTGTAGACATGTGATGAAAGTCTCCTGATCAGGTAGAATATGGTGTCATATTAATGGGTCTTGCACATGAATGCTGACCAACCTCCAAAGGAACAATTGGTTTGGCAAGGTAAAAGCCTGGGCTGATTACTACTTTACTTCATTGTAATAAAAAAAATGGCCATTTTTACCTGGAACCAGTCTAATCACCCATCCTCCAATAACTACAAAGGATCATTCACTCATGCGCAACATTTCTGTTGCTGTCTGATTTTGGTTCTCAAATGTGGTTAAATCATGCATGCACATCCAGCAACCATGGTCTTTTCTTTAATAGCTTTTGAATTGACACAGCAATTTAAATATTTCCAATACAAAAAAGTAACATCCTCAGAATAACTTTAATTCAGATGGTGAAATGTGGTATATATTGTTTTAACCACAACAATGTTAAGATGTAAAATAAATTAGATCTTAAAATAAGCAATATATTGTACATTTTTGTGACAAGTTTATGTAATTGGAAGTTGTAGAGTTGGATTTGAACAGGTCCCTGGATTGTAGGGATAGCATTGTCCAATAGTAAGTATATGCACTGTACAATATATACCCATTATTAGGAGCTCCCACTGAAGAACACATACTGAAGCATAAGATAATATACTTTGAGGACCTTTATCAATTCCGTCCAACACATAGGTGTGCGCAGGGGGTGGGCCAAGTGTGCCTGGGCACACCCTAATTACTACCCGCAGAGCTGATTTCCCTCTACTGCCTGGGCCTACTGTCTGGTGCTCCCCCCCCCCCCTCACCTGCAGTGCTTCCGGCTACCCTCCTCTCCCCCTGGCTTCTGCAGGGGATGTTTCAGAATGGAGAGCAGGGGAAGGGGCTAGTCAATATGTCATTTACTGGCCCCTTCCTTTTCCAAATGAACACATGGAATACACACTCACTGCTTTCATTCATAAATTCATTCATAAACTGTGTTTACTTTATTTCAATTTGTGAATGAACAGGAATCCCCTCAGCACAGAGCACTGCTCATCCATTCACTGTCCAGTGCAGCTGAGGCTGCAGAGAAAGGCATGTGTGTTTGAGCTTTGTGGTGCACACCCTAATGCAATAGGCTGTGCATACCTATGGTCCCACAGTATGCAATGCTAAACAGGATCAGTGAAACAGCTTATGAGACATATTTGCTGTAAGATTGCAGTTTGATACATTTATTCCTCCCTCTGCTGCACTAATGTAGCACTGTGGCAACATAAAATCTGCCCTTGACCATTTTGTAATTGTGCATGTGTTTTTTAGTAAAAATCTGTTACCGACTGATCTGTCTCCGTTGGCTTCCCGGATTCCAGACACAGGGGTCATAAATACACTGTCACATGTAGTTTTCTAAATGATAGGCAGCCTGATTTGCAATAGATGTGTACCTACATTTTATGATAATTTGCTTGATAAATGTCCCACACACATCCAGTCACATATTTTTAGACAGGCTTTATCAAAAGCTCTAATTCACACATAATACACATAGGGTAGAAGGGTCTTCTTTACATAAAACATACTAATATAGTCACTACTGAAGAGTGGAGTATTTGGGAGGATTATATTTAATTGCAAAGATAATTTGTATTGATCACTACAGTGTCATTTCACCAACATTTGCTTGCATAGTGACAACAACTGTTACAAAGTTACAGTCACCTGACTTTTAACATGTAACCCAGATTTGGGTGGTCTAAGACAGAGCAGCTGTATTACATAGCATAAATGAAGTTGAAACTTAATAATATTACGTGTAAAAGGTGAGTGGGAGCGGAATTTGAACCACTGCCATTCATATAGAATTTGAATCTTTACACATACAATCTTTTACATACAATAAAATTTGACATATACTGTTTTGTTAAATAAAAAAATTAAACACTGCATAATATACAAAAACATGTACAACAGAGCAAACACTTTGCTTAAAACAGTTCATATTTAAAGAACCATAGACTGTCTTCTTTAGGCATTCTCAGAGACAGGCATATATATGGATTATTTTACTTTAAAAATAGCTATGATAGGTTAGGGAAAGACAGCTGAGATTGTGTGTGAATTCCAATTTACAGTGTATTCAGTCTCATTATCTAAGACGTAGCCATATCGCCACCACCTTCATCTTATATGATCAGTGTGGCACTGATTATAACATTGATTAGGTGGAAGGCCCCATGATATTGTGCGGGATAGGAAAGGTGGAGAGGTGCATGCGGGGCATTCAGCTGAGCTGACAATATGAAACTGATACTATTTCTGCATGTCACACTGCAGCAGAAGCACTATGGAGGGGTCACTCTTTGCTGCCTCTTTAAACTCTTCCAAGGTTATTTGGTCATCTCTGTCCTTGTCCATCTTTTTGAAGATTTTATCAACTCTCTGTTGTGGAGTTAGGCCATCTTGATTCATGCGCATCATAATCACAGTACCCACCATCTTATAGATCGCCTAAAAGAGAAAACAAAGATAACCACTTTTTATTAAAGCTGGACTCAAGGAAGGCCAGTGTAAAAGATACAGCTATGTATTCAAAAATAAAGGATTGCTTTTACAGTACTTCTAAATGCAACCTGGGCAAGTACCTTCCTTTGACTTGGTATCAGCCTCTTACCATTACCCATACAGCAGCACTCAAGACCAGAGGAGGGAAGAACAGCCCTTGGAGCTAGCACGTTAACAATGAACATGTGGATGGGAGAAGAGAACAGAGGGATCATCACATTAGACATCTGCGGCTCCTTTATTGTCCGATCAACAGGCTGGAGTGGAAAGAGGACACCACTATATTCCTTAAATATAAAAGGTGTCATCCACCTTGCTGTTTTGTGCAAGGGGGCTGTATAAATGTCAGGTGAGTGGGCAAAAGTACAATTTTTTTTCACGTGTAAACATCTGCCTTATATGTACTGTATTTTATCTGTGTATTTCCTGTAGCTGTTTGCCTGCAATTTAGCTTTATTACAATTTATATTAAAATAGCAGGAGAAAGGACTGTGAGCTGCACACGTTTTTGCAGTTAATTTGTTAGCTAAATGTTTTTTGACAGTTGTACTAAGTACCATTAGGTCAGCTGGTTCTGGCCAACTCAGTAGATTTTTAAAAAAAAAGGCCTGGATCTTTTCCTAAATGCACATAATATAACTGGATTCTAAATTTATAGGTAAATTTGATTCAAGAAATATCCGATTGCCTGTTGGGGGATCAGGAATTCATTTTATTCCCCGCTAGAGCAAATTGGATCATGCTTTATTGTTTTTTATTTTTTGTCATCCTCTGGATCAACATTGGATATAGGATTGTATATATGGAGGTTTTTTGGGGTTTTTTCTATGATGGTTGAAATGGGTGGACTTTTGTCTATTTTCAACCAGATTAACTATATAACTAAGTCATCAAATACACCCCAAATTTCACCCCATAAGGTTTACAGGGACATAATGATATAGGCACATTTCCACATACTTACTCCTTGAGCGACCAGAGTGAATACTGCCAGTATAAACTAATAACATTCACCAAACAGACTATACCAAAAGCATGGAAATCTTCTAACTTGGATCCAAAAGAAGTCAGGCCAAGAGTATTGTGGATGATGTCCAATAATAAAATGAAAGCCATATTGAATGATAAAATGGCTCTTTTTGCGAAGGTGTGATCCCCATAGAGCCAACACTGCCTTACCCCAAATTTTGTTGGCTGCCTCTTGTATATTGAAAACCCACTAATATTTCTCCAAGTTGGCCCAGAAGCCTAAGAATCCTTTCACCTCCCTCCCCCAACCGCAGACCCTCTCAAACCCCTAACCTTCCCTCACTTCCCAATTTTTCCTTACCTCTGTACTTCTCTTCTGCCTATTGATACACTGGTACACCACCTGTCATAGCTCATTGGAATGGTGTATATCTACAATACATCGTATTGCATTGTACCATGTGTACTGTAACCTTTTCAATATAACCTAAAGTAGAAGTCCCCCCTAACACTAAAATCTCAAAATCGACATGCATCCACAATCTCAGACTAACCTATCTAGCCCTTTAAAGAAGAAATTTCTATCCATACTTCCTTTTTTTGAAGCCATTCCGATCCAGGGTCCTGCTGAGCTGCCAGCTGTGGCTTCGCTGTGGAGGTGGGTGCAGAGTAGGCAGCAGACAACAGAAACCCCATAGTAACTCTATGGGTGACTTAACTTCCCATTCATTTCTAAGCCATTGACGGCTGTCTCCTCTTTAGAGCTGCTGCCTCTGGAGACCGGACTGGAGTGGCTTCAAAAAAGGTATGTTTAGCGATTTCTTCTTTACAGGGTTAGATAGGTTAGTCTTAGAGCAAGGATTTAGAGTTTGTAGTGTTAGGGTGGTGTAGCCCCCTCTACCTTAAGTAGGTTTACAGTGAGAAGATCTGGGAGAGACATGCCAGGAGTGGATGTAGAGCCAGAGGGAAAGACTGTGATGTCGCTGGTTTTAGAGACAGGCTGCTGCAGCCAGGAAGATTGGCAGAGCTTGCATAGGATTGACTGGGACTAGTAGCTCTCCAAGTTACAGCCAACACAGAAAGTACTCTTTTCATTGCTATTGGTTGCTACACCAAAGGGGACTGCAAACCACTGACAGCAAATGGTGAATCTTGAACTGTTATGGCATATTCAGAGTGGGGCCTAACGATGTGCTAGATGTGTCAGGAATCAAGCATTGCAGTAAAGAAAGCAGCATTGACTCATGAGTGATGTGCTGGAGTAGTATTAAGCTTTAGGCTGGGTTCACACCATTGCCGGATCCGTCGCACAGCAGGGGTCCGGTACGTGCTGGTTCACCATTTCAGGTCCGATTTCAGCC
This sequence comes from Lithobates clamitans, assembly GCA_037952925.1. Classification (NCBI taxonomy): domain Eukaryota; kingdom Metazoa; phylum Chordata; class Amphibia; order Anura; family Ranidae; genus Lithobates; species Lithobates clamitans. Next base: position 243,520 of record JBBGZY010000240.1, on the reverse strand, counting down.
CAAATTTTGGGCTGAATTCGGACCTGAAACAGACCAAAAAAGGCACACGTTTTTCCAGCAAATCGCACCAGACCTGCTTTGGGGATATGTGAACCGGCTCCATAGAGAGCCAGTCACATTCTCCTGCTTTGCGAATTGGATGCAGTGAAACTCGCATCCAATTTGCACAAGTGTGAACCCAGCCTTAGCGCCTGCAAGTACAGATTCCAACTATCTTCTTCATCAGTTTGAATTAATTTATCTGGACATCCCATGTTCCCTTTTTCCCATCCAAGTTAAATCCCTCAATAAACAACAAAAACAAGCTGATGGACTGTTCATTGTCTAGCAAAGTGTGACTGGAAGTGAATGCAGGGCTGATCAGGGTGACAGGTGGAACTACTACACTCAGCGACACCACGGGGGTACCGCTACAGTGGACTTCTACTTTAATGCACTGGGTTTTCCAAATTCCTTGTATTTACCTTTGTTAAAACCTCAAAAAATGATTGAACAAAAATGTCGTAATGGCTAGAAAAGTTGTAGTATAGAACATATTGTTATAATATTTGAATCATTTCTGTATCTAATTATCTCTTCCCAATTACTATGCTCTCCTAACAGTCTAGCCCAAACATACCTCAATTATCTCCAGCATCTCCAGTCTGGTGATCTTTCCATCCCCATCTAAATCGTACATCTCAAAAGCCCAGTTTAGCTTTTGCTCAAAGCTTCCCCGTGATGTGACACTCAAAGCACAGATGAATTCCCGGAAATCAATGGTTCCATCCCCATTCTTGTCAAAAGTACGAAAGGCATGCTGTGCAAACTTGGAAGCATCACCGTAAGGGAAAAACTGTAGGTATAAAGTAACCAGACATAAAGAAGTTGTAAATATTATAGATTTTAAATAATAAACTTGACATAGAGAGAAAGCATAGAAAATCTTTACAGAAAGTGAATATTTATCAACTGTAAAGATCAATCAAGTTTTTGTGGTTCTTTATATGATAATTGTAAGAAATGCCTGCTACAATCTGACTGCTATGAGCAATACATCCATTTGTCCCACTGCCCACATGTTTTTCACACTAGTCCATTTGCAAATGAATGTAGTTCTTAATTAGTGCATTGCAGTCAGGATATTAACATGTTAGTTAATGACTACTGTCTACTGTTGTGCAGCAGCTTGCACTAAGTACACTTTTAGGACTGTTAATACATTTTTACTTTGTTTTTACTAAAAAAGGCCACTTTGCACAAATGTTCCCTTATATTTTACCATGCTTACTTCTACCTCAGTGTGAACAATGAGGTTGATTTACTAAAGGCAAATCCACTCTGCACTGCAAGTGCACTTGGAAGTGCAGTCGCTGTAAATCTGAGGGGAAGATCTGTTATCATCCAATCATGTACAAGCAAAAATGCTGTTTTTTTATTTTCCTTGCTTGCCCCCCTCAGATCTACAGCAACTGCACTTCCAAGTGCACTTCCAAGTGCATTTGTAGTGCAAAGTGGATTTGCCTTTAGTAAATAAACCCCAATGTCTTTAGTAAGGCTTAGGAAACATGAAGGGAAACAGTATAACAATACATCTGGGGTCAGTACATGGGTAATCAGACACAGGATACACAACTAACAATCAAGTAACAAGCAACCGGAAGCTCAGAGATCTGTGACGTTACTCAGGCCATGTGGGTTACACTGAGCATATCCTATATATGCAAGCAAACTAGGAGGCGAGCCAGGAAGCGATGGAAGGGAAGGAAATAAAAGCCCACAAAATAGTAGGCGACGCCCATAGGTGAGCACAGCCAAACCACATATGTGAAAGGAATCAGGGTAGAAAAAGCATTGCGGCAAGGAAGTAAGAATACACAGGCAGGAAACTGCAGGCTTACTTGTGGCATTAAAAGCAGTTTGGCATTAAAAGAGAAGTGCAGGATTTAAAAAAAAAAAAAAAAACATTTATACTCACCTAGGTGGATGCAACATAGGTCCTATGCTACATCTGTCCCCTGCCACCTCTAAGACCAAGAATTGAGTGATCGAAGACCGCTGATCGCTCGGTTGTTGGTCTTCATGAGCAGAAAGCCAGGGACTGTCACTCGCCAGCTCTCTGCTCTGCCTCTCTAGCGCTGACTGGAGCACTGGGCTGTGGAGGGGGTGAACGTGACAGGCTCAGGCTCTCAGCAGCACGCTGAGAGGCTGAGCCAGATGCCGGGTCAGGAATCTGAGTGCATCCAGACATTATTGTCGCAATGCTTGCAGAGCCTGGACCAGCTCTTTGACATCAACCAACAGTTGGTTTTAGCCCTCTGTCGGCTGAATATGTGTCACAAGAGTGCAGAACTAAGTGCACTCCCATGACCAATAGGAGAAGTATGGCCAAAAGAGCTTTGGCCATACTTCTCCTTTTAAAGTACTACAGTTTATTGACTTCAAACAATAGAAAGAGCCTGAAAATACAAGTCTTCTAAATACTTCAGGTTTATTCTGCATAGGAAGCTTAACTTTTTTTAACTTAGCATTTTTATCATGCTGGCCATTGGCCAATAAATAAATATCACACCAACATGTATGGCGAAGCCCAAGAAGTTTGACAGAATGACACACTTGACAGCACAAACACAACTCCGTGCTCAAACTTCTTGACTAAATGTGCAAACTGTTTTGGGAAAAATGCATTTATTTCAAAAGCATTCCTAATAAATGGATATTTAACAATACAGTTAAAATATGTTCATGAATGTTATTAAAAGCATGATCACTTATGCTACAATGGGCAGGGTCTGCAAAACACCAAAAAAGTACCTTAATATAAAGCTGCTGAAACTCATCTAAGTTGAGAATGCCGGATGGACAGTCCTTCAGGAACCCTTTATACCAGTGCTTCAACTCTTGCTCTGAGAATTCTGTGCTCTGCACTAAGTCCTGTAGCATCTCTGGGGCTAGCTTACTGTTTTGTTTTCCCATGTCTGAAAGAAAATTGAAGTAAATATTAATATATAACCTAGAAAAACATGTTATAATTTGTATAGGAATCCATTTTCTAATGCAACTGAACAATTCCTTTCTCACCAAACATCCTTCTATTATTTTACACAACAGCATGATTGTTAGCTATTTTCTCTTCTAAATATTTATGGACATTAATGAAACTAGGCAGAGAGATGGTGCCAAACTAGGTACCCACTACCCTCCAAAAAAATTGAATGGGCAAAAAATTGTAGAGGAGGGGAGGGGGGAGGAGGCAGACAAGCGGAACTTTTTGGGTGAAGTTCCGTTTTAAGTGTAAGGGAGACAATGCCATTGGGCTTGAACAACATGAAAATGGATTGTTGCCTTTTCTTAATTTTTTTTTTTTTTTAAATCAGCACAAGCATGACTGGTGGCTGCTGTCCTAGTCATGAATAAGCTCTAGCAGCTCTAGCAGCGCAAAATGCATTTACTGTGTTTCCTTGCACTCACAGTGTCTACTTTTGCTGTATATGGTGTTTCAAAGTTTAGCAATAAAGTGGATGCAGTTTGCATTTGTTCCACATGGCTGGACGAGCGCTGCTTGCACTAGAATACACTGGAGGTTACAAAGGACTTTGTGGCAGATCCACCTGGAGCAGCAGCATTTACATTGTGACTGCTGTCCTAGTTTAAATCCTCCATCCTTCCATCCTTATTACAACTGCTGCACCCAACACAGGCATGTAAGGGGGCTTGTGATTGGCTGATTGTTAGCACAAAATAACCAAGATCCCACCCAGCTTCTTCTTGGATAGAACAGGGACCCACAGCTGGAAGTTATTAGCCTTTGTCATATTGTGCTCAACTTCACATTGTGCCCCCTGGAAGTTCTTATCCTCTGCCATAGTGTGCCCATTGGCCATCCCATGCCATTAGGCTCTATGCATTCAGCTCATGACTCCCTGCATGTCTTTCCAGAGACAGAACTGCTGCAGCTGCTCCTCTAGTTTCTGTACACTTCTCCCAGGACTTCCAGGAGAATAGCGCTCACTGCAGAGAACACTTGGCCTAAAAGACCTTTTGTAACCCACTCTTAGCCTCCATCAACCATAAAGAGTCAGGATAACCATAACTGGCTCTTCTGGTAGTAGGACTATCTCACCCTATCTTTCTGTCTTGTCCAGGACCTCTGCGTTAGTTGACTAAATCTGCATGCTAGTGGGGTGTTTGACTCCCATGTCACGTTACCCCTGTAGGGGTTAAGGAAGCTGGTGAGTGTCTGCATGATCACAGCGCGAGACACAAGCACCTGGTCACCACAGAAATAAGTAGCAGATACAAGTTGGATATGCCTGCCTTGTTTTTAAGGAAACACCAAGGACTTCACACTGACTGTTGATTCTCACCTATGCTGCACTGAGCACGAGTCACGGATGGTTTTAGCCAGTCTTTTATCAGTAATAATGTGTGAATTTAACAGCACTATTCTATAAGTATTATATTTGTATTACCACAGCTGCACTGTACAAAAGTCACGTGTTACTATATGTGTTTGGTTTTTTATTTTCCATGATAAGGAGCACAAGTCACTTTAAAACTTCTTAGCTGGGATTTCCTTCCCCTCCCTTAGATTTCCCTCTCCCCCCCCCCGCCCACCTCTTTTTTTCTCCCTTTTTACCCCTTTTTCCCAGCTCACAGGTAATCACTTTTCACTAGCAGCTTTTTGATTATAGTACTTTTAGGACAGCGCCAAACTCACTCTTTATTTCACATTTATTCTCCACTTGCTCCACTCCGGTGGGGATTGCGTGTGTGGGGGCAGCAGTCCAAAACTCAGTCTACTTATTCCCGTTGCGCGGATTCCCCACTTAATTTTTACAATAAATATAAATAATAATGCAATATAAATAATAGTGCAATCATTTAAAAAGCCCTCAAAAACTGCTAAAAAGTGCAGTCCTTGTTAACCTCCTCCCACCCGCACTATAGCCAAAAGACGCCTCCCTATGGCGTGCATCGTCACGGCTCTTTACCATGTGACCAGCTGTGTCCAATCACAGCTGATCACAGTGTCCTGATTATCAGTGCAGCCCCAAAAGTGCCCACAAATGCTGCCAACCTGTATCCATCAGTGCTGCCAATAAGTGATGCCTGTCAGTGCACATCGATGTTGCCTGTCAGTGCCCATCAGTGATGCCTGTCAGTGCCCACCAGGAATGCCCATCAGTGCCGCCTATCACTGTCCATCAGTGCCACATATTAGTGCAGCCTTTAAGTGGTTAAAGTGCTCTTGCAATAAAGTGCCGATTTCACACACCTCCTTGAGCCACACTCACCAACGCTCCAGGAACCCTTATATTAAATACATGGGTCAAATGCGCTCTGTTCACCACTACTGTTCCTCTCAGGGTTTATGCTCCTTCCCTGCTGGTACTGGACCTGTGTAATCTGTCCAGGGTACCAAGATACTCCATTGCCCCTCTCCCCTCCCTCCCTTCTATTTTTGCTTTGGGGACTTTTCGTGGGGAATAGTCTCCTTGCACTGATTTATTATTGATATTTGGATGAAAGTACCCCCAATTCTCTACCCTTTAGTCATTTGGATGCCTTATTGCTAATCTATCCATCTATGTTAAGGGTAAGGGCCGGTTCACACTGGTCCGACATGTGCTCCGACTTCGAGAGCACGATGCATGACATGTCAAAGTCAATGGTTCCCTATGAGAGCCACTTTAACTGTTCCCACTTGTGTCAGTCCGACTTTGAAAATGCTTACTGCGCTACTTTGGTCTGACTTGGGCACGATTTCAGCCCATTGATTTGAATAAAAGACAGGATTATCATCTTAACTGATCCGATTTGTGGCATACGACTTGTGCTCTGAAGATCTTGAGGGGGAACCCTACTCCAAAATTTTAAAAAAAATTGGCGTGAAGACCCCCCAAAACCATACCAAACACTTCGGTCTGGTATGGATTTTGAAGGGAAACTCCAAAATCCATACAAGGCCCTTATCCAAGCATGCAGACCGGCAGGTAAGGAAAGGGTGAGACGAGCGAGCACCCTCTTCCCTGGACCATACTATGCCACAAGCTTCGGAGCGAGTGGCTCTGCCTCTTCTCCGGCTGGTGCCCGCTGTTGTGTCAGGTCCGGTGTCTGTCAGTTGTTATATAGCCATGGGGCAAGGCTATCCGGGGATGTCAACTGGAGACCCTGACCCCTGTCACAAGGGACGGGGTCTCTGAGTGATGTCCTCCATTGGCCATGCCCCATGGCTATATAAGAACTGGCAGACACCGCACCTGACACAACATCGGAGCCAGCGTCGGAGGAGGACCAGGTCAGCGGAGAAAGAAGTAAGAAGTTATCGGTGGAGGGAGAAGAACCAGGAGAAGAGGCAGACGGAGAAGAACAGGGAGAGGAATCAGAGCGAGAAGAACTGGAGGGAGAAGAACTGGAGGGAGAAGCCTAGAGGAACAAGACATGGAGCTCATTTTTAATAAAGGACTTTTCGAAAACCGTCTCTTGTTTTTTGTAACACTACACTTCTTTTTTTTTTTTTGGTTAATGGGTAGGGGTACATACTCATTCACATGGGGGGAGGGCCAGATCTGGGGGCCCCCTTGTCAAAGAGGGCTTCCAGATTCCGATAAGCCCCCTACCTGCAGAGCCCCACAACCACCGCCCAGGGTTGTTGGGAAGAGGCCCTTGTCCCCATCAACATGGGGACTAGGCGCTTTGGGGTAGGGGGAGCAGGTGTTGAGGGCATATGGCCTGGTATGGTCCAGGAGGGGGGGCACTACATCGTCCCCCTCCCTTTTCTGGCCTGCTGGGCTGCATGCTCAGATAAGGGTCTGGTATGCATTTTGGGGGGGGACCGCTCACCTTTTTTATTTGGCGTATGATTTTCCCTCAAAATCCATACCAGACTCTGGGGGGGGTTGTTTGTTTACATCATGCATGAGGAATGTATAAACCTATATGAAATATATATATTTTTTCTTTTCGGTTGGTACTGACAAATCTGTGTATATCATGTAAAATGTGACCAGTTCTGTACCTATAGAATATGTCAATGTGATAGCTTATTTTGTTTGTTTGTTGTTTTCTCTATTCTCGTTGTAGATTTGTTTTTATGACTGTGAACTAGCTCTCTGAACATACAAAAACCTTTGCGGGTCCTGAAGAAGCGGCATATCCATGAAAAGCGTAGACCTAATTTTGAAGGACACAGATTGCTTACCTTTGTGATATTTCTAATGTTTTATGGTTTTAAACTGTATTTAATAAAATTGTGTCTTTTGTTAACTTATATGTTTTATTGAATCATATATAAATGACACTAGGGGTATATTTAAAGTCCCAAAACCTCCCTTACCTTCCATTTACTATACATATCGGGATGATACCCTAATGGCGCGTACACACAAGCGGACTTTCTGGTAGAAAAGGTCCGACGGAATGAATCCGTCGGACATTCCGATCGTGTGTGAGCTTCATCGGACCTTTTCTGTCAAAAAATCTGACGGACCTTAGAAATAGAACATGTTTCAAATCTTTCCGACGGACTCGATTAATATAGAAAAAAAGGTTTGTCTGTATGCTAGTCCGACGGGCCGAAAACGACGCAAGGGCAGCTATTGGCTACTAGCTAGTGAGCTTCCTTTCCTAGTCTGGTTGTACGTCATCACGATAAAAACGATCGGACTTTGGTGGGATCATGTGTAGGCAAGTCCGTTTCCTCGGAACTCCGTTGAAAAGTCCTTCGGAGTTCAGTCCGACGAGAAGTCCGCTCGTGTGTACGCGGCATTAGTCACTCCACTAGTGTATATGTAAAATTTATACTCAATTCCACACTTACTTTTCTGCTTAATTTATTAATAAATGCTGTATTACATGCTGTTTATACTCACTCAGTCACTATGAGATTCATATTTTGTATTCTGCAAAATCCTGGTTACATAGTTAAATAGTTACATAGTTAGTCAGGTTGAAAAAAGACACAAGTCCATCCAGTTCAACCATAAAAAAATAATAATAATAATAATAATAATAATAATAATAAAATCATGCAATCCCATATACCCAATCCTATACCCACAGTTGATCTAGAGGAAGGCGAAAAACCTCAGCAAAGCATGATCCAATTTGCTACAGCAGGGGAAAAAATTCCTTCCTGATCCTTCCTGATTGTATTTTCCCTGGATCAACTTTACCTATAAATGTTAGTACCCAGTTATATTTTGTACATTTAGGAAAGAATCCAGGCCTTTCTTAAAGCAATCTGCTGAGCTGGCCAGAACCACCTCTTGAAAGAGTCTATTCCACATTTTCACACGTACACACGATCGGACATTCCGACAAAATCCATGGATTTTTTCCGACGGATGTTGGCTCAAACTTGTCTTGCATACACACGGTCACACAAATCTTGTCGGAAATTCCGAACATCAAGAACGCGGTGACGTACAACACGTACGTCAGGCTGAGAAAAAAGAAGTTCAATAGCCAGTGCGGCTCTTCTGCTTGATTCCGAGCATGCGTGGAACTTTGTGCATCGGAATTGTGTACACACAATCGGAATTTACGACAACGGATTTTGTTGACGGAAAATTTGAGATCCAGATCTCAAATTTTGTGTGACGGAAATTCTGATGGAAAATGTCCGATGGAGCCTACACATGGTCGGAATTTCTGACAAGTTCCCCTCGAACATTTTCCGTTGAAAAATCTGACCGTGTGTATGGGGCATTACTGTGAAGAAACCTTTCCGTATTTGGAGATAAAATCTCTTTTCCTCTAGGTGTAAAGAGTGCCCCCTTGTCCTCTGTGTTGACTGTAAAGTGAATAATTCAACACCAAGTTCACTAGATGGACCCCTTATATATTTGTACATGTTGATCATATCCCCCCTTATCCTCCTCTTCTCAAGAGTGAATAAACTCATTTCCTCTAATCTTTCCTCATAGCTGAGCTCCTCCATGCCTCTTATCAGTTTGGTTGCCCTTCTCTGTACTTTCTCCAGTTCCCCGATATCCTTTTTGAGAACTGGTGCTCAAAACTGAACTGCATATTCCAAATGAGGTCTTACTAATGATTTGTACAGGGGCAAAATGATATCTCTCTCTATGGAGTCCATACCTCTCTTGAAACAAGAAAGGACTTTGCTCTCTTTGGAAACCACAGCTTTTCTATTGCATGCTATTATTGAGCTTATGATCTACCAAAACCCCCAGATCCTTCTCCACTACGGATTCCCCCAGTTGTACTCGCCCTAGTATGTATGATGCATGCATATTCTTGGCCCCCAAGTGCATAATTGCGGTTGAGTTTCTATGCTGGGCATTTCCTCCCTATCACATCTGAGCAGCCCATATGACTATAGCGTGACACATGTGGGTGTATATACAATGGTAAATGACAGCCCACTCCCTCCTTCCTCCTTCATGCCCACTAACCAGCTAAACACAATGGGGGGGCATATTACATATGGATTAACCTGCTTTTGACTAGCCGCTGTCGTTAAATGGCGGCAGGATGGTACGGCTGCGCAAACCGCCACAGGTGTATGTCGGCTGCTTTAAGAGCTGTGGAAGGCGCGAGCGCACTGGTGGCGCAAGGCTGGAGCTGATGCATGTGGCTGGCGGACGCGATGTCCGCCGGCCACTGGCAATTGCTCCAAAGAGAGCCAGAATGGGGATCTGTCAATGTAAACAGACAGATCCCCATTCTGGCAGGGGAGGAGAGAGAGATCTGCTGTTCCTAGTGATCAGGAACAGCGAGCTCTCTCCTCCTCCAGTCAGGGCCATCCCCCCACAGTTAGAACACATTTAACCCCTTTATCGCCCCCTGGTGTTAAATCCCTTCCCTGCCAGTGACATTTTCACAGTAATCAGTGTATTTTTAAAGCACTGATCACTGTATAAATGTCAATGGTCCCAAAAGAGTGTCAAAAGTGTCCGATCTGTTCGCCACAATGTTGTAGCCTGGCTAAAAATCGCTGATCACTGCCATTACTAGTAAAAAAAAATAAATTATAATAATAATGCCAGAATTATATCCCCTATTAGACGCTATAACTTTTGTGCAAACCAATCAATATACGCTTATTGCGATTTTTTTACCAAAAATATGTAGAAGAATACATATTGGCCTAAACTGATGAAGAAATTTGTTTTTTTTTATTTGTTTTCTGGATATTTATTATAGCAAAAAGTAAAAAATACCGCATATTTACTGTGGCAGGTCAGCTCTATTGCGCAAAATCACATACCTGTACATGATTACGTGCAATAGCCACTGGGTGGTGCATGTGCGCCGCCAGAGGCACAATCGCACACTGATTGGACACAGGGAATGCCAATCAGCGGGTCCAGGATCGTTCCCCAGAGAGGCAGAACGGCAATCTGCCTATGTAAACAAGGCAGATCGTCATTCTGACAGGGGAAAAAGATGGAGATCTTGTGTTTCTGCTAAGCAGGAACACCAATCTCTGTCTTCATCCAGTCAGAGCAACCCAACACAGTTAAAAAGCACCTTAGGAGCACACTTAAAGGAGAAGTATAGCCAAAGCTTGTTTGGCTGCACTTCTCCTGTGGATCACAGAAGTGCAATTTGTTTTGCACTCCTGTGACCCATTTTCAACACTCTCTGCTGACATCACAGAAGTCGGTCCAGGGTCCGCATCATCACGACAATGGAAATCGGGATTCGCCAGGTCCCTGGACCGACACCAAGGTCAGCCTCTCAGCGAGCCACTGAGAGGCTGAGCTGGCCGCTCTGCCTCCTCCACAGTCCAGTGCTCCAGTGAGCGAGGAGAGGGTTGTGACTGAGAGTCTTTAGCTCTCTGCTCACAGAGCTATGAGAACCGAGTGATGGGCCATGTTCGATCGCTCGGTTCTCAGTGTGGAGGTGTCGGGGCACCTAGGTAAGTATGATTCTGGAAAAAAACCCAACCCCATACTTCTCTTTTAACCCTTTGATGGCCCCTGATGTTAACCCCCTCCCTGTCAGTGTCATTAGTACAGTAACAGTGCATATTTTTAGCACTGATCACTGTATTAGTGTCACTGGTCCCCAAAAAAGTGTCAAAAGTGTCAGTTAGGTGTCCGATTTGTCCGCCGAAATGTCGCAGTCCCGCTAGTAAAAAAAGAAATAAATAAAAATTCTTTAAAAATATCCCGTCATTTGTAGACACTATAACTTTTGAGCAAACCAATCAATATATGCTTATTGGGATTTTTTTTACCAGAAATATGTAGCTGAATACATATTAGTCTAAATTGATGAAAAAAATAGATTTTTGACATTTTTTTATTTGATATGTTTTATAGCAGAAAGTAAAAAATATTGTTTTTTTTTTCAAATTTTTTTTTTTGTTTATAGCGCAAAAAAATAAAAACAGCAGAGGTGATCAAATATCACCAAAAGAAAGCTCTCATTGTGGGGAAAAAAAGGACTTCAATTTTTTTTTAGTTCAACGTCGAACGACCACGCAATTGTCAGTTAAAGTAACGCAGGGCCGTATCGCAAAAAAAAGGCCTGGTCATTAAGGGGTAAACCCTCCTGGGGCTGAAGTGGTTAAAATAATTACAATGCCATCATCTACATACAGAATTAGAAGGGACAATATTAATTAAACATTGTGTGCTTAAAATCACTTTAAGTTGAGCATCTCTGATTATTTTACAGGCTTTTCTTGAGTGCTTGTACAGTTTGCGTGGTGTCTTCTGTAGTGCGTGGTACACTACAGAAGACAAATCTGAAAATTCTGCTGCTCTGTGTCATTGAGCTCACACATTGAGCTCAATGACATGTGTCATTGAGCTCAAGCTCATTACTGACACCTCTGGCTACTTTCTGCATGTGCACCCCTCTTGTGTGTGCTGCTTGTACTGTATTATGTAGTGTGATCGGCTGGAGCTCCTCTGAATCTCAGTGACATGTGTCAGCTTTGTGCAAACAAGAGCTGGGACTAGGACGACTTTTTCTACAAGTAGGAGCTGTGACGAGGGAGGGCTGTTTGTGTACAGAGGGGGTCACAGCTATGTGTGTGTTTACAGATGTGTGTATGTGGGGGGGGGGCTAAGTGTGTACAGGTGTGAGGGGGCTGAGTTCGTACAGGTGTGGGGAGGCTGAGTGCGTATAGGGGTGAGGGGTGGCTGAGTGTGTACAGGTGTGAGGGGGGCTGAGTGTGTACAGGTGTGAGGGGGGCTGCGTACATAAGGGTGTAAGGGGGCTGAATGTGTACAGGTGTGAGAGGGCTAAGTGCATACAGGTGTGGGGGGGGCTGAGTGTGTACAGGTGTGAGAGGGGGCTGTGTACATATGGGTGTGAGGGGGCTGAATGTGTACAGGTGTGAGGGGACTGAGTGCGTACAGGTGTGGGGGGCTGAGTGCGCACAGGTGTGGGGGGCTGAGTGTGTACACGTGTGTGAGGGGGCTGAGTGCGTACAGGTGTGAGGGGGCTGTGTGTGTACAGGTGTGGGGGGGGCTGTGTGCATAAGGGTGTAAGGGGGCTGAATGTGTACAGGTGTGAGAGGGCTAAGTGCGTACAGGTGTGGGGGGGCTGAGTGCGTACAGGTGTGAGAGGGGGCTGTGTACATATGGGTGTGAGGGGGCTGAATGTGTACAGGGGTGAGGGGACTGAGTGCGTAAAGGTGTGGGGGGCTGAGTGCGCACAGGTGTGGGGGGGCTGAGTGCGTACAGGTGTGAGAGGGCTGAGTGTGTACACGTGTGTGAGGGGGCTGAGTGCGTACAGGTGTGAGGGGGCTGTGTGTGTACAGGTGGAGGGGGCTGAGTGCGTACGGGTGTGAGGGGGCTGAGTGCGTACGGGTGTCAGGGGGCTGAGTGCGTACAGGTGTGAGGGGGCTGAGTGTGTACAGGTGTGAGGGGGGCTGAGTGTGTATAGGTGTGAGGGGGCTGTGTGCATATGGATGTGAGGGGGCTGAATGTGTACAGATGTGAGGGGGCTGAGTGCATACAGGTGTGGGGGGGGGCTGAGTGCGCACAGGTGTGAGGGGGCTGAGTGTGTACAGATGTGAGAGAGCTGAGTGTGTACATGTGTTTGGGGGATGGGTGTGTACAGGTGGGGGGGGGGGCTGATTGCGTACAGGTGTGAGGGGGCTGAGTGTGTACAAGTGTGAGGGGGCTGAGGGTGTACAGGTGTGAGGGGGGGCTGAGGGTGTACAGGTGTGAGGGGGGCTGAGGGTTTACAGGTGTGAGGGGGCTAAATGCATACAGTGGGGTGGCCAGTGGGATGACCTATGGGCAGGCCCTGAGGAATGTTGGTGGTCAGGCCAGGGGGGCCCAGGGGGGCCCAGGCCTAAAGCTGTGTCCGGTTTTTGAATGATGTGTTCGGGTTTTTATCTGTCCTAGACCAGGGCACATCATTCACACGGACTGCACCGAGAGTGACATCTGATGTCTCCCCCCTCCCTGACGGCAGCCTGGATCAGCACAGCACACTGTCAGTGAATCAAAGCTCCTCCCTCCTCCTCCCTCTCCGCTCTGTATATACACACAGGAGGGAGCAGGGACGCTCTGATCTCAGGTCTGTAGAAAGTTTTTATTATGCTCTACAGATGGACAGTAGAGAGGAGAGAGCGGCTGGGAAGGAGGACAACTTAGAAAATATGTGGAGATATCGAGGGGTTAGGAGGATATGTGCTGGGGGGTAGATATGTGCTGGGGGGGCTTTGGCAGAGGAAGACATGCTAGAAGAAGTGTGGGTTGGATTTGAAATCTGACAAGCCCTCCTAGCACTATCTCTCTCCCTTCCCAAAGCACCCCAGCACATATCTAACCTCCTAAGCAGCCCATAGCACATATCCTACCCCCTAAGCACCCCCCAGCACATATCCTACCCCCTAGCACATATCCTACCCCCTAAGCACCCCCAGCACATATCCTATGCCCTAAGCACCCTCAGCACATATCCTACCCCCAGCACAAATCCTACCCCCTAAGCACCCCCAGCACATATCCTACCCCCTGAGCACTCCCCCAGCACATATCCTACCCCCTAACACATATCCTACCCCCTAAACACCCCCAGCACATATCCTACGCCCTAAGCACCCCCCAGCACATATCCTACCCCCTAAGCACCCCCACCACATATCCTACCCCTTAAGCACCCCCAGCACATAGCCTACTCCCTAAGCACCCCCATCACATACCCTAGCCCCCCAGCACATATCCTACCCCCTAAGCACCCCCCTGCACATATCCTACCCCCTAAGCACCCCCAGCACATAGCCTATCCCCTAAGCACACCCCCGCACAAATCCTACCCCCTAAGCACCCCCAGCACATATCCAACCTCCCCAGCACATATCCCACCCCTAAGCCCCCTCAGCACATATCCTACCCCCAGCACATATCCAGCCCCCTAAGCACATATCCAACCTCCTAAGCTGCCCCCAGCACATATCCAACCCCCTAAGCACCCCCCTGCACATATCCTACCCACCTTGCACTAGCCCCATCCCCTCACAAAGCACCCCACCAGCACATATCTGCCCACCCCCAGCACATATCCGACCCCCCCCACAAGCACCCCCAGCACATATCTGACCCCCTATCCCCCTTGCACTACCCCTTTAAAAGCACCCCCCAGCACATATCCGACTCCCCCCTCCACTCCCATCTTGCACTAGACCTCTCCCCTCCCAAAGCGCCCCGAGCACATATCTGTTTCCCCCTTGCTAGCCCTAGCTCTATCCCCTCCCAAAGCATCCCTGTAGCACATATCTTCCCCCCCCCCCACCTCCTGATAAAGAACCTCATGTGCTTTTTCTAGCTGCAAACTTTAGGTGGCTTTATGCTCTGATGAGAACAGGCACAACTGAAAACTATGGGATGTGGAACATTTTGGCACATGAGCTTTAAGCTACAAAATAATCGAGTGTTAATGGGAACTAAAGACTTTTAAGAAGTTAGCATCACATTCACAAAACAGCTATTCCCATGTCTTCCTATGCTGAGGAAGGTACATTTAATGTTGACGATACATTGGATAATGTGACCATTCAGCCAGTCAGGCTGCAGTTTGCCTAAAATAATATGGAATGCAGCACACTGGTACATTGACCATAGTATGTGTATTGAATGATGTCCTTGGAAAGACACCTTTAACCAAGCTAGCAGTGTTCAAAAACCCACAGGTCAGAATTGTGTCCTAACTTTCAAGCACTAATGCCCTGTACACACGGTCGGATTTTCCGACGGAAAATGTGTAATAGGACCTTGTTGTCGGAAATTCCGACCGTGTGTGGGCTCCATCACACATTTTCCATCGGATTTTCCGACACACAAAGTTTGAGAGCAGGATATAAAATTTTCCGACAACAAAATCCGTTGTCGGGAATTCCGATCGTGTGTATACAAATCCGACGGACAAAGTGCCACGCATGCTCAGAATAAATAAAGAGATGAAAGCTATTGGCCACTGCCCCGTTTATAGTCCCGATGTTCGTGTTTTACGTCACCGCGTTTAGAACGATCGGATTTTCCGACAACTTTGTGTGACCATGTGTATGCAAGACAAGTTTGAGCCAACATCCGTTGGAAAAAATCCTAGGATTTTGTTGTCGGAATGTTAGTGTTGTCTGAGTCTAATAATTTATTGTCAGTGTAGCTGTTTCTCTGGTGACATGATGATTTGCATGCTGTGTTTCAAGAGCTGCACTCATTGCCTGAAAGACAGAGAAGGCGGTGTTTTATGGTATATGTTGGCACTTTATAAATAAAAGATAATGGAATCAGCATCCATGCTACTGTGAATACATTCACTTCTGTTAATTCATTTAAAATATCTCTGGTGTATTTTAAATTAGTGAGATTTGTTTAAATAATATGTCATCTACAACATGCTAAATCCAATAAACCAACTAAAAATGCATTTAGAATCAGCTAAAGTAATTAATAAGTATCACTGATGACATTTGTTCTCTTCCTTATAAAGGTCCTGTGGGAACAGCTAAACTTTGGTAGAACCTTTTACTCTGAAACAAATATTTTTATTGCTCCTCGTTGACCCAAGTCAGCCTTCTTGAATTTTTAATTACCTTTTAATTAATCCCTTTTAATTACCTTACTCCATAGTAACAGAATGTTATTATTAAATGTAGATTGCATTGCTAGCTCTTTGGCAGATGGCATGTTTTTCTTGTGTCTTTTTGATAGTTAAGGCGTAGGAAATACAAAAAATGAAGTGATGTAATAGCTATTTTTTTGTTCTGTACATACTGCAATGCATACCATTTGTCACACACAAAAGTGTGTTCATGAAATCCCTTTGCAAAGCAGTTGGCTGGTTTCTTGCCGAATACAAGATTATGTGACTAAAAAAAACCCAGAAAAGCCCAAGTTGATGTAGCACCCTGATGTTTAGAAGCAGCGCAGGGTTGGGACTGCAGGATTGGAGTCCAACCGAGAGTAACGTTCAGCCAGATGGGGAACCAGTTATGGTCAGAGGTAGAGGGGAAGCTTTCGCCACTAAGGGACCATCCATCTTGTTACCGGAGACCATTGTGAGTAAGCTGGAGCCAGTACCAGAGAAGTCTTCTCACCAACCGGGGATGGGGAAGAAGTGGGAAAACTTAAGCAAGTGCCAAGCCAAGGACCCAGCTGGACAGCAGAGGTGACTCTTGACGAGCATCAGTGAGTGCCAAGCCAGGGACCTAGCAGGTCAGCAGGGGTGACGCTAGAAGAGTATCTGTAAGTGCCAAGCCAGGGACCCAGCAGGGAAGCGGGGGTGACGCTTGAGGAAGATACTGAGTAATGGAAGTGGAAGAGCTCAAGGGATCCAGTGGCGATTGGGTCTGAGAGTCTAATGAGTCTATGAATGGATTGGGTGTCTCAGCCAATTGGCAGGGGGGGGGGTTCTTTAGTCCCTTGGCCTGTTGGGAGAGCCTATTTGTTTAGGTGGAGTCAGGTGATCGATGTTCTGTGCCACCTGGATGGCTGTCTGGGTGGACGCGTGTTATGCTGCCCCAGGCTGCTAGACCGAAAGCATGAGGCCTATCCCAGGGACATCTGGCTGCTAGGTTGTTTGAGGGCCTACCCAGAAGCAGGAGAAGCAGCACAGGGTTGGGACTGCAGGATTGGAGTCCAACCGAGAGTAACGTTCAGCCAGACAGGGAACCAGTTGTGGTCAGAGGTAGAAGGGAAGCTGTCGCCACTAAGGGACCATCCACCTTGTTACGGAAGACCATTGGGAGTAAGCTGGAACCAGTACCAGAGCAGTCTTTTCACCAACTGGGGATGGTGAAGAAGTGGCAAAACTTCAGCAAGTGCCCAGCCAGGGACCCAGCACAACAGCAGAGGTGACACTTGAGGAGCATCGGTGAGTGCCAAGTCAGGGACCTAGCGGGTCAGCAGGAGTGATGCTTGAGGAGTATCTGTGAGTGCCAAGTCAGGGACCCAGCAGGGAAGCGGGGGTGATGCTTGAGGAAGATACTGAGTAATGGAAGTGGAAGAGCTCAAGGGATCCAATGGCTATTGGGTCTGAGAGTCTAATGAGAGACTGGGAGCTCAGTTAGTGAAGATCTACAGTGAGAGACTGTAGTATGCAAGGAGAACTATTCTGTGTTTCCAATAGTTAAGTACAATTACCATTAGTGACTGTTACAAGATTTGTTGCCATAGGAGACAGCGGTCCTACCTATACAGGATGCGTGTCTGGCTGGAAGAATTCCACTGTATAGCTGTCTATCTATATAGGTCTCAAAGTCTGCCAATTATCATTGCATCTACTTAAGGGTGTCCTAGCCCTAACCCTCTCTCCCATAGTTCTTGTTCAAGAGAGAATAAATCTTTTTGCATTCAAAAAGTGTGTGGCGCCCATCACTTCAGCTTGTATTACACCCACCATGCCTTGTAACCCACTCTACCAAAAAGGATATCAGTTCTCCCTGAATCTGAAGGTCACCATCTGGCCTCTAGAGGTCCGGGACCTCGCTACATTAGTATAAGAGCATACCTTCTTTTCATAAAAGAGGCACTGTCACTTTGCCCATTTGCAAGCTTTATTGACAAATCAATGCTTCTTCGTCATCTTTCTGATGCAGGAGTCCACCCTCAGTAAGCTCATGTGTTGGATGGTGTTGGTAGTTATGTATTCGTTCAAAACCCATTAAATATATTTTTAAATGCAGCAAATTTACGAATTTAAGTACCTGAAACTGCCTTGGTTTGAGCCTTTTCCTAGTACCTATATAACAGCACTTAGACTGGTAGAGGCAAAACCAGTACACTGAGATAGCCAGAATTTTCTGTATTGTACATGTGCATGCTGTAGTTTGCACGGGCTGACAGGAGGCAAGAGCAGAGTGAACATAGCATGCTGCTGCTCGTTCACTGTCCAATCTGCAGGCTTAGTTTGGTAATAGATGAAGCTATATTGTTGTTTCCACGAAGGTTAAAACAGATCTCCAGCCCAATCCCCCCCCCCCACTCCTTGTTTTTTTTTCAAACCCTTGCCTACCTTGATGCTGGTTCAAAACATTGTGGATACTCAAGGGCCTTTCTGTGCTGCTTACCTGAAAGTCAGCCTTAATTAACCATGATACCAATTGAAATCTACATTAAACTGAAGCATGAAGAGATGACAGACACCACACACTACTAGCTCAACAGGTGGAGAGAGCTTCCAAAGCATCAGAGGGTTCTCATTGTTAAAAGGTATCAGTCAGGAGAAGGGTACAAAAGAATTTCCAAGGCATTAGATATACCATGGAACACAGTGAAGACAGTCATCATCAAGTGGAGAAAATATGGCACAACAGTGACATTATAAAGAACTGGACGTCCCTCCAAAATTGATGAAAAGACATCAGGGCGGCCGACCAAGAGGCCTACAGCAACATTAAAGGAGCTGCAGCAATATCTGGCAGGTACTGGCTGTGTGGTACATGTGACAACAATCTTCTGTACTCTTCATACGTCTGGGCTATAGGGTAGAGTGGCAAGACAGAAGCCTTTTCTTATGAAGAAAAACATTCAAGCTGGCTAAATTTTGCAAAAACACATCTGAAGTCTCACAAAAGCATGTGGGAAAATGTGTTATGGTCTGATAAAACCAAGGTTAAACTTTTTGGCCATAATTCCAAAAGATAAGTTTGACGCAAAAGCAACACTGCACATCACCAAAAGAACACCATACCCACAGTGAAGCATGGTGGTGGCAGCATCATGCTTTGGGGCTGTTTTTCTTCAGCTGAAACAGGGGCCTTAGTCAAGGTAGAGGGAATTATGCACAGTTCCAAATACCAGTCAATATTGGTACAAAACCTTCAGGCTTCTGCTAGAAAGCTGAACATGAAGAGGAACTTCATCTTTTAGCATGACAACGACCCAAAGCATACAGTGTGGATGGAAAGTATTTAGACCCCCTTAAATGTTTCCACTCTTTGTTATATTGCAGCCATTTGCTAAAATCATTTAAGTTAATTTTTTTCCTCATTAATGTACACACAGCACCCCATATTGACAGAAAAACACAGAATTGTTGACATTCTTGCAGATTTATTAAAAAATAAAAACTGAAATATCACATGGTCCTAAGTATTCAGACCCTTTGCTGTGACACTCATATTTTGAACTCAGGTGCTATCCATTTCTTCTGATCATCCTTGAGATGGTTCTACACCTTCATTTGAGTCCAGCTGTGTTTGATTATACTGATTGGACTTGATTAGGAAAGCCACACACCTGTCTATATAAGACCTTACAGCTCACAGTGCATGTCAGAGCAAATGAGAATCATGAGGTCAAAGGAACTGCCTAAAGATCTCAGAGACAGAATTGTGGCAAGGCACCAATCTGGCCAAGGTTACAAAAAATTCTGCTGCACTTAAGGTTCCTAAGAACACAGTGGTCTCCATAATCCTTAAATGGAAGATGTTTGGGATGACCAAAACCCTTCCTAGAGCTGGCCGTCTGGCCAAACTGAGCTATCAGGGGAGAAGAGCCTGGGTGAGAGAGGTAAAGAAGAACCCAAAGATCACTGTTGCATGAGCACCAGAGATGCAGTCGGGAGATGGGAGAAAGTTGTAGAAAGTCAACCATCACTGCAGCCCTCCACCAGTCGGGGCTTTATGGCAGAGTGGCCTGACGGAAGCCTCTCCTCAGTGCAAGACACATGAAAGCTCACATGGAGTTTGCTAAAAAACACCTGAAGGACTCCAAGATGGTGAGAAATAAGATTCTCTGGTCTGATGAGACCAAGATAGAACTTTTTGGCCTTAATTCTAAGCAGTATGTGTAGAGAAAACCAGGCACTGCTCATCACCTGTCCAATACAGTCCCAACAGTGAAGCATGGTGGTGGCAGCATCATGCTGTGGGGGTGTTTTTCAGCTGCAGGGATAGGACGACTGGTTGCAATCACAGGAAAGATGAATGCGGCCAAGTACAGGGATACCCTGGATAAAAACCTTCTCCAGAGTTCTCAGGACCTCAGACTGGGTCGAAAAGAGAATCTGATAGGAAGTAGATTTAGAAAGGTGTGCCACATCCCATATATCTATAAGAAAACGAGAGTTCCCCTGTAACAGGATTTTTAAGGCACTACCATGCAAGTCAATACAGCGTAGATAAAATATATACTTTTATTACATGATCAAAAAACAAGACATATACAAATCAGGACAAAAAATTATGTACAAAATACACTTGAAACACAGTACATGTATAAATATGGATACAAATGGAAGTTTTAATGGAAAGAGAACTGTAAGTAGAGGTTAATGAATCTCACTGAACCGAACCAACGCGTTTCAGAAAATCCTTCATCAGGGTTACATAGTTACATAGTAGGTGAGGTTGAAAAAAGACACAAGTCCATCAAGTCCAACCTATGTGTGTGATTATGTGTCAGTATTACATTGTATATCCCTGTATGTTGCAGTCATTCAGGTGATTATCTAATAGTTTCTTGAAGCTATCAATGCTCCCCGCTGAGACCAGGTTCATAGAGTGAGAATTGGCATTTCCGATATACAAATACAACATAAGTATCCATGGCATAAAAACAAAGGTCGCACCCTAGAATTTTGCTAACAGGTCCCTAGCCGCCCGGACCCCAGCCTGCACACAGACGCCGCACCCGTTTTTAGGGTGCAGCGATCCTCAGCGCCATTGGGGGTACTGTGTCCCTCCCTGGTATACTCACCTTCCGCGATATAACCCAGGAATGGATACTCTCTAGCCAATCTTCAAGTGTACATTGCCGGGGAGACTCCCGTGAAATTGTTTTTATGCCATGGATACTTATGTTGTATTTGTATATTGGAAATACCAATTCTCACTCTATGGACCCTGATGAAGGATTTTCTGAAACGCGTTGGTTCAGTTCAGTGAGATTCATTAACCTCTACTTACGGTTCTCTTTCCATTAAAATTTCCATTTGTATCCATATTTATACATGTACTGTGTTTCAAGTGTATTTTGTACATAATTTTTTGTCCTGATTTGTATATGTCTTGTTTTTGATCATGTAATAAAAGTATATATTTTATCTACGCTGTATTGACTTGCATGTCAGACTGGGCCGAAGGTTTACTTTTCAACAAGACAATGACCCTAAGCACACAGCTAAAATAACAAAGGAGTGGCTTCACAACAACTCTGTGACTGTTCTTGAATGGCCCAGCCAGAGCCCTGACTTAAACCCAATTCAGCATCTCTGGAGAGACCTAAAAATGGCTGTCCACCAACGTTTACCATCCAACCTGACAGAACTGGAGAGGATCTGCAAGGAGGAATGGCAGAGGATCCCCAAGTTTAGGTGTGAAAAACTTGTTGCATCCTTCCCAAAAAGACTCATGGCTGTATTAGATCAAAATTGTGCTTCTACTAAATACTGAGCAAAGGGTCTGAATACTTAGGACCATGTGATATTTCAGTTTTTCTTTTTGTAATAAATCTGCAAAAATGTCAACAGTTCTGTGTTTTTCTGTCAGTATGGGGTGCTGTGTGTACATTAATGAGGAAAAAAAATGAACTTAAATGATTTTAGCAAATGGCTGTAATATAACAAAGAGTGGAAACATTTAAGGGGGTCTGAATACTTTCCGTCCCCACTGTATGCAATCTTCTCAATGGTACAGGGTGCTACCTGTGTCTACAGTTTTTCCCAGTATGCTCTCCCTGGAGATATCTCCAGGACATGTTCCCTATATATAAGTAGTGATTAAAGATTCATACTCTGAATGGTCTATGGTTATTTGTGGGTTTATTGTTGATAAATGTAAATGTATGCGCTTGGGGGCTAAAAACATGCATGCATCATACATACTAGGAGGAGAACAGCTAGGGGAGTCACTGGAAGAGAAGGATCTGGGTGTTCTGGTAGATCATAGATTCAATATAAGCATGCAATGCCAAGCTGCAGTTTTTAAAGCAAGCAAAACTATTTCCTGTATTAAAAGCAGTAAAGACTCTAAAGATAGAGAGAAAGAGAGAGAGAGACATAATTTTGCCCAAGTACACAGCATTAGTAAGTCGCCATCTGGAATATGAGGGGGAAAGTGTGGGGTTTCGGCGCCACAATACAAAAAAAATATTTATAGAGTATATACCAATGCTGCACCACAAATTAGTGGGAACTAATAACAATGCAAAAAATATATATATAAAGGGCGCAAAGGAAACAATACAAAAATCAAATATCAAATTAATAATATACAATGTGTATCTGAATAATAAAGCGCACAATAAAATAAACCATCAAAAATGTCCATAATAATCATATGTGAACAAATCTTCTTGTGAAAAATAAAGTGCACACGTGCTTCAATAAACTTGCTTAAAGTGCTTAGCACTTTAAGCAAGTTTATTGAAGCACGGGTGCCATTTGGAATATGCTGTTCCGTTTTGGGTATTGGTTCATAAAAAGGATACTGGAGAACTGGAGAAAATGCAGCGAAGAACAACCGAACTGATAAGAGGCATGGAGGAGCTCAGCTGTAAGGAAATATTAGCTAAACTGATTTTGTTCTCTCATGAGAAGAGGAGATTAAAGGGGATATGATCAACATGTATTTGTGTATTTATTTATGTTCTTTATTGGTTGAACTAGATAGATTTGGGTCTTTTCTTCAACCTATGTAATTTTGCATATTTTCGAAATGCCCTATCCTGGACAATTTCTGGTATGTGGTGAGGGAAATTAGATACAAACTCACATACAAATAACTGGGAAAAATTCTGTCTGCATTCCTACTCCACTTCAACCACTTGAACAAAAAATTATATACATTCATTGCCCTTAAGAACCCACCTCCAGCACATGTGTTGGTTATTCCCCAGTCAGATCGCACCTCCAGCACACAGATTAGTAATTCCCCAGTCAGATCCCACCTCCAGCACACAGACTGGTCTTTCCCCAGTAAAATCCCACCTTCAGTACATATATTGGTCTTTCCTGAGTGGATGACCACAACCAGCACACACACACTCCAATTTCACCTTTAGAAACACCTCACTGTGCAGTACCTACATTTCCATTATGCAAATCACATATCAAGATTCAGCACTTAAAGTGAAGCTTTTTTTCAAAAGTAATCCCTGCTCCCCTCCCTCTGTGCAAAAGGAAAGGTTCTGTACCACAGGTTCTAGGAAAGAAAATCACATGATTCCCCAATCAACACAGTCATTGTTGATAGGGGAAAGCCTCCCGCAGAGCTACAATCAGCCTTCTCATACATGGTTTGAATCTCAGTCAGTCCCTACTGAACCGGCCGAGATTCAAACTGTCTATAGCTGGCTCAATTTGGATTACTTTTCTCCTCTGGACTTGTGTGAGAACCACAGCTCCCATGATTAGGATTTCCAATTAGCCAATTGTGTGTGTGAATGGGTGCCAAATGCACCACAATCAAAATTTAAAGCAGTTAAGCTGGCCATAAATTGATTGTTTTTTTGTTTTTTTTTATTAGACAGCCAGCTGATCAAGAAAAAGCTGAACTGATTTCCCCATCCACACGCTTGTGGTGGATGAAGGAATCCTTCCCACTGCACCTATTGTATTCTGACAGCAGGACTCCTGTGGTCAGAATACCCTGATCAGCACTGCAACCAATTGGTTGCAAGTGCTGATCAAATGAAAATATACCAACAGTCCAATTTTGAGAGGAGTCACTCATTAGAATGACTCCTCTTGAATGGGAATTGCCATAGATGGATCAAAATTTGATGCACATGTGAACTAGACGACTGTTGTAGCATATGGACCATATATTTTAACTGTAGATGTTACGAATGTATTCATTTTGGAGGTGTAACATAACATCACAAGAATGTTACAAAATATAAGCTAGTAGTTACAACATTAAGCAGGGAAGACCTCCTAAGATTAATAGTCTTTGTTTTAGCTCTAAACAAGAACAAATAAAATTAAAGCAGAATAACAAATCCTAAATATTCTTAAACCTTTGTACTGAGGTACATCAGTGTTTGTCACACGTGGATTCAGCCTTTTGGTTGGTTTTGGTTAGAAAACAAATGTTATAACTGGTCAGCTTATTTTGAAGCAGATGTCCTTTCACCGACTGCCTATATATTATGAGAGTATCGTATATATTTCTCCAAATGCTTTTTCTTCCAGCACCGAAGTGTGAAATTCTGCCTAACATGGCAATTATGGAATTATATATGAAAAATGAGATAAAAGTAATTTTTCTTGATGCCCATAGCAACTAATCAGCACCCAAGTGCTACTTCCACAAGTCAAGTCTGACAGTGTCAATTGGTATCTATAGAAGCCTTTGAGACAAGTTCCTTTCCAAGTACTGAGCCCCCAGAGACAGCTTTACAATCATTCAGGCTGCTATAGCAATAGTTATACTCATGAAAAGATCAGTGATAAGGCACTGAAAATTTTTCCAGCGTATTTTAGTCATCCATACACATGTTCCTGTTTTGATGATTGCGACATTGGGCATAAATTGATGCTTTTTCCCCAGGCCTTGGTGAAAAGGTCCTTATCTTCACCTAGTTCCCACTAGGAAAACACACTAATGCGCTGTACACACGGTCGGACATTGATCGGACATTCCGACAACAAAATCCATCAGATTTTGGTCCAAACTTGTCTTGCATACACACGGTCGCACAAAGTTGTCAGAAAATCCGATCGTTCTGAATGCGGTGACGTAAAACACGTACATCGGGACCATAAACAGGGCAGTAGCCAATAACTTTCGTCTCTTAATTTATTCTGAGCATGCGTGGCACTTTGTGCGTTGGATTTGTGTACACACGGAATTTAAACAATCGGATTTTGTTGTCGGAAAATTTTATATCCTGTTCTTAAACTTTGTGTGTCGGAAATTCTGACGGAAAAAGTCAGATGGAGCCCACACACGATTGGAATTTCCGACAACAAGCTCCGATCGCACTTTTTCCATCGGAAAATCCGACCGTGTGTACGGGGCATAAGGCAGCAATAGTAGCATAAGGGAGAGTTGTAGAACCAGATGACAAACATGAAGACACATGCTGCTTGCATGACAGTTTGCATTGCTGATATCATATTGCCATTACAGATATTTTAATATGTATTACTATTGGCAGAATATTAGGTTGGTAACTTGGTAATATCACTTCCAGAATAAGTCAAGCATATTCCAGCAAATAATTCACTATAAATAATACAGCTGGCATTTTACTTGACATTTCTGTTTCAATGTGCACGCCTGATGACTGAGTGAACAGTGGGGAGAGGAGTAACCCCATCCCCTTAAGTCTTAGGCAGATGCATTACTAGGTAACAATGGTAACAATCACATATCGTGCTAACCCCAACACAAATTGAAAAACCTCATAGTATTATAGTGATAAACAGTTCATAAGTCCAATGTAAAAAAAATGTTCAAATTGAAAGGAAAAAAGTGAAAGGTGATTCAAGAAATAAACAATACCCCCCCTGGTGATTGGCTGAAAAAAGTGCTTTGAAAGAAGATGGCACAAACTCCTCCACCAAAAAGCATCCAAAGATGCTTACCAGATAGCCATGATCTCCTTATGATGGGAAGGTCAAACAGTGCATCTGCTCCAAGGGCTATGTCAATCTTTAAGCCTGTATGCTCTGAGTGTTGGGATGGTGTCACTTGTCATATAAAGTACCTCAGGACACTCCCAATCCCAGGATCATATGCATACATATCAAAAGAAAAAGTGCCATATAGTGTGTACCAAGAAAACCAATTTTAATAGTAAAAGGAACAGCTCTCCCATTTAAAATTAAATGGATAAGCATTCAATATATCAGTCCCGACCAGTAAGCAAACTGGCTGTGCGTGAACATCCAGTAGCGCAATAACGTCACAGCAAGCTCCGCCCTGATGCATCTAAGAGTCTGTGGGCTATGGTAACTACTGTCAGTACAGTAGTTGAGATCTCTTTCTTGATGACATCACTGCTCTGTGCATTGTTAGATTTTTGAAAAATATTGCTGGATGTTGGATAGTCAACGGCACCACATCCCTATATTGAAGTACATAGTTAGGAGAAATATAATGGGATTTTTAGGATCATCACTATGTAAATATTATGAACAAATTGGCAAACCTATATTCATATGCATATATGCACATACACATAATGTAACCAATCAGTTGAACCTACCAGAAAATCCAGAGTCTATAAATCAAATTGCTAACATATTCATTCCAAAAAGGGGAAACTCCTGGTTGTCTCGTGTTGAAAAAATGAAACTTCCAGAATGAGATGCACAAACTGGTAATAATCCTATATTGACAATAAATGAGAGAAAGAACAGTTCAGCAGTATACAATCCACTCCACCCTCAATGAGAAAGAGAGAGGATTGAAACAATACCAAACCTTTTCTTTACCTTCACAAGATGGTACCACACATATCTCTTCCCTCCAGTATCAGGCCGCTGCAAAAACGGCAGGCTAAGGGGCCTTTTTATGCCGCCTCCACTTCCTCTGGCATCCAATGGCGCTGAGGGAAGCGCGGACACCTAGAATATCCACTGCGCATACGCAAGCCGCGCCGGAAGTGAGGTCATGTCTAGGCACAACGAAAACAGAGGTGCAATGTTAGAAAATCTGCCCAGAGCAGGGAGTGGCTTCAGGCTGCACACCCCTTAGCCACTCAAACCTGCCCAAGCCCCTACGGAAATTAGGGCAAAGGGCAGAATCCTGCTATGGGGGCATGCTGAGCAAGTGGCTAATGGCGCCAGCGCCAAATCACTCACAAAGCAAACCGTATAAGGGGAATGACGGTGATGTCTTGGGGATCCATATGGTCACCTATCACCAAACAATAAACCTCTTAACCGCTTGCCGCCCGCTGGCCGTCATATGACGGCCAGGTGGCGCGGCTCTCATTCTGGGAGGACATCATATGACATCCCTCCACTTAAACAGGGAATACGCGCAATCCTGTGCTTGCATCCCTGTTCCTTTGGTGGCGGCGTGTCACAAAGACACTACTCACTACTGAGGGGGGTAAACAGCCATTGGGCATGGCTGTTTACCACGTGATCGGCCGTGATGAAGTCAAGGCGATCACAGGTGGTACCGCCCCACTTTGCACGGCGCATGCTACGAGATCCCGAGTGTGCTGTGCGTGCACGTCGGTGGCGGCATTTTCCTCGGAACACCGCTCGTCACCGACGCTGGTAAACAGCCATTGGCCGGCGGCTGTTTACCACATGATCGGCTGTGATCGTTTCACAGCCGATCACTAAATGTCAACATACCGCGGTAACAAGATGTTAATTTTGTGGGTAATTCCATTGTCCTAGTGCTCAAGGACCTTCAAAAGTGTGATAGGTAGGAATGAAATGAGATGTGTAATTTATGCTCCTAGAATGCCTGAAGGTACTACTTCAATGTTGGGCCTCTGTATGTGGCCAGGCTGTGTAAAAGTCTCACACATGTAGTATCGCCATACTCGGGAAGAGTAGCAGAATGTATTTTGGGGTGTAATTTTTGCTATATACATACTATGTGTTATAAGTTGACAACTTTGTGTAAAAAAAATGCGTTTTCATTTTTTTCCACATTTTCTAAAAACTTCTGTAAAAAAATGAACGATTCAAAAGACTCATTATGCCTCATAGATTATACGTTGGGGTGTTTGCTTTCCAAAATGGGGTCATTTTGTGGGCAATTCCATTGTCTTGGTGCTCCAGGGCCTTCAATAGTGTAATAGGTGGTTGAGAAATGAGATGTGTCATTTATGCTCGTGGAAGGCCTGAAGGTGCTACTTCAATGTTGGTCCTCTGTATGTGGCCAGGCTGTGTAAAAGTCTCACACATGTGGTATCGCCATACTCGGGAAGAGTAGCAGAATGTATTTTGGGGAGCAATTTGTTGTATGCATATGCTGTGTGTGAGAAATAACCTGGTAATATGACAAAAAACTTAATTTTGCAAAGAATTGTGGGGAAAAATTACAACTTAATAAACTCACCATGCTACTTACTTAATACATTGGAATGTCTACTTTCTAAAAAGTACCTAGAATTGCCCATTTCATATCCTTGTGGACCTCCCAGCCAGCCTGTTCTAACTTCTGGTTCTTGTTTTGTTTTGTCATGTTGGATTTCCTATGAACCTTTTATGTAAGTATAACTAGCCTAAACACTCTATAATATTTTTGGTATGACCAATACTCCACAGTAGCTCCATATATTATGTTGCTATTTTACCATGTTGAAATTCACATTACAGATAAAGATTTGATCACCCAACTGTAAATCCCTTGATGAAGGAATAATACATACCAATTTCCGAAACATTTCAGGATATGTGCTGTAAATCCATCCGTCTGACCTTTAACGACATAGGCTGCGGGTTGTAAAGCACTGGGTTGATATATCTATCTTGTATAACTCGATGTGTGTATTTTAATATATACGTATATTGTATAATTGTATCCGTATTTGTATTTGTCTATTTTTTCTACAAACTAATAAAATTGGCACTTTTGTGTATTTTATATAATCTACTCTCTATACTTGAACACACCATTTGCTATTAAAGTCCTAAGGGGCGACCCCCGTGTGCATACCATGCACAGTTCTTTTTGTTCTAAATTTAATTAAGAATGTTGGCAGTATCTTATACATATTCAATTCTTACTGTACTTCTTATCTATTATACACTTAACGGAATTTTTTTTAACAAAAACATGTAGCAGAATACATTTTGGCTTAAATTTATGACAAAATTCGATTTTATTGGATTTCTTTTAAAACAGAAAGAAGAAAATATTGTTTTTTTATTTCCGTTCTTTTTTCGCTAATATCTCAAAAAATAAAAAAACGGAGTCATGAATAAATAACACCAAAAGAAAGCTCAACCGCATGACCGCGCAATTGTCATTGAAAGTGCGAGAGCGCTGAAAGCTGAAAATTGGTCTTGGAAGGAAGCGGGCAAAAGTGCCCAGTATTGATGTGGTTAAAGAACCAAAAAAGGCCATCTAGTGGCCAAGCATGGGAAATACAACTCCAGCATGTAACATACAATTTGTTAATAACATAAGTCAGGTCCACAAATATTGGGACATTGACAGAATTCTAATCTTTTTGACTCTATATACCACCACAATGGATTTCAAATTAAGCGAACAAGATGTGCTTTAACTGCAGACTTTCAGCTTTAAGGGTATTTACATTCAAATCAGGTGAACGGTGTAGGAATTACAACAGTTTGTATATGTGCCTCCCACTTTTTAAGGGACCAAAAATAATGGGACAGATTAACAATCATCCATCAAACTTTCACTTTTTAATACTTGGTTGCAAATCCTTTGCAGTCAATTACAGCCTGAAGTCTGGAATGCATAGACATCACCAGACGCTGGTTTTCATCCCTGGTGATGCTCTGCCAGCCCTCTACTGCAACTGTCTTCAGTTCTTGCTTGTTCTTGGGCCATTTTTCCTTCAGTTTTGTCTTCAGCAAGTGAAATGCATGCTCAATCGGATTCAGGTCAGGTGATTGATTTGGCCATTGCATAACATTCCACTTCTTTCCCTTAAAAAACTCTTTGGTTGCTTTGTATGCTTCAGGTCATTGTCCATCTGCACTGTGAAGCGCTGTCCAATGAGTTCTGAAGCATTTTGCTGAATATGAGCAGATAATATTGCCCAAAACACTTCAGAATTCATCCTGCTGCTTTTGTCAGCAGTCACATCATCAATAAATACAAGAGAACCAGTTCCATTGGCAGTCATACATGCCCATGCCATGACACTACCACCACCATGCTTCACTGATGAGGTGGTATGCTTTGGATCATGAGCATTTCCTTTCCTTCTCCATGCTCTTCTCTTCCCATCACTCTGGTACAAGTTGATCTTTGTCTCATCTGTCCATAGGATGTTGTTCCAGAACTGTGAAGGCTTTTTTAGATGTTGTTTGGCAAGCTCTAATCTGGCCTTTCTGTTTTTAAAGGCTCACCATTTGTTTACATCTTGTGGTGAACCCTCTGTATTCACTCTGGTGAAGTCTTCTCTTGATTGTTGACTTTGACACACATACACTTACCTCCTGGAGAGTGCTCTTGATCTGGCCAACTGTTGTGAAGGGTGTTTTCTTCACCAGGGAAAGAATTCTTCGGTCATCCACCACAGTTGTTTTCCGTGGTCTTCCGGGTCTTTTGGTGTTGCTGAGCTCACGGTGCGTTCTTTCTTTTTAAGGATGTTCCAAACAGTTGATTTGGCCACACCTAATGTTTTTGCTATCTCTCTGATGGGTTTGTTTTGTTTTTTCAGCCTAATGATGGCTTGCTTCACTGATAGTGACAGCTCTTTGGATCCCATATTGAGAGTTGACAGCAACAGATTCAAAATGCAAATAGCACACTTGAAATGAACTCTGGACCTTTTATCTGCTCCTTGTAAATGGGATAATGAGGGAATAACACACACCTGGCCATGGAACAGCTGAGCAGCCAATTGTCCCATTACTTTTGGTCCTTTAAAAAGTGGGAGGCACATATACAAACTGTTGTAATTCCTACACCGTTCACCTGATTTGGATGTAAATACCCTCAAACTAAAGCTGTAAGTCTGCAGTTAAAGCGCATCTTATTTGTTTCATTTCAAATCCATTGTGGTGGTGTAAAGAGCAAAAAGATTAGAATTGTGTCGATGTCCCAATATTTATGGACCTGACTGTATGAGCCAGATATCTAAGAAACATTTTCCTATACAGAAAATTAATATATTAAGGCAGGGATATCTGAAAGGCCACGCAATTGCATGCATAAATGAATAACAAAAAACTATTATACAAAAATATATACAAAGTATCATCTTGTAATTTCAAATTAGGAAAAACTATCCTAAATATGCACAGTCTTAAAATTCTCCTTCACAGGCAAAAGAGAAATTAAATGGCTTATAGGAAGGGTAATGGATTCGTTCAGTCCAGGATGTTTCATAGCTGATACGGTGTGGATCAGTTTGGTCTCACGCTGCAGGAGAAGTTTATCAACATCACCCCTTCTCTCATGTACAGGTATATGTTCAAGGGCAAAAAATGTTATTTTAGATAAATTAAAGCTATGATAAAGCCCCATATGAGTTTCCATTTTCTTTTTTGAGACCAAAGACACATGGTCTCTGACCCTATGAAAAAAAGGTCTTTTAGAAGGCCTTGCTCTCGCATTCCATGTAATAGACTATTCTGATAGATTGACAATCAGCATAGAACTTGGGCTTATAAATCTCTCCATTGGGAAGCTTTATCTGACCAACATTCATCATGTACCTGCAAAAATTACATTTTCCACATGACCCAGTACCCGTACGTTTTCGAGCATGCTGTGGGAAACTAGTAGTTAAATGACTATGGACAAGTTGATCCCTAAGAGTCCACACCTTATCAGCTATGAAACATCCTGGTCTGTATGAGTCCATTAGATACAAACCCTTCCTATAAGCCATTTAATTTCTCTTTTGCCTATGAAGGAGAATTTTAAGACTGTGCATATTTAGAATAATTTTTCCTAATTTGATATTAAAAGATGATGCTGTGTTTGTATATATTTTTGTATAATAGTTTTTTGTTACTCATTTATGCATGAAATTGCAAGGCCTCTCAGATATCCCTGCCTTAATATATCCATTTTCTGTAGGAAAACGTTCCTTAGATATCTGGCTCATATGTTAACAAATTGTATTTTACATGCTGGGGTTGTATTTCCCATGCTTGGCCACTAGATGGCCTTTTTTGTTTTTTTAAGAGGTTCATTGTTTGGTGATAGGTGACCATATGGATGCCCAGGGCGTCACCGTCATTCCCCTTATAAGGTTTCCTTTGTGGGTGATTTGGCGCTGGCGCCATTGGCCACTTGCTCAGCGTGCCCCATAGCAGGATTCTGCCCTTTGCCCTAATTTCCATAGGGGCTTGGGCGGGTTTGAGTGGTTAAGGGCTATGCAGCCTGAAGCAGCTCCCTGCTCTGGGCAGATTTTCTAACATTGCGCCTCTGTTTTCCTCACGCCTAGACGTGACGTCACTTCCGGCGCAGTGGATGTTCTAGGCATCCGCACTTCCCTGTGCTTCCTTGCACACTGGAGGAAGTGGAGGGGGCATAAAAAGGCCCCTTAGCCTGCCATTTTTGCAGCGGCCTGATACTGGAGGGAAGAGATATGTGTGGTACCAACTTGTGAAGTTAAAGAAAAGGTTTGGTGTTGTTTCAATCCTCCCTCTTTCTGATTAAGGGTGGAATGGATTGTATACTGCTGAACTGTTCTTTCTCACATTTGTTGTTAATATAAGATTACCAGTTTGTGAATCTCATTGTGGAAGTTTCATTTTTTTAACACAAGACAACCAAGAGTTTCCCCTTTTTGGAATGAATATGTTAGAATATTGTGTTATAGACTCTGGATTTTCTGGTAGGTTCAACTTATAGGTTGTATTATGTGTATGTGCATATATGCATATGTATATATGTTTGCCAATTTGTTCCTAGTATTTACATAATGATGGCCTTTCAAATAATATCTTCCCATAGCCATAGGCCCATTGCCATTGGAGTCCCTATGTCCCCCTCTGTGGTGCACCAGATATCTCCAGATTATCATTGTCCTCTGGACAACTGAGCCGTAAACCTTTATTGATAGGATATCTATTATATCAGGTAGGTATATGCTGAAATTGGCCTTCTGGTTCCATGCTCTATGAAAGTTTTTCATGTGTTTATTATCTGTATTGAGATGTTATATAATATACATCAATTGTGTATGTCTCTAATATATTGTTTTCAATTCATAGTGACCATACAAGCAGTACTGAAGAAGCCATTGTATGGCGAAACATGTAAAGCAAGAAAATACTGTTGTTTCATCTACAATATGGTTACTGTATGGTGATATCCTGATGTTTTTATGTATAAATAAATTTGATATTTTTTTATATTGATCTGTTCCTGATCTATTCTTGGCACCCTAAAAATCCCATTATGTTCCTCTTATTTATGCTCTGTGCATTGTTAGTGACATCACCAGGGCAGGGGGAAGGAAGCAAGTTGCAGTCAAGTCCCACTAAGGCAGTGGTTCTCAACTCCTGTCCTCAGGATCCACTAACAGGCCAGGTTTGCAAGATAACTGAAATACATCACAGGTGATATCATTTGATGCTCAGAGATTGCAGCATTCTAGTCTGCATCTCCCAAAGGTAATACTTAAAATCTGGCCTGTTAGTGGGTCCTGAGGACAGGAGTTGAGAACCACTACACTAAGGCTTAAACAGATAGGGGGAGATTTACTAAAACTGGAGCACTCAGAATCTGGTGCAGATGTGCGTGGCAGACAAGCAGCTTCTAACCTCAGCTTGTTCAATAAGGCTTTGACAATAAACCCAGGAAGCTGATTGGTTTCTATGCAGAGCTGCACCAGATTTTGCATGCTCTAGTTTTAGTAAATCTCACCCCCCCCCCCCCCTTCTGTCATCACTTTTCAGGCTGCTCACATAAATAAAGTATTTGCAATTAACACTTAGCAATTCATTATGCCTTTTGTCAGTAATAGTGACACTCCTGGGTAATCCACGCTGCTCCCTCTCATTCTCTCCTGGCCCACCAGGGTGTCTGGCTGCTGCCCGCAAAGCCTCCAGTGCTCTGTGAGTGACAGCAGGGAGCAGGCTAAGTTTACTCTGCCTGTGCCGAATTGGAACTCACTGTTGACACTGATGATATGCAGGCACTCTCCCACACACAGCTTCAGGTGTTGGGCGTTTCATAGGCAGCAGTCAGTCTCCTTTTTTCCCACAAATAGAGCTTTCTTTTGGTGATATTTGATCACCTCTGCGGTTGTTATTTTTTGCGCTATAAACAAAAAAAGACTGACAATTTTGAAAAAAACAATATTTTTTACTTTTTGCTGTAATAAATATCCCAAATAAAAAAAAAACTATTTTCTTCATCAGTTTATACCAATATGGATTCTACATATTTTTGGTAAAACAAATTGCAATAAGAGTATATTGATTGGTTTGCGGAAAAGTTATAGCGTCTACAAAATATGGGGTAGATTGGGGTAGATTTATGGCATTTTTATTATTATTTTTTTTTTTTACTAGTAATGGCGGTGATCTGTAATTTTTAGCAGGACTGCGACATTGCGGCAGACAGATCGGACACTTTGATACTTTTTTGGAACCAGTGTCATTATTACAGTGATCAGACCTAAAAATAGCCACTGATCACTCTATAAATGACACTGACAGGGAAGGGGTTAACACTAGGGGGTGATCAAGGGGTTAAGTGTGTCCTAGGAAGGTGTTTTTAATTGAGGGGGAAGTGGACTGACTGGGAGTATAGAGAGATCACTGTTCCCGATCACCAGGAACAGACGATCTCTCTCTACTCTCATGTCAGAACGGGGATTTGCTTTGTTTACACTGGCAGATCCCTGTTCTGGCTCTCTGTGGAGTGATCGCGGGTGGCCGGTGGACATAGTTGCCACATGCATCGGCTCTGGCGACGCGCCTGCTATAGCTATTGCGCGGAGCTCTGTACCGATACGGCGATTCGTGCAATAGAGCCGCCCTGCCACACAGGATCACAGCAGAGTAACCCGAGAAGAGGAAAATCTGGGCCACTCTGTGCAAACCCCTGCAACAGAGCATGTTTGTATAAAGTATAACATGTTTGTTATTTTTATAGGAAAAAAAATTAGACTTTAGTATCACTTTAAGAACAGGTTGATTGCTGTCTAATGAGTAGACTGACACTTATCTTGTGAAGTCACAGTGCATTGCATTCACAATATTATGATGAAGTAGATCTTTTACTACGTCAGTACAGTGCCTTGAAAAAGTATTCATACCCCTTGAAATGTTCCACATTTTGTCATGTTACAACCAAAAACATAAATGTATTGTATTGGGATTTTATGTGATAGACCAACACAAAGTGGCACAAAATTGTGAAAAGGGATGAGCCGAACACCCCCCGGTTCGGTTCGCACCAGAACCTGCGAACGGACTGAAAATTTGCACGAACGTTAGAACCCCATTGACGTCTATGGGACTCGAACGTTCGAAATCAAAAGTGCTAATTTTAAAGGCTAATTTGCATGGTATTGTCCTAAAAAGGGTTTGGGGACCCGGGTCCTGCCCCAGCGGACATGTATCAATGCAAAAAAAACTTTTTAAAACGGCCGTTTTTTCGGGAGCAGTGATTTTAATGATGCTTGAAGTAAAAAAAAAAAAAGTGAAATATTCCTTTAAATATCGTACCTGGGGGGTGTCTATAGTATGCCTGTAAAGTGGCGCGTGTTTCCCATGCTTAGAACAGTCCCTGCACAAAATGTCATTTTTAAAGGAAAAAAAGTCATTTAAAACTGCTTGCGGCTTTAATGTAATGTCGGGTCCTGGCAATATGGATGAAAATCAGTGAGTCAAACGGCATGGGTACCCCCCAGTCCATTACCAGGCCCTTTGGATCTTGTATTGATATTAAGGGGAACCCCGCACCCAAATTAAAAAAGGAAACAGCAGTATATAGGCTCTGTACTCTGAACAGCAGTATACAGGCGGTGCAAACAAGACAGGGACTGTAGGTTTGTTGTTAAGTAGAATCTGTTTGTAATTTTGAACTGGTACATTTTTAACGTGTTTAGCTTCAGCCCAAAAAATCTATTTTAAGCTTTTTGGAAAACATAGGGAAGGGTTATCACCCCTATGACATTTGTTTTGCTGTCTGTGCTCCTCTTCAGAAGATTTCACCTCACTTTTTGTCCCAATGACAAATATTTTTTGAAAATTTGGGTTTTTTTGTGAAACAAGGATTGGTGATAAAGCATCAATGGAAAGGAGAAATGTTTTTCCCATATTAACTCTTACAAGAGAGAATTTCCCTTCCTAGGGGTAGATTTCATCTCACTTCCTGTTGTCTCCTTCTGTTTGCAAGTAGGAGTCGTTTGTAAGTTGGATGTTTGAACGTAGGGGCCTGCCCTATATACTCAGGAGAAATTTGGGCCTTAGGAGTTGTTGTGGCCACAACACTGTAAGCCCTCACAGGGCCCTGCTGTGAAATATTAGATCAAGAATTGTAATTACATGCCCCTGTTGAACAGGGGCAGAAAAATTGGGCCTTTGGTGGTGGTGGTGGTGGTGGTGCTGGTGCCACAACACTGTAAGTCCTCACTCGCTCTTGGTGGGCGCAGAAACGGGCCCTGCTGTGAAATATTAGATCAAGAATTGTAATTACATGCCCCTGTTGAACAGGGGCTGAAAAACTGGGCCTTAGACACTAGTGCTGGTGCCACAACACTGCAACCCCTCACAGATACTCTAGTTGGAACGCAGGAACGAGCCCTGCTGCAAAGTATTGCATCAAAAATTGTAATTACATGCCCCTGTTGAACAGGGGCTGAAAAATTGGGCCTTAGGCACTGGTGGCGGCGCCCAGAACCAAAAATGTTCTTACAAGCTATCACTGGTGCTGGTGCCACAATACTGCAACCCCTCACAGATACTCTAGTTTGAATGCAGAAACGAGCCCTGCTGCAAAGTATTGCATCAAAAATTGTAATTACACACCCCTGTTAAACAGGGGCAGAAAAATTAGGCCTTAGGCACTAGTGCTGGTGCCACAACACTGCAACCCCTCACAGATACTCTAGTTGGAACGCAGGCACGAGCCCTGCTGCAAAGTATTGCATCAAAAATTGTAATTACACGCCCCTGTTAAACAGGGGCTGAAAAATTGGGCCTTAGGCACTGGTGCTGGTGCCACAACACTGCAACCCCTCACAGATACTCTAGTTGGAACGCAGGAACGAGCCCTGCTGCAAAGTATTGCATCAAAAATTGTAATTTTTGAACAGGGGCTGAAAAATTGGGCCTTAGGCACTGGTGGCGGCGCCCAGAACCAAAAATGTTCTTACAAGCTATCAGCGTGATCATTGAGGAGGAAGAGGATAATTACTCAGGATAGTCACTCAGCATCAGCATAGGCAGTCTTTGAAGGGATCTGAGATTTCAAAAAACTTATTCGGTTACATCAGCATCAGGGGCTTGGTAGCTGGTGGTGATTCAAGACTGATTCATTTTTATGAAGGTCAGTCGATCAACCGAGTCGGTGGACAGACGCACCCTGTGATCGGTTACAAAGCCTCCAGCAGCACTGAATGTGCGTTCCGAAAGAACGCTGGATGCAGGACAGGCCAGTAGCTCAATTGCATACTGTGCAAGCTCTGGCCAGTGATTCATCCTCAAGACCCAGTAACCCAGAGGATTTTCGGTGGGAAAGGTACCTTGGGGCTGCGGACTAAAAAATTGTCTGAACGCATCGGTTAGACGGCCACCTTCTCCACCGCTCCTTCTTTGACTGACCGAAGCCTCACCAACACGTTGTCCAGAAACAGGAGTTTGTAACCTCCCAGTCTCTGGGAACGCCTTGCACAGACCTTTCTGCAAGGCCTCCCAAAGATGTTTCATCCTCTGCTCCCTCTGCGATGGCAAGATAAGGTCCGCAACCTTACCCTTGTAACGTGGATCAAGGAGGGTTGCCAGCCAGTATTGGTCCTTCTCCTTGATACCACGAATACGAGGATCCTTACGCAGGCTTTGCAGGATCAGGGAGGCCATGCAGCGTAGGTTTGCTGAGGCATTCGGTCCGGAGTCCTCTGGGTCACTAAGGACGACATGATCCGCAGCCACCTCCTCCCAGCCATGTACAAGTCCATGTGTTTCTTGGGACTGATCCCTTAAAGACTGCTGCTGATGCAGAGTGCCAGGCTCCACCTCCATACTGACACAATCCTCCTCCTCCTCTTCCTGTGTTATCGGCGGGCACGCAGGAGCACTGTCTTGATAAAGGGGGGCTTGAGAGCTAAGGAAGTCCTCCTCTTCCTGCCTCTGTTCTGCCTTAAGTGCCCTCTCCATTATTCCACGCAGCGTGTGCTCCAACAGGTGGACAAGGGGGACAGTGTCACTGATGCATGCACTGTCACTGCTCACCATCCTCGTAGCCTCCTCAAATGGTGACAGGACAGTGCATGCATCCCTGATCATGGCCCACTGGCGTGGGGAAAAAAAACAAGCTCCCCTGACCCTGTCCTGGTGCCATGGTCGCACAGGTACTCATTGTAGGCCCTCTGCTGCATGTGCAGCCGCTGCAGCATGGCCCACGTTGAGTTCCACCTGGTGGGCATGTCACAGATTAGGCGGTTCTTGGGCAAGTTAAGCTCCTTTTGGAGGTCTGTAAGCCGAGCACTGGCATTATATGACCGGCGGAAATGCACACATACTTTCCTGGCCTGCCTCAGGACATCCTGTAAGCCCGGGTACCTGCCCAAGAACCGCTGCACCACCAAGTTAAGGACGTGAGCCAAACAGGGCATATGGGTCATTTGTCCCTGTCGGAGGGCAGAGAGGAGGTTGGTTCCATTGTAGCAAACCACCATTCCTGCCTTAAGTTGGCGTGGCGTCTACCACCTCTGAACCTGCCCCTGCAGAGCTGCAGAACCTCTGCCCCAGTGTGGCTCCTGTCTCCCAAGCACACCAGCTCAAGCACCACATGGCATCTTTTGGTCTGCACACTTGCGTAGCCCCTTGAATGGCTACGGAGCACCGCTGGTTCCGAGGACAAAGCATAGAAAGAGGCCATGGAGGAAGAAGAAGAGGAGGGGGTGGAGGAGAGAGGTGTGTTACAATCATTAGTAGTGGCATTTTGGAGGCGTGGTGGCGGAACAACCTCCAACACTACTGCACCTTGTCCTGCATCCTTCCCAGCTGCCAGCAGAGTCACCCAATGCGCGGTGAAACTTAGGTAACGTCCCTGTCCATGCCTGCTGGACCATGAGTCAGCGGTAATATGCACCTTACCACTGACCGCCCTGTCCAGCGAAGCATGGACATTGCCTTCCACATGCCGGTAGAGAGCCGGAATCGCCTTCTGTGAGAAAAAGTGGAGTTTGGGTACCTGCCACTGAGGAACCGCACATTCCACGTACTCACGGAAGGGGGCAGAGTCTACCAACTGAAAAGGCAGCAGTTGAAGTGCTAGCAATTTTGCCAAGCTAGCATTCAACCGCTGCGGTAGTGATAGGATCAGGAAAACACCACCAACCTTCTACAGGTAGCTTTAGGTGAACACTGTGCAGAGCTCACAAAAAACGAACTTGTAGCTTATTTAGCTGCCTGCGGTAGTGATAGGATCAGGAAAACACCACCAACCTTCTACAGGTAGC
Organism: Lithobates clamitans; assembly: GCA_037952925.1. Classification (NCBI taxonomy): domain Eukaryota; kingdom Metazoa; phylum Chordata; class Amphibia; order Anura; family Ranidae; genus Lithobates; species Lithobates clamitans. Next base: position 203,888 of record JBBGZY010000240.1, on the reverse strand, counting down.
TTTAGGTGAACACTGTGCAGAGCTTGCAAAAAACTAACTTATAGCTTATTTAGCTGCCTGCGGTAGTGATAGGATCAGGAAAACACCACCAACCTTCTACAGGTAGCTTTAGGTGAACACTGTGCAGAGCTAGCAAAAAAATAACATGTAGCTTATTTAGCTGCCTGCGGTAGTGATAAGATCAGGAAAACACCACCAACCTTCTACAGGTAGCTTTAGGTGAACCCCGGGCAGAGCTCGCAAAAAACTAACTTCTAGCTTATTTAGCTGCCTGCGGTAGTGCTAGGATAAGGAAAACACCACCAACCTTCTACAGGTAGCTTTAGGTGAACCCCGGGCAGAGATTGCAAAAAAATAACTTCTAGCTTATTTAGCTGCCTGCGGTAGTGAAAGGATCAGGAAAACACCACCAACCTTCTACAGGTAGCTTTAGGTGAACACCGTGCAGAGCTCGCAAAAAACTAACTTGTAGCTTATTTAGCTGCCTGCGGTAGTGATAGGATCAGGAAAACACCACCAACCTTCTACAGGTAGCTTTAGCTGAATACTGTGCATAGCTCGCACTACACTAACTTGTAGTTTTAGCTGAACACTGTGCAGAGCTTGCAAAAAACTAACTTGTAGCTTATTTAGCTGCCTGCGGTAGCGATAGGATCAGGAAAACACCACCAATCTTCTACAGGTAGCTTTAGGTGAACACTGTGCAGAGCTTGCAAAAAACGAACTTGTAGCTTACTTAGCTGCCTGCGGTAGTGATAGGATCAGGAAAACACCACCAACCTTCCACAGGTAGCTTTAGGTGAACACTGTGCGGAGCTCGCAAAAAACTAACTTGTAGCTAATTTAGCTGCCTGCGGTAGTGATAGGATCAGGAAAACACCACCAACCTTCTACAGGTAGCTTTAGGTGAACACTGTGCAGAGCTTGCAAAAAACTAACTTGTAGCTTATTTAGCTGCCTGCGGTAGTGATAGGATCAGGAAAACACCACCAACCTTGTACAGGTAGCTTTAGCTGAACACTGTGCAGAGCTCGCAAAAAACTAACTTGTAGTTTTAGCTGAACACTGTGAGGAGGACGCACTACACTAACTTGTAGCTTTAGCTGAACACTGTTCAGAGGACACACTACACTAACTTGTAGCTTTAGCTGAACACTGTGCAGAGGTCGCACTACACTAACTTGTAGTTTTAGCTGAACACTGTTCAGAGGACGCACTACACTAACTTGTAGATTTAGCTGAACACTGTGCAGAGGTTGCACTACACTAACTTGTAGTTTTAGCTGAACACTGTGAGGAGGACGCACTATACTAACTTGTAGCTTTAGCTGAACACTGTGCAGAGGTCGCACTACACTAACTTGTAGTTTTAGCTGAACACTGTGAGAAGGACGCACTACACTAACTTGTAGCTTTAACTGAACACTGTGCAGAGGTCGCACTACACTAACTTGTAGTTTTAGCTGAACACTGTGAGGAGGACGCACTACACCAACTTGTAACTTTAGCTGAACACTGTGAGGTGGATGCACTACCCTAACTTGTAGCTTTAACTGAACACTGTGCAGAGGTCACACTAAACTAACTTGTAGCTTTAGCTGAACACTGTGAGGAGGACGCACTACACTAACTTGTAGTTTTAGCTAAACACTGTGCAGAGGTCACACTAAACTAACTTGTAGCTTTAACTGAACACTGTGAGGAGGACGCACTACACTAACTGTAAATAGTCTAGCTGCCTGACTGTGGTACTAATAGAATCAAAAGAACACCAGCAATTTTCTTCAGGTAGCTGTAAATACTGTAACAAGACAAGCCTGCCTGTCAGTAGGAAGATAACAGGAACGGATCTAGCTAAACTGAATACAGTGTATATATATATATATATATATATATATACACACAACACCTAGGATGCATATATATACACAATACACTGTAAGTGCAGCTAACTCACTGACTGTCCTGCCTAATCTAGCTAACTCAAATGAAATGACACTGTCTCTCACTCTCCCTAAGCACGCCGGAACACACTACACAGGGCCGCCGTGCAGGCGGCCTTATATAGTGTGGGGCGTGTTCTAAACCGCCTGAGCCATAATTGGCCAAAGCATTACAGCTCTCTCTACTGACGGCGCTGTGATTGGCCAAGCATGCGGGTCATAGTGCATGCTTGGCCAATCAACAGCCAACAATGCACTGCGGCATGAATTATGGGCCGTGATGCACCACACGAATTTGGCGCGAACGGCCCGTATGGTTCGCAATTCGGCGAACGGGCGAACAGACGATGTTCGAGTCGAACAAACTCGAACAAACTGTGCTGTGTACTTCTGTGGGTTTGACGGTCTGATTGGTTTTGTCTCAGACTCTGACTGTGTCTGCTGTCTGCCTCTGGAAGTGTTGCCTGAGCTCACCTGCTGCTGCTTCTGAAGTGAATGGATGAAGGCAGATGGGCCCTAAAGAGACAGTGTACCCGTTTTTTGGTGAGAGGTAATATGATTTTCTCCATATATTTTGTGCAAATATGAGCTTGCCACACCTGTTAGTGGCACAGAAGACTAGCAAAGGTAGGAGGGGGCAATGTGGGACATGTTTTTTTTTTAAGAGTGCTCAAGAAAATTATGCAAATTAAGGTGTTTTGCATTATTTTAGGAGCAGAAACCCTGAACCCAAATGCTCCAAAAAACATAAGACCCGCCAACGATCATGACCAGGATCCAACGGAGTCCTCCACAGGGTGACTTTTATGCTCCCCAAAAACCCCATGTGGCACATGCGTTAATGTCAGCATGATAGGAAATGCCTCGCCCAGCTCAGGGCGCATTCTGGGCCTTCATGCAGTCTGCAGTGCCAGAGAAATGACATTGCACAGGTTGCCTCACAAGGATGTGGTTGTGCAAAATTCTAAGCCCTATTAAGGCATTTATAGCAGAAAGTATGCTGCATATATCCATGCAACAAGCAACACAAATAAAGAGCGTAAAGAGCTTGTTGATGAAGGATGGCAGAGACCTCATCAGAAGACCAATTTACAGTAACAGGTTCTCTAAGCTTTATCCAAATAAGATGGCTGATTTATGTTTATGCACTGCACTTCCAGGGGTGGATGCTGTCCTCTAGTGTCTGGCACATCAAGTGTCTCTTCCAGTTGGGGCCAGGGGGTCTGAGTAAAGTTGATGATTGTAGTCTCCTTCTGGAGGGTTTGGGTGACAATAATCAAAGACCAGTGGGTCCAGAAGACAGTTATGTGGGAATACAATGGAGAATTCCAAAGTTGACCACTGAATCCATTTCATTTATGACCAACCGATCTCAGAAGAGAAAATGTTTTCAAAGATTAGATATAAGAATTTAAACTGCTACAAGGCCATCATGCCAGTGATGCTGAAAACATAGAATCATCTGGGGGCTTTTCTCCCCAGTTTTCTAGTCAAACCCACTGCGGGAAACTCTTTTTTGCATTACAACAGTTGCCATCTCCCGCAATGGATCAACAATATCCCTAAGGGTCAGTTCTGTCGACTCAGACAGAACTGCACAAGAGAATGTGATGTCAATTAAAGTACTCTACTCACTAAAAAATTCAGGGATAAGGACTATCCCCCAGCTCTCATCGACCAAGCATTTCAATATTATTCAAAAGGGAAACCTCTGAAACAATTGCGTGAACCACCCAACCACACTGTTCGGTTCACTACCACCTTTCATCATCAATTCAGGAAAATGGAGAAAATCTTGGCTGACCATTGGACCATACTATTACAGGACCCATTCCTAAAACCTCTCATTCCAGATAGACCACGGGTAACATATCAGAGAGCGCCTAATTTAAAAGCGAAAATAGCTCCCAGCAAAATCTGATCCAGACGCACTGTCTTGGACAATCCCATACTAATTCCACTAATTGGGATGTTCCAGTGCCGCAAACCCTTATGCAAAACGTGCCAATACGTACAACATAGTAAAAAGTCATTTACCACTAAGGGTGTCACCCATACACTGAAGGACTTCTACAACTGCTCCTCAGACTTTGTAGTTTATGGACTTACCTGCCCTTGCGGCCTACTATACATAGGCCGCATTATACCAGCTCTCAAGACCAGGTTTGGGGAGCATAGGAGGTCAATCGAAAGTGGCATTGACCCATTAAAGGTGGCCCACAGTGTGCCTAAACACTTTACAATCCACGAAAGGGCTTCAAGTTTGGGTAATTGAACAAATCCCCAATTCTCTTCCAGCTGCAGAGCGATTCAAAAAACTGCGCTAGAGAAACTTACTAGATTTATCATTTAGATGTCCTTTCACCTGGTGGAATGAATAAAGGTATAGAAATTTCCACCATCATATAAACCCACCTTTCATCTGTGTTAGTATACATCAGCCTATCTTTGTTTCCCTTTTTTTTTTTTTTTAAATTATATCTCTTATATATACATGTTTTTATGGTACTAATTTCCATATGAATACATTTGGTATGTGTGTGCGTTTGTATGCATTTTTTATGCGTGTAGACGCATATACATATGTGTTTTATTACCACATTTTATCCCAGCATGTTTTTATGGTACTGATTTCCATATTAATACATTTGGTATGTGTGTGCGTTTGTATGCATTTTATATGCGTGTAGACGCATATACATATGCGTTTTATTACCACATTTTATCCCAGCATGTTTTTATGGTATTGATTTCCATATCAATACATTTGGTATGTGTGTGCGTTTGTATGCATTTCATATGCGTGTAAACGCATATACATATGCGTTTTATTACCACCATTTTATTTTATTTTATTTCATATTGCAAGCTATTATATTATCCCACTTAATTATTTATATCATATATATTTTGTATGTAGACCCATTCTGTCTTTTATATTTATCATTTTCAGCATGCGTACCGCCTGCCAATTTATGTACGTCTATGTTTAATAATGTTATTGTTTTATTTATATATCCCTACATATGTTATATATTTTTCATTGTATTTATGGATACTTCCCATGCGTGCGCATTGGTGCTCTGTGGGTTTAGCTTGTCCTCCTCTTTCTATTTTTCATATCCAGCATATATAATAACAGTTTTTATTTTTATACTTTATATATGTCCATTAGTTTATTTAGACTATATATACATATTTTTCTCTCCTACCAGTATTATATATACTCAGTCCGGACCAGCACACTATATCCATAGTTTTTATTTGCATATTATAGTATTACAGTATTTACATCTTAATTTGGTTAGTCTACTAATTTCATTATCACTTCCAACCTCCGCCTCATTGCCTCATCCAGCTCCGCCCTTGTGTCTTTTCCTTATTTAATCCCTCTCTATGGTATGCAGACTTTGTCTGCTGAGGAAGGAGCACGACTTGCAGAGCATCCAAGTGCGCACGCTCATGAAACGCGTCCATTTTTGATGACGTCGTCCCCCTGTTGCCAGCCATCCATTGTGTTCCAAGCCTCGTTCTGAGGCCGCTCTTCCGGAGCCGGCGTTTACAACATTCGGAAGATCCCTGGTCATCATACACAGCACAAATCTTATCACAGGATGTGGGAACGTCATCTCGACTTTCTGATACCATGCTTTTCATTTATATACTACATGTGAGTTGATCTTACGCTGTCTATTAAATTGATTTTTTAAAAAACGACTGCACCCAGAGGCGCCTCTCCACTTAGCTTTTTTCAGCTCCTTGGAATATGGTTTCTTCCCTTAATTGATGGCAGCCTTGTGTGCTTCCTGTGGACGTTTTTTTCCCTCTCCCAATACCACTACATAGCTGATTTGCCTGTGTATGCCAGATGGACTATATTGTCAATTACTAGCAGATTTGTATTGGGACTTTTATGATCTCTGTGTTGATGCGCCTATACTTGTGTTAATTATTAGTTATTATTAATTTCTAGTATCTAAGACAGGAGCCTTCTGACCTGTTTCAGTTTGAAGGAATCGAATGTGTACATACACACCAAGAGCTTCAAGATGGAGTCCATGCAGACAGTTACAGGGATGGTTCAGCAGGAGGACCTGTTAGTGTCAATCGACCTACTGACTCATACTTCCATGTACCAATCAATGCCGAGCACCGGAGGCATGTGAGATTTGTGGTGGTCAGATGTCACTTTCAGTGAAGGTGTCTGCCTTTTACATTGGCACAGGCCCAGGAATCTTTTGAAGAGCTTGTGGTGATACCTTGGGCCAGGTGGCACATGAGGGTGTTTCAATTTGCCTTCTTTAGTCTATGAGCTGAGCTGTCTATGGATCAGAAAATATTTGTGCCTATACAAATTCAGCAAGAACTGGAATTTTGGAAATCGCCACTGTGCTTCTTCGGGGCATGCCTCTCAGCCCAGGAGATAGGGTGATTCCGAAGCCAGATGCCAGTCTCTGGGGCTGGGGAGTCCACAATCTAAATAATCAGGTGCAAGGCCATTGGACCACGGTGGAATGCAGACTCCCCAATCATCTTGAATGGAAGGAAGCCTTTTCTAGCATTGCAAGCCTTTCAGGATCTTCTTCAAGGGGGCCTGAGTAAAGTTGATTGACAACAAGACAGTAGTAGCCTACAATGCCTGCCAAGGAGACACTAATGCCCTGTACACAAGGTCGGACATTGATCGGACATTCCGACAACAAAATCCATGGATTTTTTCCAACGTGTGTACAGGGCATTAAAGTCATTTCCTGTTACATCTTGCATCTTGCTGGGCAGAGAACCACTTACAGCCAGTTAAGTTTGGTCTTCTTGCCAGGAAAGCAGCCAGTTAAGTTTGGTCTTCTTGCCAGGAAAGCAGCTAGTTAAGTTTGGTCTTCTTGCCAGGAAAGCAAAATCAACTTTTGGTTCGGTTAGGCAGAATTTTTTTCAACAAGTGCCTCAAACCAATATTGGCCCTATGGGGCTTTTCAGCAGTAATTCTCAGAACTGAACACACAGTTTCTGATATTTGCAACAGGATACCAATTCAAAGACTCTGTCATGCAAGATAGGTTCACAGTGCCATGGAATTTTCTGTTTGATCTTTGTCTCTCTCTGGTGTCCTTGAATATAAAGGTGCTTCTGAAAATGTGGACAGAACAAGTCCATGCCATACAGGTCCTTTCCACCTACTGAGAAGGCTTTGGCTTTCATTGCTCCCCCAGATGTCATCAGCACCACCAAACCTGTTTCTGGTCAAATTAAATATTTTATGGCAAGGTCAGTGACAGCACCCCAATCCAATGAGACTACTTTTAATAGCCTGGCTATGGAATAGGCTAGACTAGAGGTGCAGGGATTCTCATCCAAGGTTGTTCATACCTTGGTGACCAGAAGATCATCCACAAATTCTACATATGCGAGGATATGAAAGAAGTTTGTTAAGTTTGCTCAGCAAAAGCTTTCTCTCCTGTGTTCTCTGCTCTAGCCAATATCCTGGACATTTTACAGTCAGCACTAGAGGTTGGTCTGGCATACAACTCCATTTAAGGTACAGATCTCTACCTTTTGGTCCAATGGTTTCATTTCCATTGAAGTACTTCACAGTAAAACTAGTTCTTCTGACAGCAACTACTTCAGACAGAAGGAGGGTGGAGATTGCAACACTTTCCTGCAAGGGTCCTTTGGTGTCTTTTCTTTTTTTTTTACCAGAAATGGTGATACTACGTCTATCTCCAAAATTCTAAAAATGTTAAAGTGGTATCCAGTTTCCAGCAAAACTGGGAAATGGTCCCTCCGAGTTTTCACACGAGAGTCACTGCGTGCACAGCAGGAAGACTTCAGTTTCTTACACATGGTCAAGTTACTAACAGTGTACTTGGTCAAAAGAGGAAAGTGGACAATCTTTTCATTTAGCCATCAGGTCCTCAAGAGTCATCCATTGTTGATATACCAGGGTTATTAGATTGGCATGCAGTAATTAGGCCTTTCTGCTCTGGAACAATTGCAAGCTTATTTGACTAGAGAGGTGGCAGCCTTTGGGGCAGTTATGCCAGGATTGCTTGGAAGATATATATAAGATGGCTAGCTTGAAGATCTTGTGCAGCCTTCATTCAACCTTACAAACTAAATTTTTATTATAAATCAGGAAAGGGGATAAGGGGATTTTTACGGTGTCAGATATAGAAATACACAATTGATTTATTGTAAGTAAAACATAGTTTTTATTAATATAACATGATTAAAAAGAAAGACAGACAGAGCATACTGTAGCTAGACAGTATGAGCATTTGGTGGTCAACATCATATACAGGTGATAAATCACAGCAGGAGATATTGCACACTAGCCCGACATGTTTCGCTACTTTAGCTTCCTCAGGGGATGTGCAAGAGATTTATTTTACTGAGACCACTAGGTAAACAAAAAGAGACAAACTTATAACAACAATCTGAAAAATACAATGAAATTATACATACAGAGTATCAGTTTGATCATGAACCCAGTTGCCTAAAAGGATGGCCTGGCCATCCGGGATTTTATCCCCCTCGAGAACAGCACTGCATGACTGAGCTTTGCGGCGATTGGTTGAAGGGTTCCATGGACACTCCTTGCATTGTCGGATGTGCCTGGACCCTTCCCCTGGCCGCACGGCTCTATGAGTTGTGTAGTCAGAGGCTTGAGGGCGGCCCATGCGCATGCGCGCAGGCGTTCTCATGTCCGCCTCGAGCCGGTGACGTCACGCGCCGGCTCACTGGAGGGCTGATTTAAACCGGCTCATCAGGCTGTCAGTTCAGCATGAGCCGGAGGGAGACACTTGATCTGTGACCATATTAGTAAGGTAAGACGCTATACAATTGGACTCATCACTCTTCATTTATCTTTATGTTATCCTTTAATCCTGACTGATTTTCTTTTATTCGAGGGCTGCGGGTCTATATTTAATTCCATCACGGTCAGTGCTTCTATCCTCATCTGTGTGATTGGTATTCCCCTTCGCTGAGCTGATTCATAACAAAAATATTCTCTCTGTGTTAAGATACTCAGGTGCGGAGAGTTTGCCCTCCGTCACCTGCCTCTTCATTTTATCATTTCTTTGCTCATATCCAGGTATCACTTCTGGTCTGTCAGCAGAATTCTATACTACTTTCACTCTCTTCACAGGCAAATTTACTATTTCACTTGGAGTCACTATAGAACATAACATTATATACAATTATATATTTTTTCGTTTTATTTTTTCATTTTTTATAATTTTTTTAATCTTTTTTATATTTTTTAATAAAACCTCCCATCATCATTTTTCAGTCTGCCTCTGCAGTCAATTTTACACAGGCTCTGATCAAAATCCTCCCAACACCATTCCTTTCTATGGCCAATTAGATTACCAAACTAATAGAGAATTCAGTGTGAGTATATATTTTTATTAATAGGAGATATTTTCTTATTTTTATATTTTTATTTTTTTATTCTTTATTTATTTTTTCGCCCTTCCCCGCCCCCTTTCCCCCCCTCCCCCATCTCCCTTATTTCTTTATATCAAGCTATTATCTATTTATTCAATTCATAATTTAACTCTATGGTAATTTTAATGTTCCCCAGTGTCTCCCTATCAGCCCTCTATGGCCTTGCCAAATTGACCCGCTTGGATCCGGTCTTTTGGGGCCGAGTCAGGGGCCCGGCCAGGTGGTTCATGGGTGCAATCATTGTATAGGGTAAGTGTCTAGCCCTTTTAGGCAACTGGGTTCATGATCAAACTGATACTGTGTATGTATAATTTCATTGTATTTTTCAGATTATTGTTATAAGTTTGTCTCTTTTTGTTTACCTAGTGTTCTCAGTTAAATAAATCTCTTGCACATCGCCTGAGGAAGCTAAAGTAGCGAAACATGTCGGGCTAGTGTGCAATATCTCCTGCTGCGGTTTATTATTCACCTGTATATGATGTTGACCACCAAATGCTCATAATCTCATACTGTCTAGCTACAGTATGCTCGGTCTGTCTTTCTTTTTAATCATGTTATGTTAATAAAAACTATGTTTTACTTACAATAAATCAATTGTGTATTTCTATATCTGACACCGTAAAAATTATCCCCTTTCCTGATTTATTTGTTTTCATCGGGATGAGGTGTCTTTAGAAAGGGTGTTGTTTTCACCAACCGGACCAAACCATTACAATTAAATGTTTATTTTCTTTTTGGCTTTAGCAGCTTTTATTTGATGGGCAGTTTCTCTTTTCATTTGTTCTCTCGCACCCATTTATTCAGCTATGGTATATCCCATTGTGTGCTGATGTGAAGTGGGCCAGGAAAACGGAAAATTGTTATCAAATACTTACCATAATTTTCCTTTAATGGCCCATCCTCACGTCATGCACAGGGCTCCCTCCCTCGTGGCCTGTCACAGGTTAGGTTATCGAACACTTATGTTGGGGGAGGGGTTGTCATTTAATTTGCTAGGAAGAGGTGGTCCTGTGGGGCTCCAGAGGAGGTGTTAACCCGTTGTGTGCTGACGTAAGGATGAGCCAGAAAAGGCAAATACGGTAAGTAATTGATAACAATTTTCAGTTTTTTGGCCTGAAAGCAAAACGCTATGTGTGGAGGAAAACTAACACTGCACCCTGAACACACCATCCTCACCGTGAAACATGGTGGTGGCAGCATCATGTTGTGGGGGTGCTTTTCTTCAGCAGGGACAGGGAAGCTGGTCAGAGTTGATGAGAAGATGGATGGAGCCAAATACAAGGCAATCTTAGAAGAAAATCTGTTATGCCCCGTACACACGATCAGATTTTCTGACAACAAATGTCAGATGTGAGCTTGTTGGCTGAAAGTCTGACCGTGTGTATGCTCCATCGAACATTTGTTGTCAGACTTTCTGCCAACAAATGTTGGCTAGCAGGTTCTCAAATTTTCCGCCAACAAAACTTTGTTGTCGGAATTTCCGATCGTGTGTACACAAGTCCGACGCACACAAGTTCACGCATGCTCGGAATCAAGTAGAAGGAGCCACACTGGCTATTGAACTTCTTGTACGTCACCACGTTCCCACGTTTGTAACTGTTGGCCAATTGTGTGACCGTGTGTATGCAAGACAAGCTGGAGCCAACAACCTTCAAACAAAAATCCATTTGTTGGCGGAAAGTCCAATCAAAGACTTGAGACTGGGTCGGAGGTTCACCTTCCAGCAGGACAACGACCCTAAACATTCAGCCAGAGCTACAATAGAATGGTTTAGATCAAAACATATTTGTGTGTTAGAATGGCCCCGTCCTAAATCTAATTGAGAATCTGGGGTGAGACTTAAAAATTGCTGTTCACAGAAGCTCTCCATCCAATTTGACAGAGCTTGAGTTATTTTGCAAAGAAGAATGGGCAAAAATGTCACTCTCTAGATGTGAAAAGCTAGTAGAGACATACCCAAAAGACTTGCAGCTGTAATTTCAGTGAAAGGTAGTTCTACAAAGTATTGACTCAGGGGGGCTGAATACAAATGCATGCCACACTTTTCAAATATTTATTTGTAAAAACAATTGAAAACCATTTGTCATTTTGCTTTTACTTCACAATCATGTGCCACTTTGTTTTGGTCTATCATATAATACAATATATAATCCCAATAAAATACATTAAAGTTTTTGGTTGTAACATGACAAAATGTGGAACATTTCAGGCTGGGTTCACACTTAGATCGGATGTGGCTCACAGCAGGGGTCCGGTCCGTCCCTGTTCTCTGTTTCAGGGACAAATCAGGCTCGAATTTTTGACTGAATTCGGACCTGAAACGGAGCTAAAGATACACAGGACCCTGTGCAATCCGTTACTCAGCCTCCCCAGAGATGTGTGAACCAGCTCTATTGAGAGCCAGTCACAGTCTCCTGTCATGAGAATTGGATGCTGAGCCTTTTTTCAAGGCACTGTATATCTGTATATGCTTTGAAGGACAAATCATGTAAATGTACTCTTTACCTTGTTTTTTAGAAGATGGATTTATTAGAGTAACATCAAAATTATATCCTTTTTGGAAAAGAACAACAGCATGTAATGTAAAGTTGTTAATAAACTGACAATACTGTATGCATTATACCTATCTATGCAGCAGGTGGCACTGTAGTATTATTGTGTATACGTCATGTTTTCTATGGTATAACAGGATGTATTGTTTATCTCGGTGCATGTACTTATATATTCCTGCTTCCTGTTCATGTTTCTCCACATGAACATGTAAACATGTAGACATGTAATATATTTCTCCATGAAAGTAAAGCCGTATTACTGCATCCAAGATGCTTTGAGCGCTTAATTGCAATACTCTGCACAATAGGTTATGGGTCCCAGGCACCCAGCAAACCCAGCAGCACCCAGAGGCACTGGAAAGAATACTCAGTGAGTACAGCAAGTCAGTAAATACTGTATACAAGCTACTGAGAAACAAGAAACATGACAAGTGGTTCAGATGTGAACTTTGCAATTGCAAAGCTGAACAATGCCAATTACCAGCTACGGAAGTTTAAACTGGAAGTTATCTAACCATCTAGGAAATCTTGGAACAATTTCATATGCAAGATGCAAAGCAAGTAAAACACCTATGGAACCAGACGATCAAAACAGCAATGAAGCAGAAAACTTGCTACCCAACAATGATATGTATTGCAGAGCAATTGGTAAGCTGCTATATGTTGCCACTGTAACAAGACCAGACATAGCTGCAGCAGTGGGCATACTATGCAGGAAAGTTTCAGCTCCCTGTCAGCGTTACTGGAACGCAGTAAAAAGAGTGATGCAATACCTCAAAAGGAACAATGCAGATGAAGTTACGATTACCAGCAACATCTCATGCAAAACTTGTCGGATATGTGGATGCTGATTGGGCCGAGGACTGCACAGACCGCAAATCCACAATTGATTTCATCTTCCAGTATGGAGAAGGAACCATAAGTTGGTCTAGTTGAAAGCAAGTAATTGTCACTCTATGTTCAACTGAAGCAGAGTACATTGCAGCAGCACACGCATGTCAAGAAGAAGCAATATGGATTTGTCAACTTTTTGTGAACATTGGGATATACATGTCAAAACCAATTCCCATTTTTGAAGACAAGCAGGGATGTATAAAGCTTACGCAATCAGAAAGGGTCAATGCTAGGACCAAACACATCAATGTCAAGTATCACCTACTGAGAGACAATCAAGAGCAAGGTGTTATTGACATTCAATACTGCCCGTCAGAGGAGATGACTGCCGATTCACTCACTAAGCCTTTACTGAAGTAATGTCATAGTTATTTCCAGAAGAAGCTGAATATAATTTGACAAAGCTCATGCTGTTGAGAAGGGGTGTTGGAAAAGAACAACAGCTTGTAATGTAAAGTTGTTAATAAACTGACAATATTGTATGCATTATACCTATCTATGCAGTAGGTGGCGCTGTGGTATTATAGTGTATTGTTCATGTTTTCTATGACATAACAGGATGTATTGTCTTTCTTGGTGCATGTACTTGCATATTCCTGCTTCCTGTTCATGTTTCTCCATATTGAGAGACATCTAATATATTTCTCAATGAAAGTAAAGCTGTATTACTGCATCTAAGAAGCTTCCAGCGCTTAATTGCAATACTCTGCACATTAATCTTTCCCCCCCAACTTTGTCATTTCAGCATGTGTAATTGTGACCTTTTTATTAATGGATAACTGTTTTATCAATGTATATAATATGTTGGGGCTGACAGGAGGGCCCTAGTATATGGTATTTACTTTGACATACATATATTGCGCCAGTACAATAAAAAAACAATATTAAACAATCCAGGAGGCCTAGAAAGGTTACAAACAACTGGCCACTTTGCCCCCACCTATAACTGGCCTTCACAGCAACGCACACATGGAAGGTCGATGTATGTCAAACAAAACCAAAGAAAATTCCCAGCTCAACTCACCAGCCAGCCTGCAACCAACCAAATTCTCCTGTCTAACAATTTGTGTTAAAAACAAGAGTTTAGTTAGCATACATTTGCAAGTACATGCGCCACTCCACAGCACCCCAGTATTATTTGCAGTCCTAACTCTGTAAATTTATGAGAGCCTCCATAGTAGAAGGCCTAGAAAGGTTGCCTGGCCAGAGGCCCTTGATAGCTCTCAGCTCCTATGGTAATGTGGGCAAATAATTACTTCGACTGGGCTATCACATAGAATTACAGCTATAGGGGGTATTAGTGCCAATTTCGATTGCCAGGGTATTAAGCTGAGCTATTGTTGTGTATTGTACATGCATTTAAGACCAATGTGTCATGAGTATGCAGTGCTATATTATATTTTTTAATAACATTAAAGCTGAAGTATAGGTATGGCTTTTTTTGCATAGTTATATTGGTCCAGCTTGGTGGAGGTTGTGACATCACCGCCCCACCTCTCCACCTCGTCCAATCAGAGAATGCTTTGCATTAATTTAGAAAATGCAAAGTATTCTCTAAATGGCAACCATGCCAAGTGAGCAACCCCCTGTGTTCACTATGCAGCAGGGTAGCTGGTCGGCATTGAACTCAGAAGCTAACAGCCATCACTGCAGTAGCAGTGCCTACACAGTGATCTGCAGATTCTCCAGGGATCAGTCAGGTATGCATACTAACTTGGTTAAAGCTGGAACAATGTAACTATGCAGAAAAGCCATACCTAAACTTCAGCATTAAAAAAAAAAAGCATTTGTTTTTTCTTTTTGTTTTTTTTCCTGCATTTACACACTGCAGTGGACTTCTATTTCGTTTTCTCACTAAAAAACAGGAAGATAGATTTGACAATCCTCATTTTTGTCTTGGACCAGTGCTTTACAGACAGGGCTAGATTTACCATTAGGCTCACATCTATAGGTGGTAGAAGCATTTTTTTTCAAATCATCAGTAGGTACAGTCATCTTATATAAGGTTATTTACACATTTTGTGTGCCTATAGGCTCCAGTGGTAAAAATACAGCCTTGATTACAGATCATTCCCACAGTGTTTTTTTATTTTTATTATTATATGGCATAATTAATCATTGACAGACACATAGGGGTTCATTTACTAAAGCTGGAGAGTGCAAAATCAGACACACTTCCCCTTAGAAACCATTCAGCTTTTAATCCCTAACCTTGTTCAATTAAGGTTTGGCAATAAAACCTGGAACCTGATTGGTTTCTATGCAGAGGTGAGTCTGATTTTGCACTCTTCAGCTTTAGTAAATGAATCCCATAGTTAGGTTAAAAAAAACACAAGTACATCTATCTCAAACAATTGAAAAAATAAAGAGAAGACCTCCTTATACACAACCCAATGCCCACAGTTGATTCAGGGGAAGGCAAAAAAAACAACAACAACCTATGACGCATGGTCCAATTTGCTCTAGCGGGAAAACAATATCCTTTCTGATTCCCCAGGAGTCAATCTGATATTCCCTGGATCAATAATCTCTGACATTATTACCTATAAATGTGATATCCAATTATTTTGTGCATTTAGGAATGCATCCGGCTACTTTTAAAACAATCTACTTTGCTGGCCAAAACTAGTTCTCGAGGAAGTCTATTCCACATTTTCACAGCTCTTAATGTGAAGAAGCCTTTCCATATGTGAAGGTTAAATCTCTTTCCCTGTGGGCGTAAAGAGTGCCCCTTTGTCCTCTGTAGTGACCTGCAAGTGAATAACTCTACACTAAATTCACTATATGGGCCATTTTTGTATTTATATATCGTAATCATGCCCCTTCCTAATCACGAAACACAGTGGAATCATACTACAATGTAATTTAGTGACCTGCCAAATATTAATTTAGTCAACTGCCATATGTGCAATGTTAAAAGAAATCCTGGTGACAGACAGTTCTTGTTTTACTTGTTATAACTATTATTGGGCTATACTACTGCAGTTGCCAGCATATTTCCAGGGTATTGAATGTGGACATTAATGTTGACATTTTGCGAAGTAAATGACCATATTAATTTACATGTTAAAGAGGTTGTAAACATGGAATATGAACAAAGCACATCCCTCTATAGTGTGTCTTTGTCTCAAATAAGAGCACTATGTTTCATTTTTGTCTGCTGCCTTGTTCCTCTGCTATCAGCATGAAACACTTCTGACAATTTTTCCTGACATCAAGAGAAAAAAGGTGACAGGGGAGGGATTTCCAGCTGATTGACAGCCTCAGCTTTGTTCCTGTCTGCTGTGGGAAGGGGGGGGGGGGGTTGTCCCTCCCCTCCAATCAGCTATCAGAGTTCTCCTCAGAGCTCTGCAAAGTGTAACTTCAGCTCTCCACCCCGTTTTTTTCTGACAGCTCAGTCAAGCTTTAAGAATTCTGGACTTTGAACAGATGTACAGAAGAGAAGACTGCAGATAAACAGGTATAACGTATGTAGGAGGATTTGTTTAATCTCTGTGTATCAACTGGGGCTATTCACTTCAGGTCTTCACAGTTATCTCAGTTTACCTTAGCACAGTCTGTAATATTAGTGTGTTGACAACTGCATTTGTTTTGGTGTGTACAACCTTGCATTTGTTTACATGTGATTATCATTTTAATTGTACTTAATATAGGAATGATCATGCTTGCTCCCATTTGCATGCTGTGACGTATTTTTATGCCACTGTTGTATTTATTGGCATCGTTTTATTTATTTATTTTTTCACCGTACTGCCTTTCTATTTCTTTCTCTCCTTCCATCTCTCCCTCTCAGAAACGCAGGATCAGCCCCATCTTCCGTCCTGTGTAAGTGTGAGCTGGTGCTGAGGAGGTTTCCATGACAACCCTCGCCTGGTACACACAGAGCTCCCAGAGTGCATTCTGAGGGTGTTTATATGCCTCACTTTCCCCTGCAAAGCGTTGTCACCCCCCTCACTGGTATTCACACTGAAAACCCACACAGTTCTTTGATAGGAGCCACCTTCTCCTATTTGTGTGTATACACAGCACAATCATTGAGTCCCTGTTCTCAGCAAAGTCAGTACCATTTATTATTCTATATACATTATCTACCTGTAGCTGACTAGACACACATGCCTGTCCTTGTGCATTAAGACATATATATATCTATATATATATATAGATATATATATCTATATATATATATATAGATATATATATGTATGTATAAAAGGTTTCGCTGATATACCGCAGTAAAACAGCTGTAGCATTACCATTACCAGTGCTATAGTCTCTCGATTTAAAGAAAAATGAATGACTGATACCCAGCCAGTGATGAGACATCCTGTTTTCATCCCTCAACCATGAGAAGGTAGCATGCAAATTATTTTATGAAATGCTAAAACATAAGCCAGTTAAATTTTTTATGAATAGTAATCATATATTTATGGAGCGCAAAAAAAAAAAATGCAGACGCAATTGTCCACAGCATCTCAGAGAAACCATATGGCACACTGCACAACCTCTATCATAGAAAACGATGTAGCTGCGGATATGCACTCACCTGACAAGTAAAAGCTAGCCTTGAGTTCTTTAACGTCGCAGGCTCTCGCTTCTGTCCTCTGTTCTTGTGCCTGAGCTGTCTCTGATGGTCACGATGCAATGGTTTTGGGGGGCACTAAGCAGAATCTAGATCACGATGTTTCCCAGTCACTCAGTTTCTTAGACACACCCTATGTCGAGAACAGCTTCTGTCATTGGTGGGCTAATCGATCATTCAGGTAAGATGCCTTTTGTGGCTCAACAGTTTGCTCTTCCTTATAGGGGCTACTGGTGTTAGTGGCTAGGATGCAATTGTGTCTTTCTGCATGAGAAGTAGCAGGCTCCACACATTGAATTGTTTCTATGGAAACAGTATCCATTAGATAACTGTGCAGGGCTCTGATGGAATGATGCAACGGATATATACATGCCTATAAAAATACAGATACATCTGTTGTGTGCATACAAGCGTATTTACTATGCACGTTTACTAGTGTAGAAGGAAACTGTGGTACATATATCTTTCTTTTTTTTTTTTTACATAGGGTACTACCAATTATGTATGCTGCACAAGCATTCAGCTATAACCCTTTTTTGTGATTTTTTTTTTATTCCATGTTCCTGAATCCAGTCTGTTTTTGTGCTGTGTATAGTGATGTCATATTGCACCGGATGTAGATTTATGGAAAACATAAAGTCCAGGCTCAGCCTTGTGGAAAACACAAAAAAGCCTCCACAGCAAAGACTTACATTAATGCAGTATTATATATAGAATTACCTTGCTAAGGGAGAAAACCCAAAGTTCTGTCTCAGCAAGCAAAGAAAGCAAGATGTCAAATAGGAAGATACATTTAAAACATTTATGACATATATATGCCTTCACACTATAGATACCAGGCCATTTTTTTCCTATTTTATTTTGAAGACTTGTTCAATCTCATAAATAGTGCAAATAGGGGTGCAAATAGGATAATAGATAGATAGATAGATAGATAGATAGATAGATAGATAGATAGATAGATAGATAGATAGATAGATAGATAGATAGATAGATAATCAAGATCAAAAGAAAGAATGAATGAAAGAGAGATCAAAAGAAAGTAAGAAAAAAAGAGATAGAATGAAAGAAAGATCAAATGAATGAAAGAAACAAAAGTCACTCCACAACTTTAAAAAGTAACAACAGTAATTTAAAGACCCCATTATAGGTTGCAAATAGTTTAGACAAATTATACAGAGATATAGAATAGTTCCCATATGTTAAAGCTCAATTGAACTTTTAGCTAAATAGATTTCTGGTGCAAAAAAACAAAAGGTTTACAAAGTCTTACTGTTTGTATTTAGTTTAGAAAGCAGCCTCAGCCTGAGTAGGTAATCCTGTCCGCTGTCAGCATACACTATACACATGCACAAGCTATTTATCCTTAGCAAATAGGAATGGACATTGTATACAATAAAGAGACACTAAACAGTTAGTAAACTTGTTGTAGATTTAGTGTCATCCCCAGGTAAAGTTCCAATTTTCACTACTTCTTTATTATGGAGTCATCTTCCTTCTATCCAGGTTCTCTTCCAGACTTCTTCTTGCTTCTCTAAGTCCTCCAAAACTACATATCTTTGTCTTCAGCATATCCTTTCTTCTCTTCCCCTACTTCCTGCCAACATCAATTCCTGTTCCATGAACCAGTCAAACAAGTTCATTAGCTTATGAAAAAAGGAAAAAATAATACATGGTAACCAAAATGCACCATTCCATATATGTATGCTATAAAAATCACTAAAAAGTCATAGCAACACAGCTGGAGCCTGTGGTTGTTGGTGAGCTACTGGGAGTGGTAACAGGGCAAGCAGCCTCTGTACAGGTAGGAGGACTCAGCTATTTCCATCTGCTTTCTTGAGGGTCTCTGCTACACCTCTAACAGGCATATACTGTATGGAATAATTATTTTAATAAAAGAACCCTTGTTTGACCGCTTTTCCTATTTGTTAGGCCACAAAGCAGGACGAACCAAGGGAAAAAATGCTGTCTTCATGATATAATAATAGCTTTCACCATTGTGCTCTGTGATGTACTGTTGATCAGAATAGTGTAGTGGAGGAAGCAGTCACAAAAGTTTCTAGGGTATAAAGTACTGTACTGGACTGTTCATTCACTGATTTTCAACTAAAAGGAAGTGAAATTATTATTTGTTACAGTTTCTCATTTTAAAACAATATGCTGACTAGCTTGACTATTATTTAGTGAATGATTTTGAACATACATGCAGGGGCTGAAGGTGCCACAGTGACCATGTGATATCAATGCCCACCAAGCGCCTTCGAAATTCTTTGTCTAAGGTTGCCCATTGAAGAATTAAGCTGCCTGTGGATTGTGCCAAGTCAGCAAATGGCCACACAGTCCACATAGACTGGGAGGTATGTCATTGCATATATTGGCATTTGAAACAGAACAGTAAGAAGATTGATTTGTAAAACCTTCTACACTCTCTGCTCTATAGCTAGGCTGTTCATATTTGCAGCAACATGTCTCAGCAAGACTTTGTACATCTACAGACATTCAAGATTAAAGTAGAACTATAGGCAAAAAGTTTTTTTCTTTTTGGAGGGTTATAACCCCTGTCAGATTTTTTTTGCCATCGGTGTCCCATTGCGGAGATATCCCTTCACTTCCTGACCCACAGCCAAACAGGAAGTGAGAAGAAATCCCTGCAAATTAAGAGAATTTATTGGGGACCTCCAGGTCACCAAAACTAGCGTCCCCATTGGAAGATTTCCCCTCTATTACTTTTCTGGGGACAACCCAAAATTGGGGATTTTCTTTTACTTTCACTTTTAATGATAATGGTAAACAATACAAACAGAGAGGGTGAATCTTCAGGACGGGGGCACAGACAGCAGTAAACGGGGTAAATGGTGTACCTTTCATCATAGGCCTTGTTGACTTCTCTCTATATGTAGCATTTATGGTTGTGGCCATTTTGGTCTAATCACTCCAAATGACTTTGTGCCAGAAGGTTTGAGGCTCGTGTCTGTGCTGTTTGGCGTATTGTAAGTAGGATACTTTGTGGCATTTGCATAGTAATGGCTTTCTTCTGGTGACTCGACCATGCAGTACATCTTTCTTCAAGTGCCTCCATTATTGTGCATCTTGAAAAAGCCACACCACATGTTCTCAGAGAGTCCTGTATTTCACCTGAAGTTATTTGTGGGTTTTTCCTTTCATCCCAAACAATTTTCCTGGCAGTTGTGGCTGAAATTTTAATTGGTCTACCTGTCCGTGGTTTGGTTTCAACAGAACCCCTAATTTTCCACTTCTTGATTGAGTTAGAACACTGCTGATTGGCATTCTCAATTCCTTGGATATCTTTTTATATCCCTTTCCTGTTTTATACAGTTCAACTACGGTTTTCTGCAGATCCTTTGACAATCCTTTTGCTTTCCCCAATTCAGAATCCAGTGCAGCAGTGGATGAAAGATGCAAGGGTCTGTCAGGAGTCCAGAAACTCATTGACCTTTTATACACACACTAATTACAAGCAAACAGATCACAGGTGAGGATGGTTACCTTTAATAGCCATTCAAACCCCTTTGTGTCAACTTGTGTGCATTTTATCGGGCCAAAATCACCAGGGTATGTAAACTTTTGATCAAGGTCATTTGGGTAGTTTCTGTTGTCATTATGATTTAAAAAGTGTAAACACAGTTGAGTGAAAGAAAAGTTTTTTTTGTCATCATTCATATTCTCTGAAAAATGGCCAAGAAATTATAAATTCTGCCAGGGTATGTAGACTTATGAGCACAACTGTATATGTGCAGCGCTAATAAATTAAAATAAGATATATGGCAACCCTATTTTAAAAAAGCACCTCTATCAATCTTATAATAAATGTCACATATAAACAAAATGACCTGAAAAAAATAAACAATGCTCAATGTTAATACAGTGCACAATTATCATGTAAACCTTTTACACTTTGAACATGTAAAAATATGTGAATATAATTAGTGAGCACTCATAATACTCATATAAGAATGTCTACCATAAATACTTGTAACATTCATAGAAATACATATAAAAATAAAGTGACACTCTTAAACCGTGAAGTGGTTAAACTATATTGCATTAAATGTCCTCAGCACATATGGACAATGTCCCATAATAACAATAAAGCAAATGTGTTTGGATGTGCAACATATAAAGAAAATTGTGAAAAAGTCCAAGATGGTGTAGTATGACAAATCACAGAGGTAATGATCAGGAAAAGGGTGGTTGACTGCTCCTGAAATAAAAAACAGGGATCACCACTGTGAGAGATATCGCCACCGACTGAAATTGAAGAGGCTTACTGTAACACGTGGACCCAATCGGCATACGCCTAATGGATCTAAACAGGAAGGGGTGAATAAAAATCTGGTAAGAATATTTTTTTCACGGCCAGTCTCTGTAGCGATTCAAAGGAACATTCGACTTCCACCATTAGCCCAGACGCCTATAGAGAGCGACTATAGAGAGCCGTCACTTTCTCCCACAAGAATAAATCTTTTCTTCTCTATAATTCTCAGATGATGTATTCATCCAAAAAAGAGACAAAACACCTCCATATAGCATAAAACTGTATGCTAAAGGAGTTTATTAAAAGTCAGAACACTTATATTTCAGCTGATAAAAAAGCGCATCTCAAGTTATCTTTCAGTAAAACAGCACAAAGGACACAATGGCTGAAAGAGGCCTCGACCCGACACATTTCATCTACTTAGACATCATCTGGGGTGTGAGGCTGTCGCAATCATTGCGTATAAATAAAAAATGTGACCCCCAAACAGACAATCAGCCTGTGACAAGGCGCGTGTAGTCAAATTTACTTCCTAGTGTAAACTAAGATGGCGCGGGTGCATATCAAGCCTCGGTTTGACACCAAAGCAAACACATTTATCAACCTCGTGCTTCCTTTACATAACCGGAAAGTTAGCTCATCAAGCCTCGCTTTGAGGTGTAAAGGAGCGATGTTTCAAGTGTCATTATCAATCTGGAGCACATATGTAAGGTCCCTGCTCGATATGATTGAAGCCGAAACTAAAATATTTTTAGGGAGGTTAAATAATTCATATGGCATGAGTTTCCCAGTGGGCCGGTGGCTCAGTGGGTCAGTTTCAGTGACAGCCTGTCAAAGTAATGGCTGTGCGGCTCGCGCAGCCATTAATTTGAGCACTGATGCGGCTGTATGGAGGGCGGGAGCCGCAGTCAGTCTACCTGCATTCACATTGCATGTGTTATCAATATGTATCTGCAGCCCTGAGAATGATTAACAAATAATATTGAAGTCTCACCCTTCCCCCCACCCCCGCCTCTCCTCCCCCTTCCTCCTCTTGTCCCAGGGGAGTTATTGGTGGAATGGGGGGCTTCTACAATGTGATGAGTGCGCAGCAAGTTTTGTCCGGAGTGTCGGGAGTCTCCCTCCTGATGCAGCACTGATCTCAGTGAAGGAGGACCAGACCATTGACTTGACAAATCCCAGCCACACACTCCAAACACACTGCCGGCCGGCCACTACAATGGGAAGAACTACAAAGCTTCATATTATAGGAGGCTGAGCCATGGCAGACAGACAGAGGGTGGTGGTGGGGGGGTTCTGATTAATGTCAGATCTATCTTTCTGTTGCTTAACCGCTTCCCGACCAGCCGCCGCAGTTTTACTGTGGCAGACTGGCACGGGCAGGCAAATCGCCGTTATGTTACAGTGGCCGCGATGATCGGATTCGATCCAGAACCGATCAATCCCCAGGCCCGGGCCAGTGATATCTGGCCTGGACCTGGTGATCGCTCCTGGTGAATGAGATCCTTCCCCTGCATGTGTAAGTGTAAACAGGGGAAGTGATGTCATCTCTCCTCGTGGAAGTCTTTTCGTTCCAGAGAGAGGAGAGATAACATCTAACTGTGAGTTGCACCAACACTAGAGACATCAGTACACATAAGCACATATTTCACCCCCCGATCACGCCCCGATAACCCCCCCCCCCCAGGTAAGGTAGTTGTGGTTTTATTTTTCTTCTCTCTATTGTTCTCCCTCTTACGCTCGCTCTCTATTGTCTATATTATATTGTCTATATATCTTCTGATATAAGGGGGAAACCTTTATATCAGTGTCCCTTACATTATTGTATTCACTCCCATCTTACATCAGTGACCCCCCCTCAGACTAGCCTGGCGGTGCTGTCACTGACCTCCTCTCAGGTGCACCTTGCAGGGCTCAATCAGTCGGCTCCAGCTTGGTGGCTTCGGTTTTCCTATAGTCTCCTCTCCACAGTTCACACAAGTCTGACTTCTCCCATGACCCCCATCCCGGCGGCGCTCCCATTCTTGACTCCTCTCCAGACTCCCTCAGAGACTGCAGACATGATATAAGACGAGATGGTCAGAGGTTGCGAACATGATACAAGAGATGGTTAGAGGCTGCGGGCATAGTACAGGAGATGGTCAGAGGTTGTAGACATGATACAGGAGATGTCAGAGGCTGTGGGCATGGTACAGGGGATGTCAAGATGTCAGAGGCTATGGGCATGGTACAGAAGATGTCAAGATGGCAGAGGCTGCGGGCATGGTACAGGAGATGTCGGAGGCTGTGGGCATGGTACAGGAGATGTCGGAGGCTGTGGGCATGGTACAGGAGATGTCGGAGGCCAGAGGCTGCGGGCATGGTACAGGAGATGGTACAGAAGATGTCAAGATGGCAGAGGCTGCAGGTATTTTACAGGAGATGTCAGAGGCTGTGGGCATGGTACAGGAGATCAATGCAGCCTCACCAGTGCCAATCAAATGCAGCCTCACTGTGCCCATCAATGCAGCCTCTCTGCCAGTCCATGCAGCCTCGCTGAGCCCATCCATGCAGCCTCACTGTACCCATCATTGCAGCCTCACGGTGCCCATAGTGGCAGTCTCACGGT
This sequence comes from Lithobates clamitans, assembly GCA_037952925.1. Classification (NCBI taxonomy): domain Eukaryota; kingdom Metazoa; phylum Chordata; class Amphibia; order Anura; family Ranidae; genus Lithobates; species Lithobates clamitans. The sequence continues at coordinate 179,590 of JBBGZY010000240.1, read as the reverse complement.
GCCCATCAATGCAGCCTCACTGTGCCCACCATTGCAGCCTCACTGTGCCCACCATTGCAGCCTCACTGTGCCCACCATTGCAGCCTCACTGTGCCCACCATTGCAGCCTCACTGTGCCCACCATTGCAGCCTCACTGTGCCCACCATTGCAGCCTCACTGTGCCCATCATTGCAGCCTCATTGTGCCCACCATTGCAGCCTCACTGTGCCCACCATTGCAGCCTCACTGTGCCCACCATTGCAGCCTCACTGTGCCCACCATTGCAGCCTCACTGTGCCCACCATTGCAGCTTCACTGTACCCATCATTGCAGCCTCACTGTACCCATCAATGCAGCCTCACTGTACCCATCAATGCAGCCTCACCGTGCCCATCATTGTAGCCTCACCGTGCCCATCATTGTAGCCTCACCGTGCCCATCATTGTAGCCTCACCGTGCCCATCATTGTAGCCTCACCGTGCCCATCATTGTAGCCTCACCGTGCCCATAATTGCAGCCTCACCATGCCCATCAATTCAGCCTTACTGTGCCCATAATTGCATCCTCACCATGCTCATAAATGCAGCCTCACCATGCCCATAATTGCAGTCTTACAATGCCCATAATTGCAGCCTTACTGTGCCCACAATTGCAGCCTTACCGTGCTCACCATTGCAGCCTCACCGTGCCCACAATTGCAGCCTTACCCTACCCATAATAGCAGCCTTGCCATTCCCATTGCAGCCTTACCGTGCCCACAATTGCAGCCTTACCATGCCCATTGCAGCCTTACCATGCCCACAACTGCAGCCTTGCCATGCTCATTGCAGCCTTACCGTGCCCACAATTGCAGCCTTGCCATGCCCAATGCAGCCTTACCGTGCCAACAATTGCAGCCTTACCGTGCTCACCATTGCAGCCTCACCGTGCCCACCACTGCAGCCTTACCCTGCCCATAATAGCAGGCTTGCCGTGCCCACAATTGCAGCCTTACCATGCCCATTGCAGCCTTACCACGCCCACAATTGCAGCCTTGCCATGCTCATTGCAGCCTTACCGTGCCCACAATTGCAGCCTTACCGTGCCCACAATTGCAGCCTTGCCATGCCCATTGCAGCCTTACCGTGCCCACAATTGCAGCCTTACCGTGCCCACAATTGCATCCTTACCATGCCCATAATTGCAGCCTTACCATGCCCATTGCAGCCTTACCATGCCCACAATTGCAGCCTTGCCATGCTCATTGCAGCCTTACCGTGCCCACAATTGCAGCCTTACCATGCCCACAATTGCAGCCTTACCATGCCCACAATTGCAGCCTTACCATGCCCACAATTGCAGCCTTACTGTGCCCATAATTGCAGCCTTACTGTGCCCATAATTGCAGCCTTACAATGCCCACAATTGCAGCCTTACCGTGCCCACAATTGCAGCCTTGCCATGCCCATTGCAGCCTTACAGTGCCCACAATTGCAGCCTTACTGTGCCCATTATTGCAGCCTTACCATGCCCACTGCAGTCTTACCGTGCCCACAATTGCAGCCTTACCATGCCCACAATCGCAGAGTTGTCATGCCTATTGCAGCCTCACTGTGCCCACAATTGCAGCCTTACTGTGCCCATAATTGCAGCCTTGCCATGCCCATTGCAGCCTTACTGTGCCCATAACAGCAGCTTTACCGTGCTCATCATTTCAGCCTCACTACAGTCAGTGCCTGACTGGATTACACACAGCAGGCATCCATCTCCCTCTGTGTCACAGTAAGAGGTCAGTGAGAAATGTTCGGCCGCGCTGCCTGTGACAAAAGTCCCGCCCTCCTCCTAGACCAGCTCGTGTGATAGACAGAACACTGCGCCTTTCACATGATCTGGTCTAGGAGGAGGGCGGGACTTTTGTCACAGCGCAGCCGAACTTTTCTCACTAAGCTCCGTGCCTGCTGTGTGTGACAGGAGGAGGGAGGGGAGCGCTGCAGCCTCCCACAGCCACAGCTTAGCTCAAAGCGCGGCCCCAGGGCAGGCAGCCTACCGGGAAATGTCCCGGAATCCCGATAGGCCAGTCCGGCCCTGGCCGAAGCATGTTTCGGCATATATGCTCTTTTTTTAACTTAAGGCAGAGATTGCGTTAAAAAATGTTTTATTTTGACTATGTTTTATTGTATTTGCTTTGCAGGTATGGTAAGTCTTATGCCCCGTACACACGGTCAGATTTTCCGCCGGAAAATGTGTGATAGGACCTTGTTGTCGGAAATTCCGACCGTGTGTAGGCTCCATCACACATTTTCCATCGGATTTTCCGACACACAAAGTTTGAGAGCAGGATATAAAATTTTCCGACAACAAAATCGGTTGTCGGAAATTCGGATCGTGTGTACACGAATCCGACGGACAAAGTGCCACGCATGCTCAGAATAAATAAAGAGATGAAAGCTATTGGCCACTGCCCCGTTTATAGTCCCAACGTACGTGTTTTACGTCACCGCGTTTAGAACGATCGGATTTTCCGACAACTTTGTGTGACTGTGTATGCAAGACAAGTTTGAGCCAACATCCGTCAGAAAAAATCCTAGGATTTTGTTGTCGGAATGTCCGAACAAAGTCCGACCGTGTGTACGGGGCATTACTGTTATACTGTAATGTTACTTTGTTTTATTGTTAACCATCATTTGCTTAGCAGGTACGCCATTCAGCTGCAGCGCAGATTTATTTACCTTGACATCAACAGCGTTTGCTCCCACGATACGTAAATCAGCGACTCCAGCGCTGTTGGAGGTGATTTCACCATTACAGTAAAAAGAAAATGGTGCATGTATGCCCATCATTAGAAGTGGGTGGATGAAGGGTGGTATTCTAATGGTGGGCATACCCACCGATCAATCTCTTTTTTATTCGTTCAGCCTACAGGCTGCATGAAAAAAAGAACATTACAATATATGCCCAACAAGGACCAGCAATGTACTGGTATGTTGCTGGACTTTGAGTGGTTATACCAGAATGATCATCTTGGGTATCATTCTTTTCAGCCAGCAGTCGAGTTTCATGTAAAAGCAATCCTAGTGGCTAGTTACCTCAAGACTGCTTTTCCAAGCAGTGGGAGGGAAGGTCCCTCCCACCGGCTTCCATGGTTTTCTCTGGCTCTCCTGTCCCAACAGGGAACCCAAGAATGCAGCCAGTGGTTCCACCAGCTGACTATAGAGTTGATCGGAGACCAGAACGGCTCCAATCTCCTCTGTGACCTAAGAAACCAGAAGCTACAACCATTTCATGACTGGATATAAACAGCACCACTGGGAAATTGGGAAAGCATTTAATCACACCGATCTTGGTGTGGTCAGATGCTTTAAGAGCAGAGGGGAGATCTAGGGTGTAATAGACCCCAATTTTTAAAAAAAAAAAAAAAGAGTACCTGTAACTACCTATTGCTATCATAGGGGATATTTACCTTACCTAAGATAACAATAAAAATGATAAAAAAAATATGAAAGGAACAGTTTAAAAATAAAACAAAAAAGCAAAAAAAAAAACAAAACCCTGTCCCCCCGTGCTCACGCGCAAAGTCGAACGCAAGCATCAGTCTGGTGTCATACGTAAACAGCAATTGCACTATGCATGTGAGGTATCACCACGAAGGTCAGATTGAGGGCAGTAATTTTAGCAGTAGACCTCCTAAGTAAATCTAAAGCGGTAACCTGTAAAGGTTTTTAAAGGCTTTTAAAAATGTATGTAGTTTGTTGCTGCTGCACGTTGTACTCAGCATAAGATCATCTTTTTTTATTTCATCAAACATTTGGGCAATATAGTGTGTTTTAGTGCATTAAAATTTAAAAAAAAGTGTTTTTTTCCCCAAAAAAAAAAAAAAAAAAAAAAAAATGCGTTTGAAAAATCGCTGAGCAAATACTTTGAGAAAATAAGTTGCAACACCGACCATTTTAATCTGTAGGGCCTTTGCTTAAAAAATATATAATGTTTGGGGGTTCAAAGTAATTTTTTAGCAAAAAAAAATATTTTTTCATGTAAACAAAAAGTGTCAGAAAGGGCTTTGTCTTCAAGTGGTTAGAAGAGCGGGTGGTGTGTGACATAAGCTTCTAAATGTTGTGCATAAAATGCCAGGACAGTTCAACCCCCGCCCCAAATGACCCCTTTTTGGAAAGTAAACACCCCAAGCTATTTGCTGAGAGGCATGTTGAGTCCATGGAATATTTGATATTTTGCCACAAGTTTCGGGAAAATTACAATTTTTTTTTCTTTTTTTGTTTTTGCATAAAGTTGTCACTAAATGATATATTGTTCAAACATGCAATGGGCATATGTGGAATTACACCCCAAAATACATTCTGCTGCTTCTCCTGAGTACGGGGATATCACATGTGTGAGACTTTTTAGGAGCCTAGCCATGTACAGGACCCCGAAAACCACCTTCAAGCTTTCTAAGGGCAAAAAATGTAACTTCCTCACTACTTATCACAGTTTCGGAGGCCCTGAAATGTCAAGATAGCACAAAACCCCCACAAATGACCCCATTTTGGAAAGAAGACACTTCAAGCTTTTTGCTGAGAGGATGGGTATACCACATGTGTGAGACTTTTTGGGAGCCTAGCCGCATACAGGACCCCAAAAACCAAGCACCGCCTTCAGGCTTTCTAAAGGCGTAAAATTGTGATTTTACTCCTCACTACCTATCACAGTTTTGGAGGCCCTGAAATGTCCAGATAGCACAAAATTCCCCAAATGACCCCATTTTGGAAAGTAGACACCCCAAGATATTTGCTAAGAGGCATTTTGAGTATCTTGCAGATCTCATTTATTTTTGAAAATGAAGAAAGAAAAGAAAAATTTTTTTTTTCTTGTTTTGATTTTCAAAACTTTGTGACAAAAAGTGAGATCTGCAAAATACTCAACATGCCTCTCAGCAAATAGCTTGGTGTGACACCTAAATACAGCATGTTTATCCCACTTTTATTGATTGCTGATACACTGATAAGTCAACAGATATACAGATTAATAATAGATCTTTAAATTGATATTAGAATTGTTGCCTTCTTATGCAGCGAACAAACGGACTTGCAACAAAAGTCCGACGCTCTTTCCGACGGACTTTCGGCGGACTTCCGACGGACTTTTCGAACAAACGGACTTGCCTACACACGACCACACCAAAGTCCGACGGATTCGTACGTGATGACATACGACCGGACTAAAATAAGGAAGTTGATAGCCAGTAGCTAATAGCTGCCCTAACGTCGGTTTTCGTCCATCGGACTAGCATACAGACGAGCGGACTTTGACCGTACTCGAGTCCGTCGGAAAGATTTGAAACATGTTCCAAATCTAAAGTCCGTTAGATTTTCAACTGAAAAAGTCAGCTGCAAAGCCCACACACGGTTGAATTGTCCGCTGGACTCGGTCCGTCGGACCAGTCTGGTCAAAAAGTTAGCTCGTGTGTACGCGCCATTATACAACAGGTTTCAGCTCTAGTGATTGCTAATAGATTGTTGAGCTAATAGATATATTGATTGCTGATGGATATTAGAATTTTTGCTTTATACAACAGATTCTAGTTCTTTTGGTGCTGAAGTTTCTGAAATTCCAGCCAATGAGGCTGTAGCAATGTTCCTACATGACGTTAGCCCTCCCACTTCACTTGTTCACTTGTTTTTGTGCGTGTTTGCAAAATTAAAGTGGGCCGGTCTGGATGAAGTCCAGGGCCAAATTTTTGTCCTAGTCCAGCCCTGCACACGCTTGACACCATCTGACCCAAATAAGTTTATCTTGGTCTCATCAGACCACAGGACATGGTTCCAGTAATCCACTGTTTGCAGGCTTTCTTGTGCATTGTCTTTAGAAGAGGCTTCCTTCTGGGAAGACAGCCATGCAGACCAATTTGATGCAGCGTGCAGCGTATGGTCTAAACACTGACAGGCTGACCCCCCCCACCCCTTCAACCTCTGTAGCAATGCTGGCAGCACTCATACATCTATTTCCCAAAGACAACCTCTGGATATGACGCTGAGCATGTGCACTCAATTTATTTGGTTGACCATGGCGAAGCCTGTTCTGACTAGAACCTGTCCTGTTAAACCGCTGTATGGTCTTGGCCACCGTGCTGCAGCTCGGTTTCAGGATCTTAGCAATCTTCTTATAGCCTAGGCCAGGGATATGCAATTAGAGGACCTCCAGCTGTTGCAAAACTACAAGTCCCATCATGCCTCTGCCTCTGGGTGTCATGCTTGTGACTGTCATAGTCTTGCAATGCCTCATGAGACTTGTAGTTTTGCAACAGCTGGAGGTCCGCTAATTGCATATCCCTGGCCTAGGCCATCTTTATGTAGAGCAAAATTTCTTTTTTTCAAATCCTCAGAGAGTTCTATGCCATGAGGTGCCATGTTGAACTTCCAGTGACCAATATGAGAGAGTGAGAGCGATAACACCAAATTTAACACACCTGCTCCCCATTCACACCTGAGACCTTGTAACACAGAGTCACATGACACAGGAGAGGGAAAATGGCTAATTGGGCCTAATTTGGACATTTTCACTTAGGGGTGTACTCACTTTTGTTGCCAGCGGTTTAGACATTAATGGTGTGTTGAGTTATTGTAGTATGTAAACTATGAAAAAAATACGTAAAAATTGGATTGTTAAATAATATGGTGACATTAATTTGGATTATGAATTCCATATTCAATGCACATAGAAGTAAACATAACACTTGATGTTCTATATATCCAGTATGTGAACAAAAAAACTGAATTATATGCTAACTTTAATACTTTAAAAAAATGAATAATAGATTGAAAATATAAAATGAATAATAGATTGAAAATATAAAATGAATAATAGATTGAAAATATAAAAAATATTTTTTTTTAATATTTTCAATCTATTATTCATTTTTTAAAAAGTATTAAAGTTAGTATATAATTCAGTTTTTTTGTTCACATATCACAAAGGAAAAAAGCAAATGAAAGTCGCCCACGGGACTTTAAATGAGGTGTAAATGGTGATCAAAGGGTAGACAAATATAAAGGTACAAGTATTTATTGAATACAGCAGCATAATCCATAATAGGGCATAAGCATGGGTGAAAAAGGTTCATAAAACAGCAACATTGCATGGTAATCCTAAAACATAGCCATGAATAAATAGTAATACATATAATACAGGTATGCATAGTACATCTCTAACCCGACGCGTTTCGCGAGCTTTCCTCGCTTCATCAGGGGCTGATGTGCATAGCTGCTGTCTGTAAATACAGATAAAGTAATTAGAGTAACGGTTATGAAGGGATACAGCAAGAAGCCAGAACCGGTCATCCCATACTTACTTGTAAAACCAAGGCTACAAACACATAACCCAAGCACAGGTCGGCGGAGAGCATCTCCCCCGGGAGCTGAAGGGGCCGAGAAACCAACCAGAGGACCGAGGCCAGGCGTGGGGGGCAGCATGGCAGAGTGAGGAGAAGAAAAGAGGGCGTGAACCCAGAATGTTCCCAAATGTACTGCAGGGCAACTCTCTGTATGGAAATGTAAACATATGGTAATATAGGGTTAAAGAGTAAATAAGTATGAGATGTATATCGTGGCATGAAATGCAAGATATGTTGATAAACAAGATCTAAAGTAGTGACATTGGTATTGTCATAGAGATATAAATATGTACTGCTTGCATGATATGCATAAGGTGTCCCGCAGAGCAGAGGGAAAAAGGAGGGTACAAGGTAGAGAAGTGAATGAGAGAGGGAAGAAAGTGGAGGGGGAGAAGGGGAGAACAGGGGAAGGTGAGGTGGATGGTGACAGGAAAAGACAAAAAAGAGAAGAAAGAAGAAAGAAAAAAGAAGGGAAGAACAGGGCCAGGGGAAAGAGAAAGAGAAAGTGAGAGGGGTGGGGAGGGATGAAACAGAGTGAAGAGGAGGACAAATTAGTTGATGGTGTAGTGAACTAGAGAAGTATTTCCGTGTGGAAAGAAAAACAGTGTAATAAAGGGAATCAATCAGAAGCAGCAAGTGAGGATAGGTCCGCTGTGGAGTGCAGGTAATTATATAAAAGTAAATGAGTAGGGTGCTTACCAAAATATGCAGCGTCCGGACTGAGTGTGGGAGAGATAGTGAGAGGGAAGTTGCCATGCTGACACCCCCGGCCTTATATCCGGACATCCGCCGGGTTCTCCGCCCCTAACGTCATGCGTCAGGTGGGGCAAAGGGGATCGCAACGCACCCGCCGCAAAGAGGCAGGCACTCGCGACCCCCAGCCCCCTACAGGATGACACATCCCGCCCATCAAAAAGGGGAGGCCGCTGTGATGCGGACATCCCCAGGTGGGCGTGGAAAGGCATGACGCCGATGCACTGGTGGCCCCGCCCCTCCGGAAAAACCAGAGAGGCGGGGACAGCTGGGGAAGTGAATCCCCATTTGTGCATCGCAGCTCCCGGGGGGTAAAACAGACCGCCCAACCCGAACACGGGCGCAGTGAAGGAGCTAGGTCTACAAGTACATGGTAGATTATATAAACAGTAATATAAAGATATGCTAGTAAGGGTCATGGAGGTTCAGTAGTAGCCGAACCCATGTAGCCCCTAGGATCTAGGGTCAGCATCAGACCAGGGCATTATGGTGTTTTCCACCTGGGTACAAATTTACAAGGAAAGTCTGGGAACTGACCCCTAACATAAAACACCTCCATCCCTAATATCAGAAAAAAGCAAATGAAAGTCGCCCACGGGACTTTAAATGAGGTGTAAATGGTGATCAAAGGGTAGACAAATATAAAGGTACAAGTATTTATTGAATACAGCAGCATAATCCATAATAGGGCATAAGCATGGGTGAAAAAGGTTCATAAAACAGCAACATTGCATGGTAATCCTAAAACATAGCCATGAATAAATAGTAATACATATAATACAGGTATGCATAGTACATCTCTAACCCGACGCGTTTCGCGAGCTTTCCTCGCTTCATCAGGGGCTGATGTGCATAGCTGCTGTCTGTAAATACAGATAAAGTAATTAGAGTAACGGTTATGAAGGGATACAGCAAGAAGCCAGAACCGGTCATCCCATACTTACTTGTAAAACCAAGGCTACAAACACATAACCCAAGCACAGGTCGGCGGAGAGCATCTCCCCCGGGAGCTGAAGGGGCCGAGAAACCAACCAGAGGACCGAGGCCAGGCGTGGGGGGCAGCATGGCAGAGTGAGGAGAAGAAAAGAGGGCGTGAACCCAGAATGTTCCCAAATGTACTGCAGGGCAACTCTCTGTATGGAAATGTAAACATATGGTAATATAGGGTTAAAGAGTAAATAAGTATGAGATGTATATCGTGGCATGAAATGCAAGATATGTTGATAAACAAGATCTAAAGTAGTGACATTGGTATTGTCATAGAGATATAAATATGTACTGCTTGCATGATATGCATAAGGTGTCCCGCAGAGCAGAGGGAAAAAGGAGGGTACAAGGTAGAGAAGTGAATGAGAGAGGGAAGAAAGTGGAGGGGGAGAAGGGGAGAACAGGGGAAGGTGAGGTGGATGGTGACAGGAAAAGACAAAAAAGAGAAGAAAGAAGAAAGAAAAAAGAAGGGAAGAACAGGGCCAGGGGAAAGAGAAAGAGAAAGTGAGAGGGGTGGGGAGGGATGAAACAGAGTGAAGAGGAGGACAAATTAGTTGATGGTGTAGTGAACTAGAGAAGTATTTCCGTGTGGAAAGAAAAACAGTGTAATAAAGGGAATCAATCAGAAGCAGCAAGTGAGGATAGGTCCGCTGTGGAGTGCAGGTAATTATATAAAAGTAAATGAGTAGGGTGCTTACCAAAATATGCAGCGTCCGGACTGAGTGTAGGAGAGATAGTGAGAGGGAAGTTGCCATGCTGACACCCCCGGCCTTATATCCGGACATCCGCCGGGTTCTCCGCCCCTAACGTCATGCGTCAGGTGGGGCAAAGGGGATCGCAACGCACCCGCCGCAAAGAGGCAGGCACTCGCGACCCCCAGCCCCCTACAGGATGACACATCCCGCCCATCAAAAAGGGGAGGCCGCTGTGATGCGGACATCCCCAGGTGGGCGTGGAAAGGCATGACGCCGATGCACTGGTGGCCCCGCCCCTCCGGAAAAACCAGAGAGGCGGGGACAGCTGGGGAAGTGAATCCCCATTTGTGCATCGCAGCTCCCGGGGGGTAAAACAGACCGCCCAACCCGAACACGGGCGCAGTGAAGGAGCTAGGTCTACAAGTACATGGTAGATTATATAAACAGTAATATAAAGATATGCTAGTAAGGGTCATGGAGGTTCAGTAGTAGCCGAACCCATGTAGCCCCTAGGATCTAGGGTCAGCATCAGACCAGGGCATTATGGTGTTTTCCACCTGGGTACAAATTTACAAGGAAAGTCTGGGAACTGACCCCTAACATAAAACACCTCCATCCCTAATATCAGAAAAAAGCAAATGAAAGTCGCCCACGGGACTTTAAATGAGGTGTAAATGGTGATCAAAGGGTAGACAAATATAAAGGTACAAGTATTTATTGAATACAGCAGCATAATCCATAATAGGGCATAAGCATGGGTGAAAAAGGTTCATAAAACAGCAACATTGCATGGTAATCCTAAAACATAGCCATGAATAAATAGTAATACATATAATACAGGTATGCATAGTACATCTCTAACCCGACGCGTTTCGCGAGCTTTCCTCGCTTCATCAGGGGCTGATGTGCATAGCTGCTGTCTGTAAATACAGATAAAGTAATTAGAGTAACGGTTATGAAGGGATACAGCAAGAAGCCAGAACCGGTCATCCCATACTTATTTACTCTTTAACCCTATATTACCATATGTTTACATTTCCATACAGAGAGTTGCCCTGCAGTACATTTGGGAACATTCTGGGTTCACGCCCTCTTTTCTTCTCCTCACTCTGCCATGCTGCCCCCCACGCCTGGCCTCGGTCCTCTGGTTGGTTTCTCGGCCCCTTCAGCTCCCGGGGGAGATGCTCTCCGCCGACCTGTGCTTGGGTTATGTGTTTGTAGCCTTGGTTTTACAAGTAAGTATGGGATGACCGGTTCTGGCTTCTTGCTGTATCCCTTCATAACCGTTACTCTAATTACTTTATCTGTATTTACAGACAGCAGCTATGCACATCAGCCCCTGATGAAGCGAGGAAAGCTCGCGAAACGCGTCGGGTTAGAGATGTACTATGCATACCTGTATTATATGTATTACTATTTATTCATGGCTATGTTTTAGGATTACCATGCAATGTTGCTGTTTTATGAACCTTTTTCACCCATGCTTATGCCCTATTATGGATTATGCTGCTGTATTCAATAAATACTTGTACCTTTATATTTGTCTACCCTTTGATCACCATTTACACCTCATTTAAAGTCCCGTGGGCGACTTTCATTTGCTTTTTTCTGATATTAGGGATGGAGGTGTTTTATGTTAGGGGTCAGTTCCCAGACTTTCCTTGTAAATTTGTACCCAGGTGGAAAACACCATAATGCCCTGGTCTGATGCTGACCCTAGATCCTAGGGGCTACATGGGTTCGGCTACTACTGAACCTCCATGACCCTTACTAGCATATCTTTATATTACTGTTTATATAATCTACCATGTACTTGTAGACCTAGCTCCTTCACTGCGCCCGTGTTCGGGTTGGGCGGTCTGTTTTACCCCCCGGGAGCTGCGATGCACAAATGGGGATTCACTTCCCCAGCTGTCCCCGCCTCTCTGGTTTTTCCGGAGGGGCGGGGCCACCAGTGCATCGGCGTCATGCCTTTCCACGCCCACCTGGGGATGTCCGCATCACAGCGGCCTCCCCTTTTTGATGGGCGGGATGTGTCATCCTGTAGGGGGCTGGGGGTCGCGAGTGCCTGCCTCTTTGCGGCGGGTGCGTTGCGATCCCCTTTGTCCCACCTGACGCATGACGTTAGGGGCGGAGAACCCGGCGGATGTCCGGATATAAGGCCGGGGGTGTCAGCATGGCAACTTCCCTCTCACTATCTCTCCTACACTCAGTCCGGACGCTGCATATTTTGGTAAGCACCCTACTCATTTACTTTTATATAATTACCTGCACTCCACAGCGGACCTATCCTCACTTGCTGCTTCTGATTGATTCCCTTTATTACACTGTTTTTCTTTCCACACGGAAATACTTCTCTAGTTCACTACACCATCAACTAATTTGTCCTCCTCTTCACTCTGTTTCATCCCTCCCCACCCCTCTCACTTTCTCTTTCTCTTTCCCCTGGCCCTGTTCTTCCCTTCTTTTTTCTTTCTTCTTTCTTCTCTTTTTTGTCTTTTCCTGTCACCATCCACCTCACCTTCCCCTGTTCTCCCCTTCTCCCCCTCCACTTTCTTCCCTCTCTCATTCACTTCTCTACCTTGTACCCTCCTTTTTCCCTCTGCTCTGCGGGACACCTTATGCATATCATGCAAGCAGTACATATTTATATCTCTATGACAATACCAATGTCACTACTTTAGATCTTGTTTATCAACATATCTTGCATTTCATGCCACGATATACATCTCATACTTATTTACTCTTTAACCCTATATTACCATATGTTTACATTTCCATACAGAGAGTTGCCCTGCAGTACATTTGGGAACATTCTGGGTTCACGCCCTCTTTTCTTCTCCTCACTCTGCCATGCTGCCCCCCACGCCTGGCCTCGGTCCTCTGGTTGGTTTCTCGGCCCCTTCAGCTCCCGGGGGAGATGCTCTCCGCCGACCTGTGCTTGGGTTATGTGTTTGTAGCCTTGGTTTTACAAGTAAGTATGGGATGACCGGTTCTGGCTTCTTGCTGTATCCCTTCATAACCGTTACTCTAATTACTTTATCTGTATTTACAGACAGCAGCTATGCACATCAGCCCCTGATGAAGCGAGGAAAGCTCGCGAAACCCGTCGGGTTAGAGATGTACTATGCATACCTGTATTATATGTATTACTATTTATTCATGGCTATGTTTTAGGATTACCATGCAATGTTGCTGTTTTATGAACCTTTTTCACCCATGCTTATGCCCTATTATGGATTATGCTGCTGTATTCAATAAATACTTGTACCTTTATATTTGTCTACCCTTTGATCACCATTTACACCTCATTTAAAGTCCCGTGGGCGACTTTCATTTGCTTTTTTCTGATATTAGGGATGGAGGTGTTTTATGTTAGGGGTCAGTTCCCAGACTTTCCTTGTAAACATATCACAAAGGAAGGTGACCTACGACCAGGGCCTTGTGAGTACAGACTCCCTAAGGAATCCTAGAGACTGGTGTTGCTGAATCCCCCTCTGGGTGCTAGAAGTCAGCTGCTGGGTGTGGACTAAAGGGGAAACCGCCTGGTGTCTTGAAGAACAGAGTCCATTCAACTTCTACAACTTCTGTACAGTCTGCTACACAGTTCAACCGAGTTAGCTGTCCTCATGTGTGAATAGTTTAATTGGAGTATCCTACTATCCCCCTTATCCTATCCAAGTTCCTAAACTAAATTATAACAACAAAAAAAATGCTACAATCCCTAGACTGGTCTTCGAAGTAACGAGCGGAAGTTGTGCACCTGGTTATGGGAAATACTGTGTGCCTGGCTGCAGGGCTGAAGTAAGAGAAGACTTGGGAAAACACAGTACCTAAAATTAGGTAACATAGGTGACACTTTAAAAGCCTCTACAGGTTATTAGTTTAGAGTTAATCGTGAATTATGAACTCTGGAATTATTACTCTCACTCCAACATTCGTGATAAGTCACATGTATGATGCAGTCACTATTTACATATGCGTGCTGAACCTATTTGCGCATTTGCGTGCATACGCAGGGGGATGGGGTGCTTTTAAAGTTTTTTAATTGCTTTCTATTTCATTTAAATCTTTTTTTTTTACAATTAACTTTATTGCTATCACAAGGAGGTGAACAAGCTCCCTTGTGAAAGCTTTGGGCAGTGACAGGTACTCTTTTATGGAGACATCGGAAGTATGTTAGACCTCCAATGCCTCCCCTGCCCTCCAAGTCAGATGATCAAACACAGATTAGCAAAGGTGGAAGCTTATTGCATTGAGAGGGAAGCAGTCATAGGTGTGCGCAGCCTATTGTATTAGGGTGTGCACCCCAAATTAAAACAATGTTAATAGGGCAGTGGATGGTGTCAGTAGAGCAGTGGATTGGTCAGTAGGGCAGAGGTGTCAGTAGTTTTTTATTTTTATTACTTTATTTAATACTTTTTTTTTTACATTTTTTTTTTAGGAGCCCCGTGGGGGGGCTTTGGTGAAATAGCAGGGAGAATCTGCGTCGCACAGGGTGATTAGGGTGTGCCCAGGCACAACCGACACACCCCCTGTGCACGCCTATGGATGCAGTCATTAAAGCAAAAGCTGCCCAAGCAGAAGCACAAGTCACCCAAGCATGAGCACAGGCAGAAGCCTTGCTAAAAGTTCTCGAGAAACGGTAAGCTACAGCTATGAGTGAGCTAAGAGTTTTGGATCAAGCTGCGATGGTAGATGAAGAAATTGATCATCCTATTGTGACAGGCTTTGATGACCCTGCAAGATGGACACTGCAATTTCTCAGAATGTCAGAAGCCAGAATGTCAACAGAGTTGCACAGGACACTTCAAATCCTGTACACCAGGGGTAGACAACCTTAATGAGGTGGAGATCTACCTGAACAACATGGGAGAAGAAAAAAAAATCACCGGGCACAGTGTCTCCTCCTCACACCTGATTTAAACCTCTAATTGCCGTACTACCATGTCCCAATCATGTGCAGTGCACGGCAATCATGGGTTTAAATCAGGTGAGGCTGAGCCAGCAGCCAAAAGGTGTACACATGCTGCAGCAGGAATTAAACCCCTGTTGCTTTGGTGGGTGCAAACACCTGCCAATCATGAGCCATTCAAATAAATGGGGCCACTCTGCAAGAGTCCTGCAACTGCATGCTTCTGCGGGGTCCAAGGGGTTAAAGAAGGTGGTGAGAAAGCAACACAACGCTGCCTTCGTTAACTCCTTTTTTGCTGTACTGCACAAAGTTGCAGGACATTTGCAGAGTTGTCTCATTCACTTGAATGGGTCATGTTTGGCAGGTGCTACACCCACCAACCATGACAGGGTGTATAACTCCTGCTGCAACATGTGTACACCCCTGACCACTACAGCTAAAGTGAGTGCGGTTGGGGTGGGGGTGGTAGAAACACCACCCCTCAAACTTAATTGAACCCTTACTGTTCTGAGCCCCCTATAAAGCTGCTGGGTTAGCTGTACTTTGCCATAGGTTTCTATTCAATCCTGCTGGTGTGGTGTTCTTTCTGAAAGCACACCAAACCTCCTGCATTCAGGATGGGACAGGAGCCAGTGCTACAGATGAGGTATCAGCTTATGCAGCTCTTGCTCCCTACTATAGCTTCAACTTTACAAGTAGTCCATCTGCATTGCATTCTGTTTGATGCTCTGGAATGGTGGTTCAGCAAGCCCAGCCTGTGATTTACTAGTCACCTGTCTGCGATCTACTGGTAGATTGCGATCTGCAGGTTGATGACTCCTGCTGTACACCAACCCACAGTACATTCACTAGCAGAAGAAGCTGCAGTAATTAACAACACAAGTTACCCTTGAGATCCCTATGGGACCTCCAGACTTCAAGCCTTCACCTGGCCTAAGCCCATCTGCTACTTCATTCTCTCCTCCAATACCCAAACATCAGTTATTAGTTACTTCCACTTCTAGCAATGGTAAAGAAGCACCTCTCATGACAAGGTTGGAAAGAACTGATATTGCCAAGTACATAACTTGCATGGAACTTATTAATACTAGGTTCATGAATTTCAACAATTGCCACAGAATTACACGACTAGTAGATCACATCAGTAGTCAAGGACCTTTTCATTCCACCTATGTAGGAACTTGGTCTGTTAATCAAATAGTTAGGCCCTCAATCATCAGACTGTGTTAAAAGACTTAAAGTGTCAAAAAAGTCAAAACTTTTTTTTTAATTTTAGATAGAGCAAGAGAGGATTATAACCTGTTTTACAAGTCTGTTTTTTTGCCATCTGTGTACCATTGGGTGATTTCCCTTAATTTCCTGTCCCATAGCAAAACAGGAAGTGAAAGGGAATCCCTCCACAGTGAGAGAACTCCAAGGTGTCACCAGAACCATAGTCCCCATTGGAAGGGTTCCCCTCTATTTTTGCTCAGATGTGAAATTTTTTTTTACTTTCACTTTGCTGATAATAGTGAGCAGGACAATTCTAGATGGTGAAGCTACCTAATGAGGACACAGACAGCAAAGAAAATTGGATTGTTCTAATACCTCTCCAATCTATCCAAAACGAAAAAAAAAAAAATTGCCTTTAGTGACACTTTATCCACTTCAATACAAGGCACTTTCATTCCCCTCTGGCCCAGGCCAATTTTCAGCACTGTCACACTTTGAATGACAATTGCATGGTCATTCAACACTGTACCCATGTAAAATTTTTATGACTTTCACATAAATAGAGCTTTCTTTTGGTGGTATTTAATCACCACTGGGTTTTTTATTTTTTGCTAAATAAATGAAAAAAAACGACAATTTCCTATCAAATACTTACCATCATTTTCCTTTCCCGATGGACTCCATGGCAGCATATGTTTGGGTAGCCCCACCCTCGCTCCTTCCCAATAGGACCCCAATCCCATAAATTGTCAGGCTGAGCCAAAGGCCGTGTTCCGTAACTCGCCTACTCATGACACTGGGAGGGAACTCCTGCTGTCATGGAGTCCATCAGGAAAGCAAAATTACACTAAGTATTTGATAGGAAATTTTCTGTTTACCTAATAGACTTCCATGGCAGCATTTGAGAACTAACTAGCCCAAAAACAAGGGTGGGATGCTGAAAAAAGTAGGGTTCAAATAATAGCATTTAGTCAACAGAAAACCCTATGGGTTTTAACAGTATAAGGAAGTTAGCTACACCCCACAATCAGGCAGAACAGCCTTAATGGAAGACATATCATCCACCTCTTGGCACCCTTTCACAGGGATCCCACAAAGCCTACACACTCCTGGTTGAGTGTTTAGTGACTGCTTCCATAGAAACTAAGCCCTAAGCTCTATAAACCTAATTGCTAGCTGGAGTGACCCATCCAGCAGTGATTGTGGATGATCTCTCTGCCCCCCTGGTTCTGCTACAGAGAGTGACAAATATGTCCTAAAACTCTGAGCAAAGCTGTAGCTTGAGAGCATGCTTGAAGTATTCCAATATTCATTCCATGGAACCAGTTATCCTTAGTAGTCCTGCATATGAGAGGAGCAAAACTTTTGTTCTCATAGGATGTCGATGACACCTCAGATTGCAATCCAGTATGGATATAAACACTACCCATAGGCAGAATGCCAACAAGGATCCCTCACGACACAAGGCCCAGATCTCAGAAAACCACCTGACTGAGGAAAAAAGAAACCTTAGAGAAACTGCCTTCATGACTAAGCCTTTACTCAAAACTGGACTGAAAGAAATCACATCTGGAGCAGCAAGCTGAGAGATTGACATCATGGCTCAATCCTGTGTCATGGCTGATGAGATAGCCCTTAGAGTGCATGTCTCAATAGCTCAGTCTTTACCCAAGCTGGACTGAAAGATATCGCATCTGGAGCTGGCAAGGAAGTCCAGAGCAAGTAGTAGCTCCCACCTAGAGAGAGTCTTGGCTCTAGGGTGCCCACATGTTCCGGATTGCCCGGGACAATCCCGCAATTAGCAGGTCTGTCCCGGGTCCCGGGCACCCTCATTCCGGGACAATACAGTGTCCCGGAATTGCCCTGGGTCGATCTAATGCCCCCTAAAATAGCCTTTGCATTGTCTCTGTCCCTCACTGTCTCAGCCTGTGGTGGACTCCTTGCTGGCAGAGACCCTTTTTACTTAATTCATCACGGTCTCTGGCTCAGTGCTCAAACTGGTTGTTACCTACCGCCCGCTTGGCGTGTAGCAACCAGTGACGTCATGAGCAGGAGAGAGGCAGAGACCAATAACAGCGGAGGAGATTTAACTTCCTCCTCCGCGCCTATTGTTTAGCTCCACCCACCTCCTCCCTGCATGTTCGAGTCCAGCCAGGCAGCGGCATGCAGAAGAAACTTCTAAGACTGCAGTGCACAAACGAAAGGAGAGATGGTAGAAAGGCAAGTAAACTGCTAAACACTCACCAACATGACAGATCCATCGGGGTTAAAATCCTGTCAGCTCTCCCCCAGCAGCCAGAGTTCTGTGCTGAACTGTCAGCACTTCACAGAAACAGAGTGTGTCAGCCTGGAGCTAAGCCTCTCAGTGCACTATGCAGAGAGGATGGCAGGCAGATAAGGGTAGGCAGGAGAGGACACTGACAGATGACATTAAACCCTGGATGGAAGAAGGACACATCCTTAGATATCATGGCAGGGTTCATGCTGGGACTTGAAATCCTTCACTTTTGGAGATGTGACTCCCTCCCCAAAAGTGAAGAACTACAGGTCCCAGCATGAACCCCTCAGAACCCCCTCTCTCCCACTACTTGTGTGGCTCTCACTACACCTGCAGCAGCCCCCCCCCCCCTCCTCCAGACCCCTTTCACACCGGAGCTTTTTGCAAGCGCTATAGCGTTAATGATAGCGCCTGCAAAACGCTCCAAAACAGCTGCTACATTCATTCCAGTGTGAAAGCCCGAGGGCTTTCACACTGGAGCGGTGTGCTGGCAGGACGTCAGAAAAGGTCCTGCCAGCAGCTTCTTTGGAGTGGTGAAGGAGCGGTGAACTCACCGCTTCTCCACCACTGCTCCCCATTGAAATCAATGGGGCAGCACTGCGATACTGCCAGCAAAACGCTGCTCTGGTGGTGTTTTGCAGGCGGACCTAACCCCTTTTTGGCCGCTAGCAGGGGTTAAAACAGCCCCGCTAGTGGCCGAATAGTGCTGCTAAAACTACGGTAAAGCGGTGCTAAAAATAGCGCTGCTTTACCGCTGACGCCCGGGCGTCGGCAGTGTGAAAGGGGTCTTATCCTCAGCCTTTCATGTTCTGCCACTTTTTCACCTACTAGTCCTCTGTATGCTAAGCAATCCTCTCAGCAGTGGCCCATCTCTCATCTGCAACTATCACAGCCTCATAATCTTGCCAGCATTCCATTCTCTGCTCCTTCAACCTGCCAGAATTTTTTTTTCCTCCACTGAAATGGTGTAACTACAGGGGTCGCCATTGCAACTCAGCCTCATACTCCAGGGGGCCCATGCAGCTCCTCTCTAAACCTGTATAGGAGGGGCGACATATAGAACTGATGCCCTCCATGTTCTTCTCGCAGCCACTGAATGCCTGCAGGTGGTAAAGGAGGAAAAGCGGGCATTCAGTGGCTTCAAGAAGAACATGGAGGGCATCAGTTCCTATATATAACGCTCCTCCTAAACAGTTTACTTCTGCTGCCCACAGGTCCCTCAACGCTCTCCTGGCCCCTCTGATCTTCCCCAGCAACTTCTCTGCTCTCTCTCACCCCCCCCACCCCCCCTCTCCAACCCCCTGCTGTCCTCTGGTCCCACCTGTGCTCTTCTTCAGTCCCCCACCCCTGCTGTTTTCCAGACCCCCCTTGCTGTTCTCCAGTCCCCTCCTGTGCTGTTCTCTGATCTGAGGTCTGTTGTCAAGCTTATATTATTATATGTATATAGATGGACTGAGGAGGGGGACAGGGACAGTGATCATGAAAAAAGTTAAAAAGCGCCCCTCCTCCCCCCCAGCACATTTCTGACCTCCACCTCTCTACTAGCACAAGTGGAAGGGGAGGGGGTCAGTACTGTGGGGGGGGGTGGGGTCTGTACTTAATGGAGAGGGGGGTATGTACTGAAGGAGGGGGGTCTGTACTTAGTGGAGAGGGGGGTCCGTACTGAGGGAGGGGTGTCTATACTTAGTGGAGGGGGGTCCGTACTGAGGGAGGGGGATCTCTACTTAATGTATTAATAAAAATACATTTTTAAGCATGGTGTTGGGATGATACAAGTGCTAAAAGCAGCCATTCACCCGACAAATCACTCGCCGCCGAAATGCCGTCAACCCGGAGACTACATTCAACACAAAGCCCAAGCCCTCCCACCCCCCCGGTCCTTGGCAAAATTGTCCATGAATGGCAGTTTGGAAATGTGGTCACCCTACTTGGCTCTCCTTAGAGTCTCAGATGCAACCCCCATCAAAGTTTTGGACGAGTAAGGGATAGTCCACCCATGAGACACTGGATATGACAGGGACTGCAGAGACCAGAATGTACCTGACCAGAGGACTGAAGCAAAAGAAAACCAAGCAGTCCAAATTGAACAAGCTTTATTTAAATCCCTTTGTAGGATTTATAGATATTAGTTTAGAGAAACAACAGCCAAGCCTGATCAGTCTCTTCCTCCCAGGTTGAGAAACTGGATGAACAAGTGGGGAGTCTTTCATTCTGTGACAGAAGATCGCAACCGAGAGAAAGGACTTCCATCCGATAACCCGGTATCAAAAGCAGGAACCAATGCCTGTTTGGCCAATAGGGAATTACTGCAATAATTGCCACAGTATTTAGCAACTGACCACAAAAAAAACATTTGGATCAGACTGGCTTGTGAGAACTTTCCTGATCTGTCACAGCATCCGCAGCCAGGGCTTGGCCCAGGCCCCTGGGGAAAAGCTTTCCAGCTTGTAATAAGCAGAAGCTAGCAGATCTAACTCTGACATCTTGTCCAGAGATGAAATCTACTTGGAGGAACTTGGATGTAGGAACCACTTGTTGCCCAATTGGGCCACAGAATATGGATTCTTCCCAGTTCTGAATGTAGACTCAAATGAGATGTTGGAGAGATTCTCGCAATGCAGACAAGATTGTCCCACTTGTCAGAATTTAGGATAGAATTAATATTCTTCATCCCAACTTCCATTGCACTAGAATAGAGGCATAGGTTAAGGCAGGTTCACAGGCTGCAACTGCAGACCAACACATAAAATTACCACCAGATGACGCTACACTCCCAAGGACACAGTCCATCATCATAATTGAGTATACCCCGGAAGGACACAGCATCCTCAAATGGCAACTCTGTTCATACGGCTAAGCTCATGAAGGCCACATCAACCAAATAGGTGACTCATTATGCTAGAAAACCTCTTCCTCATAAGTGCCTAATCTGACATCCTGCAGTGCAGGTAGAAGTGTCCTGGTTGGGGTTTGACATTCTTCTGCTCTGTCCTTGTTTGTTCAGTTTGTACCCCTTTTCTAGAATGAGCTTCTAACTTAAATCTGTATTAAAGTCTTGTTTTAAAAAAACAAACAAACAAAAAAAAAAAAAAAAACATGTTATACTTACCTGCTCTGTGCAATGGTTTTGCACAGAGCCGCCTGGATCCTTCTCTTCTTGGGTCCCACACCGGCACTCCTGGCTCCTCCCTCCAAGCAAGAACTCGCTCGAGCCATGGCTCCGTGTCCATTCACACACGGAGCTGTGGCTTGGCCCCGTCCCCTCCATCTCCTGATTGGCTCATTGGCTGTGA
The DNA here is from genome assembly GCA_037952925.1 of Lithobates clamitans. Lineage (NCBI taxonomy): Eukaryota > Metazoa > Chordata > Amphibia > Anura > Ranidae > Lithobates > Lithobates clamitans. The sequence goes on along the minus strand of JBBGZY010000240.1, from coordinate 158,114 downwards.
TTGACAGCTGCAGGAGCCAATGGTTCCCGCTATTGCCAAAAGCCAATCAGGAGTTCAAGTCCCCAGAGAGCCTAAGTTCTTGTGGACATCACTGGATCGAGAGGGGGCTCAGGTTAGTGTTCGGGGGGGGGGGGGGCAGCTGCACATAGGTTTCTTACCTTCATGCATAAACCTTGTGCCTTTACAACCACTTTAAACATCATAGAGAAAAAGGCAGCACACTCCTTTGGAAGTGCTAAAAATACTTGCATTGCAGGTACCTCTGCAGGATCTTACATTTAGGCACCCTAACAGCCTTACAAAGGGAAGGTACAAAAAACTGCTTATAGATCATTCTCATCTGCATCATCCTTTTAGGAATTGTTTAAAGAGGGTTAAATTTGTCAGCTGACCGGTCCTGCAAAGAAAAAAACGTGACATTGTCAGAGTAGAGAATCTTTGCACAGGGAGAGTTGTAACAGACTCCTTTAGGCCCCTTTCACACGTGCGGACCGTATGTCCGTATTTCATCCATCCGTTTTCGGATGAAATACGGACATACATGCATCCCTATGGGATAGCGGGTGTCAGCGGATGTACATCCGCCAACACCCGATGTTGTCCGGCTCCGCTCTCGTCCGATTCTGCGGACGGAAGAAAATCCTATTTTTCTATCCGTCTGCAGAGCGGATCGGATGAACACGGACAGACGGTCCGTGTTCCTCCGATCCCCCATAGGGGAGAGCGGAGATCTGACAGGGCGGTCCCTGCACAGTGTGCGGGTCCCGCCCTGTCATCTGCCTGCTCAGCTGGGGAAAGCGGAGCGATCCCCGCTGAGCAGCGGATAAACACGGGGCGGATCAACACGGATCCGTCCCGTGTGAAAGGGGCCTTAGAGTGTCTTGACTACCTGTGGCAACCTGTTGGTCGCTGTGATCTTCCTCCCTTGATGCCCAAGCAAAGCAGGAAATTCATACAGGGTTTTACCTGCAAAGGTATGAGCAACAAAAACGGAAAATTGTATACTCACCTTTCCGTAATTTTCCTTTCCTGGTGCATCTTCATGGCAGCATACATATGGGTTGTAACCCCGCCCCCACAACCTGATAGGACTAGTTAACTATAAATCAAAGACAGACTCGCTTCACAGCATTCTCTGTAACTCTCACCATTTGGGTGGGTATCTGTATGCTGCCATGAAGATGCACCAGGAAAGGAAAATTACAGAAAGGGGAGTATACAATTTTCCGTTTTCCTGGTGCATCATGGCAGCATACATATGGGGACTAACTCGCCATACGGGAGGGTGCAAGAAAAATTTTGTAATCAGTAGCGCAAGTATGCACCATGCATTTTTCCAAATTTTACTGTCGCTAGCCGGGTTCACCTATGAAAGTGTAATGAAGGTGTCCTGGGAGGACCATATTGCTGACTTGCAAATAACCTCAGGAGACACTCAGCGCTGAGCTGTCCACAGAACTGGCACTGCCCTAGTTAAATGTGCTCTTTAGACCTCCAAAAACAGGAAGGCCTTGAAGAGTAGGCTCTTTTAATTGTCTTAATCTAGGAGGTGACTGAATGTGTTGATGCTGACTGATCCTTCCTTAAGCCATGCTGGAACTAAGTACATATTTCAGCTTTCCTGAATGAAAGGGTAGCTGCCAAGCAGGTCACCAGCGTTAGCTCAACCTACAGGGGATGTGGTTCCCACTCAACCAAGAAAGACGGGAAATTGACTTCCTGGTTAAATTGAAAGGAGAAAGACACCCCATGGATAAAAGCAGTCTGGAGTTTTAGGACTATTCTGTTCTGTCCGGGTATAATGTTAATTGAGGCTCCTTGAGTGCAAAGCCTGTAGTTCTGACATCCTTCACAGAGGTTGTAGCAACCAGAAATACGGTCTTTAGGGTTTGCAGAGTGTAGTCAACTCTGTAGGATAGAAAGGAGTCTTTGATAGAAATGGGGACCATAAGCAAGTTCCACATAGGGAACAATGGTTTCCTGGGAGGCCTATAACTTCATGCAAGCCTTTTAAGAATTGCATCACTTGGGGTTAAGGACTCCATAAACCCCTGCAAGTGCAGACAAAGGTGAACTTCGAGCTTTAAACATATTTGAACCTAGGCCCCAGTTCAGCCCCATCATACAGGAAGCTCCACTGACAGCCTAAGAATTCTAACCTTCCACTGCTGCCTAGGCACAGTACAAATCTTGCTCCTCTTGCTAAAAGGAGTGAATGACAGAAGTGCTTTGACCACTACTCGGTTCAAGAAATTCAATACTATTCCTCATAAGCTTAACATCCCATGACCTTAAGCAGCCTGGTCTATGAAATGAGTCCCCCAACCTTTCTAGCTGGGGTCTGACGTGATAATGTTCCATCTGAGAATAATTGGTCAGTTACGAAGAGCCAAGGATACTTCGGCACTGTTCTGCTGGAAGAGACTTCACTCCCAAAGTACCTTTGGCTTTCTCTATCAGAGGATGGAAATTCCCTTGAGGATGAATTGGGACACGTAGGTGTCTGATAAACCTACAGGAGAATCCAGTCTCCCAGATTTATGAATATTATAACTGATTGGAGGTTTTCCATCTTGCATGACTCTAACTTCCTGTGCCGCTTGTCAATTTTTTATTTATTTATTTATTTTAACTTTAGCACTGGGCACAGATTATTCCGTTTTAATTTTTTTATTTTTGCTAGGAACAGAGGTGAACCGAATCCTCATCTCCCATGGGTAACTGGAACCTTCACGATTGCTCTTTTTTTTTTTCCTATCCAGCTACAAACGGGAACAGAATTTTTACTTTCCCATCAACTCTGGTAAGCCTGGAAGAGATTGAAAGGTGGACTTCCCACCTGTCAATGTTATATGATCAGTATGCTCATTGAATTATGCCCCTGCATGTGTGAGTTTGTCATGTTATACTTTTTCAAAAAAATTATTGTACCAGAAAGGCGGACCTCCCTTAAACTTTCGCCAATGTCACGCCAATATAGCTGATATGGCCCACTGATCCTGAAGGTTTTCCCTCCAGGTGTGTGCATAAAGTTTTGCACAGGCACCCCCTGGATTAGTGCACCCTTAAAAAGGAACTTTCACTGTTCTCCTAAGACAGGAGCCTTAGAGCTTTAAGGCTTCAATAATGAAGATTGGGTACATCTCCGGTTCATTTACTAATCTTTTTCCCGGTCCGTAGGATCTTGCCTCCTGGTGTCTACTTGGGAGTCGCCACCTGTATGCTGGACCTTTGAATTTTCTGTTTTTTTGTCAGATGATATTTGCCCTGACCTGCTAATGGTCACCCTTGAGGCAGCTGTATCCTGTCTACTCCCAAATTGATTGGATCTGTGTTCTGGTGTCTTGCACCATTTTTTTTTTTAAAGGGATCCACCAACCATGGCTTCAGCCATAATGCACTCCTTGCCGTGACCGCAGGGAAAAGCGCTCTTGAAAAACCATCAATTAATGTCTGACACATCCACCACAGAGTATGCCGCCAATTTCAGCTCTTACAAAGCTGTTACCACCTTGTCTCTTCACTTCTTCCAGACGAGCTTAAAGGGTTACACTACTTTTTTTTTCAGGGCTGCAGTTTCTGTAAAATGCAATTAAACATTACCATCTGGAGGTGCTCTGCACACAGAATGTGTACATAACACCCCCCTAAACACAATTTTCCAAAAGTCTGCACCAAGATAAAAGTCAGATTCTTTGGCATCCACCACAAAAAAAAAAAATTCATTTTTGATAAGATACTCCCAAAAGGGAATCACGTCTAAAGGGATGCAGACCCTGTCACTTTCCTCAGAGTCCTGCAGGTACAGCAGCTGGTTGACAATTATGAAACAACTCCCATTAAGACTCATTCAGCACATGGGCTGGTTATTGCTGGTGTGCCAGCACCTGCAGATGCTACAGTATGAAGGAACACTTCAGATCTAGATCTAATTTTCGGACTAGAGCCTCCTTAAATGTGACATGTCTTGCCAGCTACATTCATTATGCATCCATCATCGGAGAAGATTGCAGCAGGTGAACCTCTAGCTTTTTCAGGGTATACAGTTTTGACAGCCTGTTTATAGGGGCATTTTTCCCTGACCCCTTCAATTCTTCCTGGATTAACTCTTCCAGTTGTTCAGTGAGGGAAATTAGTACTTTCTAACCTTGTGAAGAGTTTCCTTTACTTCAACCCAGGCAATTGCGTCCTTAGCTGTCCTTGCAAAAAAAGTCTCTATTGGGCAATCTTCAAAGCTTTTGCAAGCTTTCCTATTTGGACACCACCTACTGGTTCTGGTTGGAAGTGCTAGGCAATTTATGCACTGTCGCTTGTCAAGCAATGACTTTCCAGCACGAATGCAGCAACCATTAGGGCTGGTAATCTGTGGTGTCCGTAAACAGGGAGCAAACAGAATGAGAGGTGAGAAGAGGACATTGGTCAATGTTGCCTGTATGTCTATGCTTTGAAGGGTGACTGTTCTGGCTGTTAGCAGGGTGTCTTCACCTTGAGGTCCTTGCAGAGCTGTATAGTGCTTGTTCCAGGCAGATTTGACATACTAGCTTGGCAGGCAAATGACCTTCCACCACAAATGCAGCAACTATTAGGGCTGGTAACTTGTGATGTTTGTAAATGGGGAGCAATGATAATGAGGGGTGAGATGATGAGTTTAATCAAGATTGCCTCGATGTCTGTTCTTAGATGGTGACTTGTCTTGACCGTCAGAAGGCTCCCTCCATCTTGCAGTCCTTTTAGGACTATAGATATTGGCTCTCTTTTTCTCAATCTTCACTACTTACCTAATCCCTATACCTTAAAAGCAATGGGTGGTCTGGCTGGACAGTGTTTCCTATAGAAACAAAGCAAAGCAGCAGACTTAAATGAAAATCAGCATAAGCTAAGTCTCCACTATTGCGACCTGAAAGTCGCAATATTTTGCTGCAATTTGATGCGACTTGAAGCAATGCCTGTGTATTCTTAAGGTCTATGAATACAGATATGAACGGTACTCATTGGAAATCATGGGGTGCGGCTTGTCATGCGACTTTGTAGTGACAAGTCGCACTAGTGGAAACTGAGCCCAACACAGTGATCCCAAAGCAAGCATTGAAAAGGGGATAGGAAGAGCCCAGTTGAAGGCCATAAAGAGCACAATGATCCTAGAGCAACACTGAGAAGAAGGAGATAGGAAAAACACAGGTGAATGCCATAAAAAGGGAAAACATACCTGCAAACAATGACCACATAAACATCCAGCATGCATGAGTAGAGCAATGACCACATAAACATCCAGCATGCTCCACCATTTGTTGCCCAAGAATGCCATAAAACCATTTAGAACTCACATTTGCCATTAGCGATTATATCAGTGCCTGAGCATGTTCAGATCACCATCCTGGAAAAGCTCTAACCAGGAAACACAGAGGCCGCATCACTTCCTGCCTCTCATGCTCAGAGTGTACTTGCACTGCTGCAACCATCTTGGAAATGGCAAATGCCCATAACACAGAGAAAAGAAGTAAAAAGCATATGGAAAGCAAAAGGAAACGCTGTCACGCTTGTTTAAAGCTTTCTTTGAGAAGCCTGCACCACCAGAATGGGGCTCCAACCATCTAGCTCATTTAGAGGCTGTACAGGAAGGACTTCTGCCCAGGAGATGCTGAAATATGCCCCCAGACCGCCAGAATGGGGCTCCAACCATATAGCTTCATTTAGAGGAGTACAGGAAGGACTTCCACCCAAGAGAGGCTGAACCTGGCTGGGGCGACAAGTGGTATGGGAAACCTCGCGACTCCAGTCTTGATCAGGTGAGGAAAAAAAGGAGAATGCTGCGAGCCGGGTCTGTCTTTGATTTATAGTTAACTAGTCCTATCAGGTTGTGGGGGCGGAGTCACAACCCATACGTATGCTGCCATGATGCACCAGGAAAGGGCAAGTTTACGGTGTGCATAATATATGCAAATCTGGAGAGACTTAATACACATTGTTAAGAAAATATTATAACATGTATAATTGCCACTCAAGCCATGTAGTAATTTATTAAATAACCTTCCCAATTCAAACTGCAGCTGCTTAAAGAGGAGTTCCACCCAGGGGTCCATTAAAAAAAAATAAAAGTCAGCAGCTACAAATACTGCAGCTGCTGACTTTTAATTGGACACTTACCTGTCTCTGGGTCCAGCGGCGCCGGCATTTCAACTTCACAGCCTGGCACCCACTGCGTATGCGCGAGCGGCGATGTGATTGGCCGCTCAATCACCTGGGACCTGTAATGGGTCCCAGATGATTGACAAGAGGGAGGGAGGGAGCAGAGCTGAGCCCTTCCTATGCCAAGGGGGAAGTGATGTCACCAGCCCAGGCAAAGGAAGAGGCAGACTACGAGGGACCACCTAGCAACAGGCATTTAGAGGTAAGTAAAAAAAAATATATCCAAATGTTTTTTTGTTTTGTTTTTTAGAATTTTTCAGGTATTTTTGTTTTTTTGGGTGGAACCCCACTTTAAGTTTCCTAAGCTATCCAAAAAAAAAAATGTAACAGCTTTCTGTTTGCTAGGTGAGGAAAAAAAACCCTAAGGGGTTAACCACTGCTAAAGGAATACTGACACTGCAGACTTCTCACATCAGAGCACCACTACAGCAGGTGACTAATAAAACAGATCCTGCAATACAGAAAGTGAACCTTGCTTAAACAAACAGTTATCTGCTCAGGACAGAAAAAAGACAAAGGTAGGAAACTGCACCAAACTTTAAAAAAAAAAAAAAAAAAAAAAAAAAAAAATTTTATTGGTGTTAAGAACACATACAGATATCCGACATACAACATAAAGATAGTGGGAAAGGTGGCCCTCACACGGGTCACTTAAGTATACACTATAAAAGAAGCAAACCAAAAAAAGTGTGTGGCACCTTTGAGTAGAAAAGGTGAGGTTCCCTTTTGTTTGTGCAATCATGTTCAGCGAAATTATCAACTTCTTTGCTCCCAAGTGTGCCAAAGTAAAAATGAAAAAACCCAAAGAAAGGTATATTGTGGAAAAATAATTTTGGTTTAGTATTTCAATTAAGGACTACTGCACTTCAAGACATAGAAAAACTTAATTATGCTGTGGGCGGCTCTGCTAACCATTTAAACCACACTTTCTGGTACTTTTTGGGACAGCCCCTGTTGGTGTATGTATCTTTGTAGAGGTGTAAGCTCTTATTTACCAGCTGTTTCCAGAAAGTGCTTGTTGGTGGGACCGATTTCTTGCAGTGGAGTGTGATGGCTTTTCTAGCATAGAACAAGAGTAAACCCACTATAGTACGCCCTGCCACAGTGGGGATCATCTGCTCCACGAGTCCCAATAGGCAAATTGACATGGAAGACTGTAAGGAAATAGCACTGACCAAGCCTATGTAGGATAACACTTCCTCCCACAACCCAGTGATAGCTGGGTAGGTCCAGAGAATGTGAGTAAAGTCTCCCAGGGTTCCCCCCCATCTCCAGCACTCTGGAGGGAAGCTGGGGCTCATTTTATGTAACCTGTATGGAGTACAATATGCCCGGTGGATTAGTTTAAATTGTATCAAGCGGTCTCTGATGGAAACTAAGGACCGGAATGGAAAGTCCCAGATATTATCCCAGTCATTACTGTCAAGTTCTGGGCTGTCTCGGAGCCAGCAGGCCCTGAGGTTCCCCATGGCTGGTAGTGAAACCCTAAGGAGATGTGAGTATATCTGGGAAGTTGTTTTTTTTTGTACAGTCAAACCTGAGGACATAGAGAGGCTTGTATGAGTTGGGGGTCAGAGTGGGAAAATTGGCAGCTGAAGGCACGGGAGAGTTGAAGATATTGAAAGAAATATGATTCTGGGATATTAAATTTAGAACGTAGCAGAGATAAAGGAGTCAGAGAGTTGTTGTCTACTATTTGGGAGATTTGTTTTTATATTAAATTTGATCTAGGCATAAGGCTCTGGTAACTTGTAGATGTGAGCTAAATTGGGATTACACCATAGTGGAGCATTTGGGGAAAGTGCTTGTTTGGGCTACTGTTCAAATTTCAGACCTGCTCCCCATGCCCGTAGAGTGGTGGTCATAGATGGGGTTAGTGCATAAGGAGAACAGAGTCCACGAAAAAGTAAACATTTTAAGGCCTCTAGTGACTGACTGTACCACGGTTGCTTGAAGTAGCACCACAGAGTTGGTAGCATCTGGGTTCAACCACCACACTGCAGTAACCAATTGAGTGGCCAAGTAGTATTTGTAAAAGTCTGGGAATGCCAGGCCGGGCGCATTAATGTGGTCCACCTATATCTTGGAGATTGAGGGCCCCAGATAAAGGAAGAGAACAATTGGTTGAGCAGGGTGAAAAAGGATTTTGGAATCCACTGTGGAGAATGTCTAACTGCACCAAAAACTTTGATAAACTGCTGCAATGCACATCACCCAGAGCATATTCATCTCCATATGTTTTTATTTTGGTTATTATTATTTTTTTAATATAAGTGGAGTTACTCCCTAACCGCCCGCATGGCATTTGGTTCCTTCTGCTGACCTCAAGCCAAACATACTCACGTATCCCACAAGGCAATCGATGCAGTCTCAGGGCGACTCAGATCCCAGAGCAGGAACAGCAGCTGCAGTAACCATGCTGGGCACACTTAATGGTCATCCTGATAGCAGGGCATCTGACCAATGCAAACCCTCGCCAATGGCTGGGCCACTGCTTCTCCAGGCATCGATCCTCTGCATATGTGTGCCATAATACCATCCCGCTGATAGCTGGGGACTTCTGGACACCACAGGTTGCTCCTGACATCCGCACAGCTGTTCTGCATGAGACTCACCCGCCGATACTTCCAAAAGGTAGGAAAACTTCATACAAAATGGTCCTATGCGTGAGGAGGACAAAAAAGGAACGTGGCCTCTGGCTCAGCCTGCAAATTTATGGAAGTGGGGCTCCTATGGTTTAGGAGAGAGGGCGGGGCTACCCAAACATATGCTGTCATGGAAGTCTGTCAAGAAAAAAAAATGCAAATAAATTATCTTTTCTCATAAATTTAGGCCAAAGTGTATTCTGCTATATTTCTTTGGTGAAAATAATCCAAATCAGTGTTTATTATTTAGTCTGTAGGAAAGTCCAAAAACTATGCTGTGTGTGTGTGTGTGTGTGTGTGTATGTATAATATATATATATATATATATATATATATATATATATATATATATATATATATATATATAAAAAATCAATCAGTCCCGATTTTACTGACTGCCTATCATTTCTTGAGGCCAGGGTGGTATAAATATCTCCCAAATGACCCCTTTTTGAAAAGTAGACAGTCCAAGGTATTTAGTAAGAGGCATAATGAGTTTTTGGAAGTTGTCATTTTTTGTCATTTTTTTGGAAAATGAGGAAATATTTTTTTTTTCACAATGTTTTTTCCCATACTGTCACCAGTGCAGTACAGCATCATCATTTAACTGGTGTGGCAGTGACCAGAGGCAGGATGTGAAAACTCATTTTTTTACCATTTTTTTAACACACTGTGACCAGAGCAATACAGTGTTACCATAGTGACACTGTACTACTCTGGGGAAGTGTTCAGGATTTTTTTTTTACACATTATACTTGCTTATACTAGTGAATTCCACTGGTATACGCAACAGTTTTTACTGAATGAAACAGATGAATTCAGTGTGTATTGGTGGGATTAACTCGGATTGGTCAAAGCTAATCACATGGTACAGATGGGCTGTAATTGGCCCTGTCCCTACCATGTGATTACTGTGACCAGTCACAGCTAGCAACACAATTGTACACAAAGAATGGCATTAAATTAAGCCATTGTTTACAATTTTCATGTGATCGGCTGTGATTGGTTGCAGTGATCACATGGTACTGGCAGTGGGCAGGGGGGGCACCAGTGAAACATGTTCCGGGAGGACGTCGCATGACATTCACCCGGAAGGATGAATGTCCCGGCTGGGCAGGAAGTGGTTAAAATTATCCACATCCATCAATCAGACAAAGTCCTTAATCTCACTTTGGACAGAATACAGCAAATTTACCGCAGCTCTGAAGTAAAAAATCTTGCCTTATTCAAATTAATACTGAACTTTTCCAGATAGCCCACCAGGGACAACATAAAGTTCCAGGAACTAAGTGATCTTTAGAGCTTGGAATCTGCAAAGTCCCACAACTACCGGGTCTTAGATACCTAGTCATTGCATATGGTGTAAACCCAGTTGTACTAAAAGTGCCTTAGAATTTCCAAGAAAAATGTGCAACAGTAGGTTCAAGGTATAAGGAAAAATATCAGGTCTTCTTTCCTCCTTTCTCCTTCTTCTCGAAGTTCATCAAGGACTTAACCACTTAGCCAATGTTAAGAATAATCCAAGCTTCTCAACTATTGAGATAAGGCAAAGTAATACATATATACAACATATTATATATTGTTTTACGCCTATTTTGCTACTTTAGCATTCATTGAGAGATATATACGTTATATTTACATTTTAGCTGACATCCACAATGGACATTGTGAGACTTTCTGGGAAATACACCTCTACCCATGCCTTGTCTGCCTTCTGGTTGTTCCCTGTTGGAGTCAGGTTGGGTTCTGCCTCCCAAAGCCCCGGGGCTGGATATGTTTCATTGTGGTCCTTTGGGAATCCAGCATTTGGTAATCTGGCCAGGCCGATTGGTAAGTATGGGGTCTTCTACCCTTAGAGTCCTCTTACCTTTTGTCTTAACCATCACCACTGGGTCACATACTTGTTTATTATCATTTCAGATATACTACACATGCATCCACCCCTGAAGAAGCGAGCCTTGTCTCGCGAAACGCATAGGGTTATATTAGATGCTTGTGTTACTGCATTTTATATGCATTGTATGTCCATGACAATTTTTACATTGTACTGTACTATTTTATCGGCTTGACACCCATCTATGCTATTTATATGCGTATGCCATTTTTTAAATAAATATTGAGACTCTATTTACTTCTGGTATGCTTAATGGCTATCCATATTCACCTTACTCAAAGTCCCTACGCGACTTTTCTGTCTTCTATTCCACAAGTATTGAGATAAGTACATAGGTGTGCGCAGCCTATTGCATTAGGGTGTGCACCCCAAACAGAAACTCATGTATGTGTATATATTATATATACACACACACAACACACAGAGTTATGCGTACATAGAAACAGTGATCTGTCTCTTCTCCCTGAAAATCAGGGATAAAAAATAAAATAAAATAGCCAGATTATAAGTAAAAGCAGCACACATTACACATTGTTAGGGAACAGTTAACCTCTTTCCAGCCAGTGTCATTAGTTAGGTGTACAGTATTATCACCATTCACTGTATTGGTGTCACTAATGGCGTCAGTGTCAGTTCGCGACCCTCCCAGCCAGTGTCAGCACCAAATTGCCTGCTACCCTATCACAGTCCCATTATAAGTCGCTAGTCACCGCCATTTACCAGTATAGTGTCATAGCTGCATAAATTCATATATATATACCACAGTTTGTAGACACTATAACTTTCACACAAACCAATTAAAATATACTTATTAGGATTTTTTTTTACCAAAGACATGTAGCAAAATACAGTTTGGTCTAATTCTATGAAGAAATTTATGGGGTTTTTTTCAAACATTTTGGTCTTTTTTCATATTTTATAAAATATTTTATATCATATTTATTTTATAAAAAATAAAAAACCCCAGAGGTGATCAAATTCCACCAAAATAAATATAAATATAATTTGTTTACAGAGTTTCATGACCGCGCAATTGTGTATGGGCAAAAAAAAGATGAACAAAATCAGCAGGATTAGTTACACCATAAGCCCTGGCAGCGTCCCCCCTTACACCAGAAGCCGTGGCAGAGTCCCCCCTTAGACCAGAAGCCCTGGCGGAGTCCCCCCTTAGACCAGAAGCCCTGGCGGAGTCCCCCCTTAGACCAGAAGCCCTGGCGGAGTCCCCCCTTAGACCAGAAGCCCTGGCGGAGTCCCCCCTTAGACCAGAAGCCCTGGCGGAGTCCCCCTTACACCAGAAGCCCTGGCAAGGTCCCCCTTACACCAGCAGCCCTGGCGGAGTCCCCCCTTACACCAGCAGCCCTGGCGGAGTCCCCCCTTACACCAGCAGCCCTGGCGGAGTCCCCCCTTACACCAGAAGCCCTGGCGGAGTCCCCCCTTACACCAGAAGCCCTGGCGGAGTCCCCCCTTACACCAGAAGCCCTGGCGGAGTCCCCCCTTACACCAGAAGCCCTGGCGGAGTCCCCCCTTACACCAGAAGCCCTGGCGGAGTCCCCCCTTATACCAGAAGCCCTGGCGGAGTCCCCCCTTACACCAGAAGCCAAGTTCTCCCTAAGTGCTAGCTGGACAAGAAATCAACTGGGCAGCTCCTGGAAGAGGGATGGAAGGGGACAGATGAGGGGGGAGGGAGATGGGGGACTGCTTACTTACCAGAGGCTGGTATCTTGCAGCCACCATGGATCTTCCAGGTGCTGCACCTTAAATCCCCCCCCCCACACACACACACACACACATCCCTTTTCTCAGGTAAAGGCTGCACACTAGGATTGCAGTGTAAGCGGGGTAGACACTGGGGATGGGGGTCGGAGGAGGCAGACCGGATCGAGCCCTTTCTCCTCTTCTGTTCGTGGAAGGGAGGAAGGGGGATTTTGATTGCTCGGCACTGTATCAGATGCTTTGACCCAGGTGCAGACAGCAGCTCTAGCTTCTCCAGATATGGGTAGCTGGCAAACCCTGCCGGAGGGAGGTTGCCAGGGGGGCACATGTGAAATTCACCCTCCTAGATTTTGCCATGCTCCCCGCTAGGTGCCGCTGACCTCAGCTCCAGTGAAAGCAGAAGAGGCACAGGATGGCAGGCAGAGTGCAGCTGTATCACTCCGCCGCCTACAGTAAGGGATCTGCTGCCAGAACTATAGAGGCAGCAAAGGAAAATGCGGCCGGCTGCCTGCTTACTCTGCTGCTGTAGTCCTTCTCATAGGTCAATCTATATAATATAAAATAGTAATATAATTACCAAAATAGTCCCACTCGTAGCTCTGTCACCGCCAGTGAGTGTCCATTGGTGGAGTAGACAGTTTCACCAGAAAAGAGTGCTGGCTGGCAGGGGGTGATTAGGGTGTCATACCCCGTGCGCATGCCTATGGATAAGTAGCAATTTATACAGCTACAAGCCACAAGAAGAAAAAATCCTAGCACACTGTACTGGGATAAGGTAATCCAGTGCTCAGGGCGAAGATAGCAAACTGCCCCCCCCCCCCCCCCCCCCCGGGTGAGGAAGGGGGTGGTGATAATAGCTGTACATGCAAACAAAAAAAAATGTACATAACATATGTAATGTTTGTGTCATGCGCTGAAAGAGTACCAGTAGATGTGGTACAGTATAATTGCTATGATCCCTCGCGCTAAAGTGAGATAAAAGTGAATGTGGTGACAAACAAAATATGATCAAATAAACAAATCCTAAAAGTGGGTGATTTTTATGGTGATATCAAAAAAGACTGCAGCGAAATCGACAAGTGTACACATAGCACTCGGCGCATGTAATAAAAGATAAAGAGATTTCGCGCATAAAATCTATCATAAAAATACACAATAATTGGTGGATATAAACTGTGAAAAATCAATAATAATAACAGGTACTGGATAAAAATAAATAATGTGATAAAACCTGTGCTATAAAATCCACAAATTCAAATAGATGGATAAAAACCAAATCGCAAAAAAGTGCAAAGTGCAAAAAGCTGTACAGCAGCTATAAACAGCGTGATAAAAGATGCTGTCAAATATGTGACTATAAACCAGAGTTCACATAGGAAACAATAGAGTCCATAACTTGTAATGGTAGTAATGGTAGTGTTGATCTTCATAAAACAACTGACAGCTTAACCAGGCTCTCTAGACTCTCACCTCAAAGCAAGATAAAACAGGCATCAATGCAGATCTTTCCTTGTTGTGACAACAGAAGTCACCGGATGTCTGTGTTCCCCTCTGCTTGCTGTTAGGGACCTGCCAAAACAAACTGGGAGTATCTCCACTTAGGCTTGTGACAGCCCGGTGAAAGAAGGGGGAGGAGGAGAGAGGAGGCCTCTGATGGTGTAGTATTTCAAAGAATATTTATTGGATAAAAACAAATTGGTCTCTTACTTAAAAACAATAATAAAATCACAAAAGCAGGAAGGAGCGGCGTCCGAGGCGCCTCCTTACGTGACTTCCGGTGTAGTCAGCTCTCTGCCACGCCCTACGCGTTACGTCACCGCTCGTGACTTCAACTGGGGAACCGGATTGGCCTGAGAGGAATGATACTTATATCGTAGAACCGGAAGTAATCGAGCAGCCATTTTTATTATGGTAATGTGTATCTATCGGACAACGGCCATCTTGGAGGTGGCAATCGAAATAGATTGCGGCCGTAGCCCTGGGGAGTCGAAATGAGATTTCGAATAACAATATAAATATATCGAATCTCCGTTTGCATTAGAAATTAAGCAGTTAAAACTAGGGCAACATAAATGAATAATCTAAGTCGGGACAAATACGCCATTTTCTTGTAGCAAATGGAGGTCTATGGCGGTGGCCATCTTTATGGTGGTTATCTCACTGTAATCGGCGGCCATTTTTGGATGGGATAAAAGCTAAATGTTTGACAGAGTACCGGGAATGGTTATGTAAAAATAGTGAAAAGAATTTGAAATGGACCCATTAACTGTAAACCTCAGTCACCAAGGAGGAGCCTCTTACTGGATAATACAACAAATCTAGTGGACCCAAAACAATATCATCAGCGTCACAGTGTGAAAGATATAAATATCATAGTTCATAAACCAGGACAAAATTTATGTCATCATTCATAGACTAGGACAAAAAACAGTATGATATAAGTATTAGTAAAATATGAATAACAATAGCCATGATTAGAAGCTTCAATAAAAGTGCATATGTAAATTTCTGAAATCTAAAAATTACTTAAAAAACAATTTAAATCAAACTCTACGTTCATACCTCTAGGGGTTAATGTACGCAGAGTATGAATCCAATATGATTCTTTTTGGCTAATACTTCTAATTTTATGGGTACCTCTCCATGAATTTATAAATCTTTCTATTCCCCAAAATTGCAAATGTATGGGGTCCCTGTTATGTACTGCTGCAAAGTGTTTGGACACGTTGTGTTTGGGGTTTCCTTTTTTGATATTTTGTATGTGTTCCTTCACTCTGACTTTGAGGGCCCTCTTTGTACGTCCTACATATTGCAATTTACAACTACACTGAAGTACGTATACAACTCCCTCAGTATGGCATCCAATAAAATCTTTAATTCCATATGTTTCGTTTGTAGTAGTAGCTGTGAATTCTGTTCTTTTTCCTTGAAACTTTTGGGCGTGTTTACATGCAAAACAGTTTCTACATGGATGGAATCCTTTTCCTGTGAAGAATGAGTATGGTACTTGTTGGGGGGGTTCAATCACTGTTTTCACTAACATGTTTCTGATGGTCGGTGCCCTTTTATATATGATATTAGGTAATTCTGGTAATACTTTAGTCAAATCTTTGTCATTTTTCAGGATATGCCAGTGTCTTTGGATGATTTTAGATATTTGTTTATGTTGGACACTGTAGTCCAGAATTAAAGTAGGTGTTTCCTGTACTGGCACTTTCTTTGGGTGGATTTCTAACATTTTAGTTCTATCCATACTCCTTACTTCTTCAATTTGTTTCTCTATGAGTAAATGCTCATACCCCTTTTCTAAAAACCTAGAACCAATTAGCTTAGCCTGTTCTTTAAAATCCTCTTCTTTTGTGCAGTTTCTCCTAATACGAACAAATTGTCCTTTCGGTATATTATAAAGCCATAATTTGTGATGGCAGCTGTTAATGGGAAGGTAGCTGTTCGCATCTACGTTCTTGAAAAACGTTTTAGTTCTACGATATAAGTATCATTCCTCTCAGGCCAATCCGGTTCCCCAGTTGAAGTCACGAGCGGTGACGTAACGCGTAGGGCGTGGCAGAGAGCTGACTACACCGGAAGTCACGTAAGGAGGCGCCTCGGACGCCGCTCCTTCCTGCTTTTGTGATTTTATTATTGTTTTTAAGTAAGAGACCAATTTGTTTTTATCCAATAAATATTCTTTGAAATACTACACCATCAGAGGCCTCCTCTCTCCTCCTCCCCCTTCTTTCACCGGGCTGTCACAAGCCTAAGTGGAGATACTCCCAGTTTGTTTTGGCAGGTCCCTAACAGCAAGCAGAGGGGAACACAGACATCCGGTGACTTCTGTTGTCACAACAAGGAAAGATCTGCATTGATGCCTGTTTTATCTTGCTTTGAGGTGAGAGTCTAGAGAGCCTGGTTAAGCTGTCAGTTGTTTTATGAAGATCAACACTACCATTACTACCATTACAAGTTATGGACTCTATTGTTTCCTATGTGAACTCTGGTTTATAGTCACATATTTGACAGCATCTTTTATCACGCTGTTTATAGCTGCTGTACAGCTTTTTGCACTTTGCACTTTTTTGCGATTTGGTTTTTATCCATCTATTTGAATTTGTGGATTTTATAGCACAGGTTTTATCACATTATTTATTTTTATCCAGTACCTGTTATTATTATTGATTTTTCACAGTTTATATCCACCAATTATTGTGTATTTTTATGATAGATTTTATGCGCGAAATCTCTTTATCTTTTATTAGTAGATGTGGTACACTGCAGTTAACTGAAGAGTTTAAAATAGGTGCACAGATATGAGGCTAACAGTGGCAACAGGAAAAAATGTCCCTGCATTAGTGGTGTAACAGGAAAAAATGTCCCTGCATTGATGGTGGTACTGGAAAGAAAAAGTGTTCCTGTGCTGATGGTGTCACTGGCAGGTAAAAATGTCCCTGCATCTGTGGTGGCACTGAAAGGAAAAAGTGTCCCTATGTTGATGGTGTCACTGGAAGGAAACAATGTCCCTGCATTGGTGGTGTCACTGGAAGGAAAATTGTCCCTGTGTCAGTGGTGTCACTAAAAAGAAAAATTTGTCCCTATGATGGTGGTGTTACTAGAAGGTAAAAATGTCCCTACGTGAGTGGTGTCACTGGAAGAAAAATGTCCTTGCGTTGGAGGTGTCACTGTGGCTGTGGTGTCACTGAAAGAAAAAAAATATCCCTGCATCAGTGGTATTGCTAAGGTAAAAAATGGCAGTGTCAGTATCTCTCTGCTGATCCCCACTGAACAGGTGGATGACAGGTCTGTGTCTGCTCCGCTGATGCAGAGTGGACAAGGACACAGTCTACTGTCCTTTATGGGCTGTCGGATGGAAATGGACCAGCTGTCCATTTCCATCCAACTGTCATCAGACCTGCGAGATGGATAGGGAACGGATCCCCATCCATCTGTTTTTAGCAGACAGGATTGGATCGGATGTCGGCGGTTGTCAACGAACACATGTCCGTTGACATCCGCTGCCCCATAGAGAGCAAAGGATTGTCCGATCAGGTCCGTCTGAAAAACTGACAGGCGGACCCAATTGGTCCGTTAGTGTGAAAGGGGTCTATGGGTGGTTGGAGGGTGGTAAAATCACCTGGTGTGCTCCCAGCACAAAGAGAGCTACACATATACTGTATGTAGGCCCACAGAAAAAGATCCACTTCCATGAGGCCGCATAAATGTGTACTATTGGCGGGAAGGGGTTAAATTCAAAGATAAAGTTGATTTTTGTACTCTGCTGATCTGAAAAATACATTTGGTCTCCTATCATCCTTTTTTCTATAGCTACAATCAAATACGCAGTTTTGGCCAACACAGAGTCAGATTTTGGCAATAACAGTGTATTGTATTGTAGAACAGTTCGGCAAAACAACAGGCCCAGGGGGAAGCACACCGAAACTGTGGCCATTTACAACTGAGACAGCGGTAAGCCCATGAGATGCAGAATGGAAGATATCAACGGCATCTGCCACGCAGCAGTGGGATGTGGTCTGGCTGGCCAAAAGTGGAGGCTTCCTGGAAGGTAGACATAGTCCCTGAACTATTCCTTCTCCTCTGGATCCTGTCACATGGGGAATCGGCATCCAATCAAATGGCTGCCTCCCCATGACCAAAGACATCACAGAGGAGCCAAGTTCCTCTTAACTTCCTCCCCCATCTACATTACCATGGGGAACACAGACTGCACCTGCATACATTCTCCCTGAGGACCCCTTTTCTAAACACACATATATGCTGCACTGGGAAAATGTGTTAGGTCAAGAACTCTGCTAAGATACGGCGGACACTATGGTCTCAAGAGTTCTATATGTATGACCGAAAAGCAAAATGCTTACAAAATCCTAATGCACTGGTATTACACTCCTGATTATCTGCACTACATTTACCCTCTGGTTTCTAATTGTTACTGTCGTTATAAACTAGAGGTGTAAAGGTTGTATCAAATTATGTAGACTATGTAGTCAGGTATCTTGCTTTTCTGGGAGGATTTTAATATATTGCTTTCAAAGCTAGCTGATACTTCCATGGTGTGTGATGTCAAACGACTTCTTCAAACTCATTCTATCCAAAACTGAGCTCATAATATTTCCTCCCAATGTGCCCCTTCCCTTGACTTCTCTGGCGAGATTGATTGCACAACTATCAGTCTTTTCCCGCAAGGCAGGGTGGTAGGTGTAATCCTGGACTCTGAAATCTCCTTTTGGCTCCATATCCAATCACTGTGGCCTCAACCTCCGCAACATCTGCAAAATACACTCCTTCTTAACCAACGACACAACACAGCTTCAAATTTACTCCCTGGTTATCCCTTGCCTCGACTATTGAAAACTCCTTCCTCATTGGCTTGGCTGTATATAAGCTATCCCTCCCTTTAGTCCATCATGAATACTGCTGCCAAACTCATTTACTTTTCCAACTGTTCCGTGTCTTCTACGCCTCTCTGCCAGTCCCTCCATTGGCTCCCGCTCACTCAACAAATAAAATTAAAAATACTAATAATAACTTACAAAGCCATCCACCACTCTGCCCCCAGCTACAAAATGAACTTAGTCTCAAAAAAACAATCAAACCTACCTCTCAGCTCCTCCTAAAATCCTTGTGCTCTCTAGCTTTCTCACTTCCTCATCACCTCCTTTCATGCTCATCTCCAGGACTTCTACAGAGCCTCTCCCATTCTCTGGAGCTCCTTACCCCAATCTGACTATCTCCTACTCTATCCACCTTTAGGCAATCCCTGAAAACCCATCTCTTTAGAGAAGCCTATCCTTCCTCCAACTAACAATTAAACTTTTATTTTCTCTATCAGCAAATCCCCCACAGCATACCTACCAACTTTTAAACTTCAGAATGAGGGACACTTGAGGGAAGAAGTGACCTGTGGCACGTGTAACGCTCAAAATGGATGTAGTGAAATGCTTAATAGTGGGAGGGGCTTAAGGAGCGTGTGGCATGTCAGGGGGTTACCTTCCCTTAAAGCGGAAGTTCCATTTTTGGGTCGAACTCCGCTTTAAGCTATCTGGCCTTATTCATATACTTGCATATGACATTGGGGTTGCAGAATAGTAATAAACAGATTGCTGTGCTTTGAAAAACAGCACAGAAAGCTCCAGCTTCATGCAGTCTGCCTGCTAGGAACAAGCAACAGTGACAGAGCTCTCTGACAAAGGGACTGCAAGCAACCTTACAACAATTTTGTCTTTCCAGAAGCCTCCCTCTGCATAGCGTTACAGTGAGGAGCAGCCATCTTACCTACCCCTTCGCATGCCACCATTCTGCTGCCAGGATAAGGGTCAAGCTACCTCTACGCTGACAGTTGCAGGACACCGAACGGCAACATTTGAGACTGTCGCCCATCTATGATTAGGTAACAGACTGCACGCCACACACGCTGGCTAAAGGCCTACACACACCGGCAGCATGGCAGAACGCAGGCCCTCACTAGACACCACACAGGACAATGATAACTTGGACACCGAGGCCATTACACAACTGCGAGAAATGCAAGAAGTAACATTGACGTGCACCACGCCAAGTTAGAAAGGGCTTGGGAAGACACAATACTTAAAGTATGTAATGCCACAGGTATTAGCAGTCAAGGAGGACAGATTATGCAAGCCATAACTCAGATTAAGTCATGCCATCGACGTTGTTTAGTGCTGTCACAGACTTACTTCACCTATCTGACTAGAACGAATACAGTCTGCAACAACCTGCAAAAAGCGATTGATCTGGAGCGAGAAAGCATTGTGGAGACCATAATCATGAAAGCGCAAAAAGAAATAAGGGAGTTCCTCCTGGAGACGGTGTCACTGTGCTCTAGCACATCCAGACACTCCTCAAGGTCAGGCAAATCAGTGCAGTCACATGCATCCAGTGCAAGCGCAAATGCTATCAAGGCTCGAGCCACCGCAGAGGGCCAAATATGGCCAGAAAGAGGCAGTCATAAGAGCTGAGAGAGCACGCATAGAAGAGGAGTAGCAGACATCCGCCGCCAAAGCAGCTGGCGCCACTGTGCGTAAAAAGGCTGAATTGGAAACAACCTTAGAAGCCCTAAGTAAGGAAGAGGGCGCAGCAGCCGCCCTAACCCAGGCTGAACTCTTGGAAGCAGCTGTGCAACTGGACGGCAGGGAGCAAAAGTATGACCTGACGCCGCCAGAGGGTCCAGGCAGTCGTACAGCAGATTACGTGAGAAGCCTTCTCCATTTCAACACCGGTGCACTATCTCAGTGCAGTGAGTGCGACATATCTGACACCAAAGACTTGCTAGACCCGAGAGGAGACGCTATTCCTCCAAGGGTACTAGGTGCCTGGGATATCAGCAGTCAAATAAGTCATCCACACGCCAGTGTGTTCATGATTGCACCACCACAGGCTTGCCAGTGGCTACGCTAACACAGAGAGATACAGCTATACACACAGGCCAGCAATCATCAAACACTTGCATCAAAGAGGAGGCAATCACAAGACCCTTCCAGGGAACCACGGCAGAACAAGATCAGCACACCAATGTTTAAGGCCTGACCGACATGAGGAAGTATGTGATGCGGCGTGACATGGTGCAGACGGGACTCACCAACTTTGACGACTGTCCCGAGAATTACAGGATATGGAAGTTCACATTCAAGGACGCTAGTAAGAGTCAGGGCTTTTCCGCCAGGGAAGAACTCAGCCTGCTGACCAAATGGCTGGGGAAAGAATCCGTGGAACATGCTAAGAGGCTCAGGGCAGCCAACGTAAACCACCCTGCTTCACTAATGAATCTCAAGAAGAAAGAGAAGGGGGGTAGGTGACCTGCTTCTCCCTTTTGTATTGGGAGCCTTGCGAAATCCATCTTTCTTGGAGGTTGTAGGGTAGCTTCTCCAAGATTGGTTTCACTCTGTGAGCAGAGTCCAGGATGTTGAGGCCTGTTAGGGATTGATCTTTTCTTGCAGACTCCAGCTCCTGCATCAAATCCCCGAGTTCTCGTAACTTCGTATAGTCTTTGGCAGTAATTCTGGGAAAATTGCCGATCCTCTTGAAGAGTACGTCTTCGAATGCCTCAGGGCTTCCATAGCACTCCTCTAGCCTTTCCCATACTAAGTCTAGACCTACGCCCGCACAAAGAACGATCCCAGCTTCATTGTGGGTGCACAAACCGCATTCAGTACAAGTAGCCTGAAGTACAAAAGACCAACGGCAAGACATGGCAGCGCTAGACGGACGTGTTCCCCACAACCCACACAAGCCCCGACCAGTCGGCCGCTGGAGTCAAGAAGCAGAGAGACATAAACAAAGAATGTCCCATACATAAAAAGCCACATCCGCTTAACAAGTGCATTGGGTTCAGAATGAAATCCATAGAAAAGCGCAAAAACTTACTACAAGAGTTGGGAGCTTGCTTTCAATGCTGTGCTTCTACAGAACAGTATAACAGTGATAGCCATGTGACAGCTCTACACCCAGAGACATTTAAGCCTAAAACGGTCAAGACCCCTAACCCTATAATAAGGCACCTCTAAAAGGTTAAGACACCTCCCCCATCGGTAACATCTAAATGTACTGAGATTTGTGGAGACAAAGGTAGATTTTGTTTGAAGATATGCCTTCTGGCAGTGCACCCAGAGGGACAACCAGTAAGAATGTATGCTATCATCGACGATCAGAACATTCGATCATTGGTTAGATCACAATTCTTTAACCTATTCAACATACAAGATAACTCCTCCCCTTACACGCTCTGAACGTGCACGGGACTAATAGAGACAACAGGGACGGAGTAAATGGCTACATCATATGTTCTGTGGACGGTATGGTAAAGATGCCCACACTTATCGAGTGTAATCACATGGCGGAGGATAGGAGCGAAATCCCAACACCAGACTTGGCACGCCACCACCCTCATCTCAAGGCGATAGCTGACTGGATCCCATTACTAGACGAAAGCACCCAGATCTTGCTGCTACTCGGTAGGGACATCATGAGAGCTCAAAAAATCCACGAACAACGGGATGGGGAACATGATTCCCCATGTACCCAGAGGCTTGATCTAAGATGGGTGATAGTAGGCGAAGTATGCATTGACAAGACGCGCAGACCTGACAATGTAGAAGCCCTACATACAAATTGCTGGAAAATGGTCGTGCATCTATCTTTAAGCCATGTCCGAACCACTTTCATGTTAAGGAGATGCTTGGGATCAAAGGGAGACATAGGCATGTCATTGGAGCACAACAAGAGATCCCTGGGTTAGAGAAATGCATCGATAACCTAGGGTGCGCATCGTTCCAGACTACAAGGGACAATAACAAACAAGCACCTTCGATAGAAGATAGAGAATTCCTGAGGTTGATGGACAAGGAGCTCTACAAAGACTAATCGGGTAGTTGGGTGGCCCCATTGCCCTTCCGTTCACCCAGAAGACATCTCCCGCATAACAGAGAGCATGCCATCTCTAGGTTCCCTTCACTCTGTCGTAACTTACAAAGGAAAATGGAGAACAGGGATCATTTTGTAACCTTCATGCAGAAAATGTTCCTGAGTGGTCATGCAGAACCAGCCCCACTAAAGGAAGGTGAAGAAAGCTGGTACCTTCCCTCATTCAGTGTTTACCATCCCCAGAAACCTGGTCAAATCCGAGTAGTGTTCGACTCGAAGCCCTAAGTACCAGGGAATCTTTCTAAACGACGCCCTTCTCACCTGACCAGACTTGACTAATAGTCTTCTAGGAGTGTTGATCTGCTTCCGCAAAGAATCAATCGCTATAACAGCAGACATTCAACAGATGTTTTACTGTTTCCTTGTGTGAGAAGATACCAGAAATTATCTAAGGTTCCTGTGGTACCGGAACAACGTCGTGAATGACGAAGTCATAGAATATAGAATATATAACAAAAAAAGTGCAGAGCTATTGAAATAAACTAATGATAATAAAATGTGATAATTAATATAGCTGGCATATTTAAAGTGCATTAGTGCAAAAATACAAAATAGTGAACCATACAAATCAATGACAATAATTAATTGAAAAAAGTCCAGTATATCAATAATGCACAAAATATTCATATGATGATATATTTAAATAAGTGACATCAGTTCATTTGGGACGCTACGCTCACACGCTCTGCGCACATGCGATAGCCATCACACCCTGGTGTGAATTTATTTGACTTGAATTCCAACTTTTTACTTGACCGTTCAAGTGACCCCTTTGTGGGTCATTTAGTTTTTATGCAGCAGTGCATTCCCCCTCAATAAAGTACTCTTTGCAGCATTTTTGCACTATTGGAGTTTTTCCTTTTTTTTGTTTTATATTCACTTGCACTTTTCACTGTGGATTGGAGTGGAGTATCGCCCAGTATCATCTGAAGGTGAGAGCTCAGCACATTGGATGATCATTCCAGGCCTCTGGAGGTGAGAGCTCAGCACATTGGATGATCGTTCCAGGCTTCAATTGTGTCTCCAAACAGATCACACATCCAACAAGCCTTATATGACCCCCCTGAATAAGGGTGGTCACTGGCTTTCTGGTAAGCCTCCTGTTTTACCTGTGGTGATGGTCTCACGTGGTCAAATGTTCTTATTTCACTATTTATGAATGATTCACCTTACAACGCACCAAGATTCCTTATGAACTGATGTCGCTTATTTAAATATAACATCATATGGATATTTTGTGCATTATTGATATACTAGACTTTTTTTCAATTAATTATTGTCATTGATTTGTATGGTTCACTATTTTGGATTTTTGCACTAATGCACTTTAATATGTCAGCTATATTAATAATCACTTTTTATTATCATTAGTTTATTTCAATAGCGCTGAACTTTTTTTGTTATATATTTGCTTTTTGCCTACTATCTGGGTTATAGTGCATAGCTGCTATATGTTATTGTGGTTTGTTTTTGGCAACGGCTAATTTAAGGTTACATAAAATAGCTTCCAATAGCGCTACAGTAATGAAGGCATTTCCTACAAACGATCACGCAAGCGACCTAAAGAATTTGGATCTGGGGATCGACACACCTCCCTTACAGCGTAGTCTGGGGTTAAGTTGGAATCTCAAAATAGACATTGAGGAAAAACCCTACACCCTGTGGGGAATCCTGTCTACAGTCAACCATCTTTACGACCCGATGGGATTCGTAGCCCTAGTCACAATTCAAGTCAAGTCACTTCTCAGAGAATTGTCATTTGGGAAACAGGACTGGGACTCCCCATTGCCTCCAGAAAGACAAGAAGAATGGGAAACGTGGAAGGATTCTTTGAAGTTCCTTGAACAACTTGAGATCCCACACCCCTACTCGCCGACATCTCTCACTGCTGTACACAGCAAAGAACTCTGTGTATTCTCGGATGCCTCATCGAAGGCAATAGCAGCGGGTGGCCTACTTAAGAACTAGAGATGCAAGTGGTAAACATCATACCAGGTTCATCCTAGGCAAAGCTAAACTGGCACCAAAACCCTACCATATCATACCCAGACTTGAGTTATGTGGTGCAGTATTGGCAGTAGAGTTGGCGGAACTCTTTTAAATGAAATTTTCAAGAGACTGTAAATTAGATGCTATCAGGTTCTACACAGACAGTAAAGTGGTGTTAGGTTACATATGCAATGCGAAGAGAAGATTCTATGTATATGTGGCAAATCGGCTGGAAAGGATCAGGAAATCTACCCAATCAAAACAATGGCACTACGTGCCCGCAGACAAGAGCCCTGCAGCACATTTACAGGATACATCGTGGCTTACAGGACCAACATTCCTAACACAGGTGGATGGTATACCATCAACCCTAATTAATGACTTTGATCTCTTATATCCTATAAGAGATCTTGAAGTAATGCCCCAAGTGTCTGTCCTACTTGTCAACGTACAGCCCAGAAATGTATTTGGTTCTCATCATTTTCATCGCTTCTCAAGGTGGACGGCTTTCCTGTGAGCAATAGCGCACCTTAGACACATAGCCATCTCCTTTCACCAAATGCTTGGTGAGAAAACAACCAACTCCCACAATTGGCATATCTGCCGAAAACTACACACGGTAGAGGAAGTCAAGAAAGCAAAAGAAATTGTCCTCCATCACGTTTAGAGAGAAACGTATGCAGAGGAAATCCGTTGCATCCACGAAGAGAGAAGTATTTCTAAAAAAAGCCCTCTTTGGAAGTTAAATCCTATCATCGATGAAGACGGCCTTATTGAGAATTGGGGGTCGCCTTAGTCCCATTTATGCAGAGAAGAAAGAAATCCTCTTATTGTTCCCAGTCAACATCACATCACTACTCTATTAGTTCAGCACTATCATGAACAAGTCATGCATCAGGGACGACACTTTACTGAAGGAGCTATTAGAGCAGCGGGAATATGGACCTTTGGCACCAAGAGGTGCGTAGCCAGAGATCTCCACAAATGTGTTAGGTGCCACATGTTGAGCAGAAAAAGCCAAGAAAAAAAACAAGGGGTGGGCAATCTGGCTGCAAACAATGGGCGGTGCTTTTCATGGATACATCCAGTTTTACAAATGCCCTCAGAAGATTCTTTGCAATCAGAGGACCAGTCAAACAAATACATTTCGCTCATGGAACCAATTTCATTGGAGCATGTAAGGAATTACAAATAGACACTGAAGACAACAGCATCCAAAAGTATCTGCGTGATCAAGGTTGCATGTGGATATTCAACTCTCCTCATTCCGCTCACATGGGTGGAGCATGGGAACGCATGATCGGAGTGACTCGACGCATTTTGGACTCTATGATGATAACGACTAGTTTAGCTCGACTCACCCATGAAGTGCTAACCACATTTATGGCCAAAGTGTCAGCCATTGCCAATGCAAGGCCTTTGATTCCAGTATCAACAGATCCAGAATCACCAAGCATTTTGACCCCAGCAATGCTCCTTACACAGAAGATAGGAGACATTTCCACTCCAGTCGGGGACTTCAATTCAAAAAACCTGTATAAATGTCAATGGAGACAGGTGCAGTGGCTCGCTAGCACCTTTTGGGACCGTTGGAGGTGCGAATATCTTGTGAAACTTCAGGAATGACGCAAACGGCAAGCCGTCAAACAGAACATTCAAGAAGGAGATGTTGTTCTGTTAAGAGACAAGCAGGTGCCACGAAATGAGTGGCCTATAGGTTTCATCGTTACATCCATCCCTAGCGCAGATGGGAAGGTCCGCAAGGTTGAAGTAAAAATTGGCAAACAAGGGATTGTGAAAATCTTTACAAGGCCCATTACAGAAACCATTCTTTTAATGACCAAAGCAGGCTATAACAAAGAAAAGGACTGAACACCCATTCTGGGAATCTTCAAAGACATTGTGGCGCACTCAACTATCCTGAACGGTGCACCCCGCTGGCGTCAATTGCATTGCAAATGCAATTGACATTGCATTATGATGTTATTGTCAGGAAAAGCCCTCTTGCAGTTTTCCCAGCAGATTGAGGGTTAAACGAATGCCTGTGCATAGAAGCGCCATCCGGCGATCGCGCACGCGCAATAGCGCCAATAGCGCTAATAGTGCTAACAAACGTACGTGCATGCACAATAGCGCTAACGGGCGTACGCGCATGTGCAATAGCGCCACTTGGCGCCAAAGAGAGGCTATTTAAAGAAGACTGTTTGAATGCTGCCTTGCTGTCCGGTCTACAGCGTTTCCTGAGACCCCTGCTACCTTGTTACCAGTTTTCCTGTATCCAGTACTTACTTGGCTTGTTCCTGACTTACCTGCTGCCCGCCCCGATCTTGGCTTGGACTCTGACTATTCTCTTGGTTTGCCCTTCTGTACCTGATCTGCCCGCCAGTACCTTGACCCGGCTTGTCTGCACCTCCCTGCTGTCTGCAACCTGCTACAGGACTACAGTGCACCTCCCTGCTGTCTGCAACCTGCTACAGGACTACAGTGCACCTCCCTGCTATCTGCATCCTGCTACAGTACTACAGTGCACCTCCCTGCTGTCTGCAACCTGCTACAGGACTACAGTGCACCTCCCTGCTATCTGCATCCTGCTACAGTACTACAGTGCACCTCCCTGCTGTCTGCTACAGGACTACAGTCTACCTCCCTGCTGTCTGCAACCTGCTACAGGACTACAGTGCACCTCCCTGCTGACTACAGGATCCTGCCTTCTACTTCCGTGTTCCAGTCAGGCACTTGTGCCCCTCTGTACTTTCGAGTCCCTGTTCACACCTTCAGGGGTTCTTAAGTCAGAGGCATACGAGAGGCCGTTCTCTGCATTCCGGGCTCCACCTACCAGGTACGTAACAGTTATGCACTGTTGTTTTGTTTTCACATATGTACCACATAGTTAGTAATAGTGGTATCTCCAGAAAGCAGATGGGGAGTATCATGGAACAAGAGTCCCTAGTTTGTTTGTCCTGCATCTCTTTTTTGCAGTGTTTACTCTTCTGAGCTACTAGAGTCTGGTTGCCATAGTAACCTTCAATTCTCTGGTAGGGAGAATGGATTAGCCCACTCTCCCTGTCTAAATTCATTCTCCCTGTTCCCTTTCCTGTTTAGCCCAGTCCCCTGTTTTTTTTTTACTCATGGAAGGCTCTGTAAGTACATCCTGACAAATCTTGCAATAAGCATTCTGTTTTTTTATCTCCTTCCTGGATAAGCATTCCATATAGAGAAGCTCTGTCTCAACACCCTACAACATCTACAAACTCTGTGCTGTTATTTTACAAAAAACGTTAAGAAAGTTAAAGGACTTTGTTGTGCTTTGATAGGAAGGCGAGTTAAGCTATCTGGCCTTATTCATATCCTCGCATATGACACTGGGGTTGCAGAATATACAGAGTATAGAATTCAAAAATATGTTTCATAGAGAATGCAGGATTCAGGAGTGCTTTTCATACAGAGTGCAAGGTTCAGGAATGTGCTATGTACAGAGGGCAAGATTCAGGAATGCGTTTCGTACAGAGTGCAGAATTCAGGAGTGCATTTTCTACAGAGTGCAAGGTTAAGGAGTGCACTACTGACAGAGTGCAAGGTTCAGAAATGCATTACGTACCTAGTGCAAGGTTCAGGAGTGCGTTTCATACAGAGTGCAGCATTCAGGAGTGCGTTTCATACAGAGTGCAGGATTCAAGAGTGCGTTTCGTACAGAGTGCAGGATTCAAGAGTGCATTTCGTACAGAGTGCAGGATTCAGGAGTGTGTTTCTTACAGAGTGCAGGATTCAGGAGTGCATTTCATACAGAGTGCACGATTCAGGAGTGCATTTCGTACAGAACGCAGGCTTCAGGAGTGCGTTTTGTACAGCATGCAGGATTCAGGACTGTTTCATACAGACTGCAGGATTCAGGAGTGGTATTTTGTACAGTGTGCAAGGTTCAGTAGTGCGTTTCGTACCAACTGCAAGGTTCAGGCGTGCGCAATTGGCAAAGTGCAAGGTTCAGGAATGCGGTACGTACAGAGTGCAAGGTTCAGGAAAGTGCTATGTACAGAGTGCAGGATTCAGGGGCGCATTTCATACTGCGGGGTTCAGGAGCGTGCTGACAGATTGCAAGGTTCAGGAATGTGTTACGTACAGAGTGCAAGGTTCAGGAGTGCATTTCGTACAGAGTGCAGGATTCAGGGGTGCGTTTCATACAGAGTGCAGGATTCAGGAGTGCGTTTTGTACAGAGTGCAGGATTCAGGAGTGCGTTTCGTACAGAGTGCAGGATTCAGGAGTGCGTTTCATACAGAGTGCAGGATTCAGAAGTGCATTTCGTAGAGAGTGCAGGATTCAGGAGTGCTTTTCATGCAGAGTACAAGGTTCAGTTATGTGCTATGTACAGAGTGCAGAATTCAGGAGTGCCTTTCATACAGAGTGCAGAATTCAGAAGTGCATTTCCTACAAAGTGCAGGATTCAGGAGTGCATTTTGTACAGAGTGCAAAGTTCAGGAGTGCGCTACTGACAGAGTGCAAGTTTCAGGAATGCGTTTCGTACAGAATGCAGGATTCAGGAGTGCGTTTCATACAGAGTGCAGAATTCAGGAGTGTGTTTCGTACAGAGTGCAGAATTCAGAAATATGTTTCATAGAGAGTGCACGATTCAGGAGTACTTTTCATACAGAGTGCAAGGTTCAGGAATGTGCTATGTACAGAGTGCAGGATTCAGGAATGCGTTTCGTACAGAGTACAGAATTCAGGAGTGCATTTTCTACAAAGTGCAAGATTCAGGAGTGCATTTTCTACAGAGTGCAAGGTTAAGGAGTGCGCTCCTGACAGAGTGCAAGGTTCAGGAATGCGTTACGTACCTAGTGCAAGGTTCAGGAGTGCATTTGGTCAAGAGTGCAGCATTCAGGAGTGCGTTTCGTACAGAGTGCAGGATTCAGGAGTGCATTTCGTACAGAGTGCAGGATTCAGGAGTGTGTTTCTTACAGAGTGCAGGATTCAGGAGTGCATTTCATACAGAGTGCAGGATTCAGGAGTGCATTTCCTACAGAATGCAGGCTTCAGGAATGCGTTTTGTACAGCATGCAGGATTCAGGACTGTTTCATACAGACTGCAGGATTCAGGAGTGGTATTTTGTACAGGGTGCAAGGTTCAGGAATGCATTACGTACAGAGTGCAAGGTTCAGGAAAGTGCTATGTACAGAGTGCAGGATTCAGGGGTGCGTTTCATACAGAGTGCAGGGTTCAGGAGTGTGCTACTGACAGATTGCAATGTTCAGGAATGTGTTATGTACAAAGTGCAAGGTTCAGGAGTACGTTTCATACAGAGTGCAGGATTCAGGAGTGCGTTTCATACAGAGTGCAGGATTCAGGAGTACGTTTCATACAGAGTGCAGGATTCAGGAGTGCGTTTCAAACAGAGTGCAAGGTTCAGAAGTGCGTTTTGTACAAAGTGCAGGATTCAGGAGTGCATTTAGTACAGAGTGCAGGATTCAGAAGTGCATTTCGTACAGAGTGCAAGGTTCAGGAATGCGTTACGTACAGAGTGCAAGGTTCAGGAATTTGCTATGTACAGAGTGCCGAATTCAGGAGTGCGTTTCGTATAGAGTGCAGCATTCAGGAGTAAGTTTCATACAGAGTGCAGGATTCAAGAGTGCGTTTCGAACAGAGTGCAAGGTTCAGGAGTGCGTTTTGTAAAGAGTGCAGGATTCAGGAGTGCGTTTCATACAGAGTGCAGGATTCAGCAGTGCATTTCATACAGAGTGCAGGATTCAGGAGTGCTTTTCATGCAGAGTACAAGGTTCAGTTATGTGCTATGTACAGAGTGCAGGATTCAGGAGTGCCTTTCGTACAGAGTGACGAATTCAGAAGTGTATTTCCTACAGAGTGCAGGATTCAGGAGTGCATTTTGTACAGAGTGCAGAATTCAGGAGTGTGTTTCGTACAAAATGCAGGATTCAGGAGTGCATTTCATACTGAGTGCAGGATTCAGGAGTGTGTTTCGTACAAAATGCAGGATTCAGGAGTAAATTTCATACTGAGTGCAGGATTCAGGAGTGCGTTTTGTACAAAATGCAGGATTCAGGAGTGCGCTACTGACAGAGTGCAAGTTTCAGGAATGCGTTTCGTACAGAATGCAGGATTCAGGAGTGCGTTTCATACAGAGTGCAGGATTCAGGAGTGCATTTCGTACAAAATGCAGGATTCAGGAGTGCATTTCATACTGAGTGCAGGATTTAGGAGTGCGTTTTGTACAACGTGCAGGATTCAGGACTGCGTTTCATACAGAGTGTAGTATGCAGGAGTGTGTTTTGTACTGCGTGCAGGGTTCAGGAGTGCGTTTCATACAGATTACAAGGTTCAGGAATGCGCTACTGGCAAAGTGCAAGGTTCCGGAATGCGTTACATACAGAGTGCAAGGTTCAGGAATGTGCTATGTACAGAGTGCAGGATTCAGGGATGTATTTCATACAGAGTGCAGGATACAGGAATGCGTTTTGTATAGAGGGCAAGGTTTAGGAGTGCATTTCATACAGACGGTAGGATTCAGAAGTGCATTTCGTACAGTGTGCAGGACTCTGGAATGCATTTCGTACAGAGTGCAAGGTTCAGGACATCACAGGTTAGATTTCTTGCAAGCACTCTCTCTCACTGCGCCCATACCCCCCCCCCTTCCCCCCCGGCTTCCCCGCCAGTCCCTGGCTGTGCTGGATGTTCACATGGCTGTAGGTCCTGCTGTGTGGGACAAAGCCCTTGTACACCGGGACCGTGGGACAAAGGTGAAAATGCGGGAAAGTTCTGCCCAATCCAGGACTGTTGGGAGGTATGCCCACAGTCATTACCTTTTGTATCACTTGACCCTCCCTTTTAGGTTCTAAGCTCCAATGAGCAGGGCCCTCTGATTCCTCTTGTTTTTAATTGTATTGTAACTGTACTGTCTCCCTTCTTTTTGTAAAGCATTGCGCAAACTGTAAGCACCATATAAATCGTGTGTAATAATACAAATAATAATGTTATCTAGTTAGGATATAGATCTGCTTTAAGATATAGGATGATTATTTGATGGAATGCTAAAAAATGCATCTATAAACCCACTAACTAAAATCTCATACCAGATTACAGATGATTGTGATGTTTGTCTTCAGTGTGAAAGAGCTCTACAAGCATATTTCTAGAATTGGAAGTTTCATGTGGCAGGTATTGTTTCTTGTTACTGAAGCCTATTATTCACTGAAATGTCGGCATTAGGTCTCTTCTCATTTGCATTTTTAGTTTTTTACTTAGAAGCCTTTTTTTTGGACATTACTTTCCGGTTAGAAATCCAACCTGTTCTGTGGTATTCCAGATATATATGGCTGCTTAATCCTGTTTTCTCTCGTTGATGCTGTGATCATAGGCGTGCGCAGCCTATTGCATTAGGGTGTGCACCCTTAAGCTCAAACACCCATGCGTGTGTGCGGGTGTCTACATATATATATATGACCCCAGCACATTGATCTCCCTGTCGGCACAGTGTAAGAGAAGAACCGGTAAGAGGGAGATCTTTCTCCTGTTTCTGCTGCAACACATAGCGATAACACTAATATGCACGGGGTGATTAGGGTGTGCCTGGGCACACCCGGCACACCCTGTGCGCACGCCTATGGCTGTGATGATGGAGGATTGTTAGCTCAGTGGTAGAAGTATTTGCAGTGAGTCCACGCAAGTCTGAACTGTGGTTCAGGGCTTGCCAGCACACTTTCTTAAAACAAACTCAAAGTAAAGTCTAAGAAAAACAGTTTCACTGTCAAAAACAGGTTATGGAAAATACTGAGCCACCTGGCTTTCTCTTCAGCAGTGCTGTTGCTTAGACCCTAACTTCTGGCAGTGACCGGCCCCCCAGTTTTACTTACCTGAGCCCCCGTATTTCCCTCGGCGGAGACATGCTCTCCCTCTCTGCACAAGGTCCCGGCTCTTGATTGGATAGATTGATAGCAGCGCAGCCATTGGCACCTGCTGCTGTCAATCAAATCCAATGTCGCGGGCACTGGGGGGTGGGGCGAGTCCGGGCATTCGTGTCTATGGACGCAAATGCTGGACTCGGGAGCGCACCCGCAAGGTAACCCCCTGGGAGAGCTCTTCTCTTAGGGGGTTATCTGATGTGAGGAGGAGCCACGAGAGCTGCCAAGGGACCCCAGAAGAGGACAAACGGGGCCACTCTGTGCAAAACTAGCTGCACAGTGGAGGTAAGTATGATATGTTTGTTATTTAAAAAAAATATAACACAAAGGTTTACAATCACTTTAACCTTCACTTTTGTCTTCTGGTCTTTTGTCTTACACAGTCCCTCTGTATTTCCAGTTGCAGCCCTCTCTCAGTTCTTCTGGCTCACTTAGCACTCCTTGTTCTTCCAGCCCACTCCCTGGCCTCTTGGTAGGGGTTCTCCTCATATCTCGGGCTCTCTCACTCCCTGATTCCCTCAGTCATCTTGACTTACCTAGTTGTCCTGGCTCTCTCAGTCTCCCAGACTCACTTAGCCACCTGAACTCTCTCAATCCTATGGAAAATAAATCTCTCCTCCAGCACGGATTACTGTCTCTTGAGTGAAGCACACCTATCTCCTAATGGTAGCCCTGAACTATGCCCAAGTCCTTCACTAAAAGTGCTGTTCACACCTGTAATCTCATGTAAGACCTGGACACTGGGTTGGAAATTTCTTCCTTCCCAAAATGCCTTGAAATCACCAAACTCCAGAACCCAATGCGGGAATACCAAAACCTGGAGAAAGTTATAAAAAAGGTTTTCTTTACTCATAAATGAGACTCCGGAGTCCCGCACTTGCATGTGCAAACTCTGTGTCACTTTCTCCTTCTTTTACACAGTGGCGGGCCTCACACTGTCACAATTCTAATTGTTTATTCTCAGAATTTTATATATGTATGACATGCATTTAAGCTCATGTTTATTTTATCAACTCTATGTGATGCGTCAACTAAATGTATTCTTCTTCCCCTTATTTCTCGGTCAAGTTTGATAGCACTACTATCAGTGTGTCCCCACATGCCAAGGTTCTAGGTGTAATCCTGGACTCTGAACTATCTTTTCGACCCCATGTTCAATCACTGTCCAAATCTTGCCACCTCAACCTCTGCAACATCTCCAAAATATGCCCTTTTTTAACCAATGACACCACAAATCTCCTAGTTCACTCCCTGGTCATATCCCGCCTCTAATACAGCAACTCCCTCCTCACAGGATTACCTTTACATAGACTATCCCCCTTCAGTCCATCAGGAATGCTGCTGCCAGGCTCATCCACCTTACCAACCATTCAGTGTCTACCAATCCCTTTACTGGCTTCCGCTAACCCAACTAATTGAGTTCAAAATACTAAAAACAACTTACACAGCCATCCACAACTCGGCCCCCAGCTACATCACTAACCTAGTCTCAAAATACCAACCAAATTGTTCTCTTTGTTCTTGCAAAACCTCCTGCTCTCTAGCTCCTCCTCCCATGCTCGCCTCCAGGACTTTTCCAGAGTCTTGCCTATCCTGATGAACTCCCTACCCCAATCTGTCTGACTTTCTCCTACTCTGTTACCTGAAAACCCTCCTCTTCAGAGAAGCCCCACCTAACAACTGTACTTTTATTTTCTCCATGAGATCATCCCCACAGTTATTACCTTTTGTATCACTTGACCCTCCCTCCTAGATTGTAAGCTCTAACGTACAGGGCCCTCTGATTCTTCCTGTATTAATTTGTATTGTAACTGTTCTGTCTGCCCTCATGTTATAAAGCACTGCATAAACTGTTGGCGCTATATAAATCCTGTATAATAATAATAGTTTCACCCAATAAAAAGTTTGTAAAAAAAAAAAATGTATGTTTTGTGAGTGATATCTGATAAGTTCTTGGATTTTGTTGCAGAAGGAATCAATATCTATGTGTGCAAGGTAAACTGATTTTAGGTAAAGACATTTCATAGGGATACAAGATACAAAATAATACTTTTAGAAACTGTTATCTAACTACAAGCAAATATACAGATATCCACCAGAGGGTGCAGTGGCACCATCAAATTCTGACACCAAGGCAGTTCCAATCATCCATAAAGGGTCAGCACTGAATAAATTCAGAATCTGTACATTGACCAAATACGGTATTTTGTTACTTGTCTGTTTTTGTGCATCCATCCCACACTAGGTTTCAAACAAAGAAAAAATTAAATTTTCTTTGGCCAGCTGCCTAAAATGACAACATTGTGCAGATGTAACATCACAACACACACAGTGATAGTGTTGTCTCATTTTAAGAAATGGCACCATTATGCTGGTGTCACCAGTGCTCTGTGGCTTCCCAATGGTAATAAATAAGAATGCACACCAAAGAAAGCACAAGTAGTTCAGTTGACAGTATCCAACTGTGGTAGATGACACTTTTTGTCCACAGCTCTGGAGAACAGCTGACTTCTTGTTATGGTTACAAGCCAGTCTTGATTTAAAAAATTGTGTAAATGTTATATATAGAGAATCAGTGTTATTGAAAAAAACAGCAGGTCCCCAACACTGTATAAAGTTGACAGGGAAGAAAGTATAATGTTTATAAAACACTGAGTCCACAAGCATTTTTATTATTTTGCAATGCATTACTAAAAGGTTTAGTCTATATATACAATAAAAAGTGTACTTCAATAAAAAGATTGAACAAATTGAGAAAAAAAAAAGATTGAGAAAAAGAAATGATCACTGAACGAACCCCAAAATAAATTGACAGAAGCAAGACTAGCAGATGTTAAGACGTTTCGTGCTTTGCTGCATACTTTCTGGTAGATATGACATGGGGCATTTCTAAGGTCCCAATAACCAAGTGCACCTCTGGGCACACAATAAAATGTGGAGGGTCTGGTAATGACAAAATAATTATTAGATTGATTAAAAAGTAGATAAAATATACAATGTTCCAAAAGTGTAAAACACATATAATGTATTCTCTCCATGTTTCAAAGGTTTCCCAAGGCACTTATTAAAAGATATTGGGCACATGACCTGGGTGCCAGGGTCTACCAACACCCCTGGATATTAAAAACCCCTGCAATGTTTATTATTTATTTTAAATGGTATCTATAACCAGTTTTAGATAGAGTAGTGTGGGGGGTTACGATCTCTATTAGGTTTATATATGTTTCTTGATGGGAGATTCACCCTCTCTGTATGTCCATTGTCACAAAGGCAGAAAGTGATGGGATATACACAATTTTACCATTTTCACAATTGTGTGCATGTGATGGGTAGATTGCAACTGAACCCACCATGTCCCACCTCAGATCAGAGCAGCAATGTGAATGCAGAGCAGAGGAAAAGCCTTGGTTCCTCCTCAGCTCCGACGTGTCATATGACAGCTGAGCTGGGCTGGGAGGACTTTCCTTACTCTGCTGGGTATCTCTGTATCTATGGTCTGGTGAGTGAATTTTATAGAGGGAGCGTGGTAGCTGTTTGTATTGAAAGGATGGGTATTTTTGCCTGTGGGGGAGATTTGTGTTAGCTACTCCAGATCCCTGCACTCTGTTGCTCTGTACTCTGCATTAAATACTACTGTCCTCTGCATTCTGTGTTACTTACTCCTAACCCCTGCATTCTGTGTTACATACTACTGACCTCCAGTGGTGTAGCATGAGTTGTCAGCAGCCGGGGCAAGGCAAGTAATTTGTGACCTATAGACTTGCCTATTCTCAGCTTGCTCTGGTCTGGTCACATTGATCCCCTGTGTTAGTCAGCAGTGGCTACAGGGGAGAGAAGAGAGTGCTTGACAATGACCGGTAAAGCCTGGAGCGGTGACATCACCCATAGGTTCCTATGTCCCATCTGTTGTTGGCGCTCCTTCCTCTTTACTGCATACAACACTGGCTCACACAGGGGATAACATGGCTGGACTGGAGCAGCCTAAAAAAAGGCATATACATCTTTTTCACACAGGTTAGCCATCAAAGGTGTTAGGAGGGGGAATGGGAGAATTTTTAAGGCTAGCTGGAAATTCTACTTGAATTCCTCCCCATCGGTGGGTATTGGCAGAGTTACAGTAATTAAACCCTTTGTGCTGCATTAGTGGCCACTGACAGTGTTTTTAACCGCTTTAAAAAAGGGCCACCGGTGCCAATAATGCAGCACAAAGGGGTTAAATAACTCACTGGTCACTAATGCATTAGTGACCAGTGGCAGAACATTAACCTTCTCGCTGTACTTTACTAATGACATTGTTAATGAATCAACCCCTTCACCCCCTCCAGAATTTAACCAGTCCAGTTCACAAGAAAGAGAGACAGGGGAGGTGAGAGAGAGAGGCGAGGGGGTAAGAGAGAGAAAGGGGGTGAGAGAAAAGGAGAGGAT
The DNA here is from genome assembly GCA_037952925.1 of Lithobates clamitans. NCBI lineage: Eukaryota > Metazoa > Chordata > Amphibia > Anura > Ranidae > Lithobates > Lithobates clamitans. The sequence continues at coordinate 120,904 of JBBGZY010000240.1, read as the reverse complement.
GAGAGAGAGGGAGACAGTGAGTGGGGGGTGAGAGAGGTAGGTGAGAGAGAGGGGGGTGAGAGAGAGGGAGCTAAGAGAGAGAGGGGGTGAGAGAGAGAGAGAGGGAGCTGAGAGACAGAAGGGGGCTGAGAGAAATAGAGGGGGCTGAGAGAGAGGGGGTGAGGGGAAAGATAAGAGAGACCCCTAGCCTTGTCCCTATCTGCAGCCCCTCCTCTTCCTCCCTGTCCCAGTCTTTGTCTGCAGGTAGGTCTGTGTATGATCTCTGGTAACTTCCATGCCAGTCTCCTACTTGACCCTCTGAACTCTGCATTACTTAATTCTGACCCCTGTAATCTGCATTAAATACTACTAATCTCTGAATTCTGCTTTTGTTACTCCTGACCCCTACATTCTGTGTTATATACTACTGACTTTTGAACTCTGCATTACTTACAGTACTTCTGACCCCTGCACTCGGCATTACATACTACCGACCTCTGTAAAAGTTAAGGCAAGAGATTGAACACTAATGTCATCTGCTAGGTGGAATTCTATGTGCTCTATGTTCTCTTTATCGCCATTGAGCCTAAAGGAAGCACGATCCTGCTGCTGCTCCTGAAGTACCAAGTGGATATCCAGTCTCTGGTTGCATGCTGCTGCCAGTGCCCACCTTCGTTGAATTGGTCACCTCCAGTTGTCTGAAACCCTCATCAGCACTAACTGCTCAAGTTTTTTAGTGCTTTTTTGCCTTTCCTTACATTGGACTTGGTGATTAATTGCCACGCAGCACAACGCAGCTTTAATATTTTCCTGCTGGCATATGTGGCCTTGTAGAAAGGTAAGGCTTTATTATTTAACCCTTTCAGGGCCAGTATAGAGGGTGCCATTGTATTTTTCCACAAGGGAATGATAAGATTTCTGGCATAAAATAAATTACCGTATTTATCGGCGTATAACACGCACCGGCGTATAACACGCACCCCAATTTAGGAGGGAATTTTAAGGAAAAAAAAACTTTTAGGAGGGAACTTGAAGGGAAAAAAACTTACATTTAAATGCCCATCATTGCAGCCTTCTCAGTGCAGCCTTGCCCAAGTGCAGCCATGTCAGTGCAGCCATGTCAGTGCAGCCTTGCTAGTGCAGCCATGTCAGTGCAGCCATGTCAGTGCAGCCTTGCCAGTGCAGCCTTGCCAGTGCAGCCATGTCAGTGCAGCCATGTCAGTGCAGCCATGTCAGTGCAGCCTTCCCCAGTGTCCAGTCCAGCCTTGCCCCAGTCCAGCCTTGCCCCAGTCCAGCCTTGCCCCAGTGCAGCCTTGCTGAAGCCTCTGAGCTTCAAAATCGCCGACAGCGATTTGAAAATGGCGCCGCCGGCGCCGAAATACACAGAGCCGGTCCTCGGCTCTTCTCGGCGGCTCTCGTTCACTTTCGGCTCCACTCGGACGGTGAGCGGAGCTATCCGAAACTAGCCGAGTATACTCGGCTAGGTTCGGGCGGCGCTCGAGTGAAACCGGAAGTGGCCGAGAAGAGCCGAGGACCGGCACTGTGTATTTCGGCGCCGGCGGCGCCATTTTCAAATCGCGGTCGGCGATTTTTTAGTTTTGACAGGTCAGGATCGCAGGGGATCGGCGTATAACACGCACCAGCGATTTTCCCCTGATTTTAAGGGGAAAAAAGTGTGTGTTATACGCCGATAAATACGGTATGTAAGTAGAGTGTGTATCACCTTTGTAGGTGCTAGGGAGTCGACCAAGCTCATGAGACAGATTTCAATAGAATGTTGTATATGTAACATTGTGACTGACTAAGTACACTGCATAACCTCAAGCCAATATTGCTGGATGGCTGAGCAATGCCAAGACATGAATGAAATTGGCCTGAATAGAATTGCAGCGCCAACATCCTGAGGATTGAGAAGGAAAATTTTTTACTAACCTTGTGGGGGTTGGATATATCCTGTGCAAGAATCTGTAGTGAATGAGGTGATCCCTGGAAGACACTAGTCTAGTAAAGGGTGCCTCCCATATGCCATCCCAATCATCACCATCCATGTGGGGGACATCAACCAGCCAAGTATTCTGACATGATTTATTATTATTTATTTCAGGTACTTATATAGCGCCGTCAATTTACGCAGCGCTTTACATATAGGTTGTACATTCACATCAGTCCCTACCCTCAAGGAGCTTAGACATGATGTAAGGACCTCACCTGTATCAGAAAACAGCTGTTTGTACCGGTATATGGTTGATAATGCTATAGTTAGAGTCTAATCATGTAATAAATACTCCAAATCCCCAACCTGAAGAGCTATCCCAGAAAATCCAATTTGGGCATAAAGTGCATGGTGGAACTACAAGTACCGAAGAGGTGAGAATTAGGCAACCGATACTGAGACCTCAGGGTATCAAATTGAAGCAGCGCCCCATTCCCCACTACATCACCAACCTTCTTCACCCCAAATTTTGTCCAAAGAACAGGGGCTGGATATGTATAAAACTAGGACAACTGGGGATTTTTCTACCTCCCACGTCCTTATAGTGGATCGCATTGAGACTGTGAGGGGATAAGGAGCTTTATACTCCTGATAAACAAAATGGGATAGCGCCTCGTAGGAGCCAATAGTAGCTGCCTCCAAGGACACGCCACATAATCACAGGGAAGGGTCAACTACCTATGTGCAAAAACCAACTGTCCTGCTAACAAAATAATGGTACAGCCAGACTACCCGGTTGTTGCAACACCGTTAATTTGATTTGGGGGTTGTTCCCTTGCTACAGGAAGGCTGAGACTAAGCAAGCTATAAAAATAGGAAGCCATACGGGCGAGTTTCTAAAAATGTAAAGGAGAAGGGAAAGAAATTTCATCTTGATTAATTTTCCCAAGGAATTTTCTGCCATGTCTGAAGTCTATTTTTAAGGGTCTGGAGAAGAGGGACTACATTCAAAGGAATGAAACCGGACACAGAGTTGGATAAGTTGAGACCTAGGTACCTTCTCAATATATTAAAGTAGACAGTTCTGGGGAACGCATGGTGGGACAGGGAGTCCTAAGTGGGAGAATTTTAGATTTTTGCCAATTGACTTTTAGACCGCAGATAGTGAGCTATCTGAGTCACGAAGGAAAATGACTATGTTGTCTACATACAATGTCATTTTTTCTTCCAAGCTGCCCACTTTTTTCCTGTACCTCTGAGGATGCCTTTTCCTGCACTAGTCTCCGTCTGGGGGGGGGGGTTGTGCACTTGTGCTTTATCTCCTGCACAGCAGGGAGAATACAGTGGTGGAGGGTTTGGTGTTCCCATACAGTAGACTGTCAGCAGACAGGTCAGACTGCAAACCTACTGAAGGCACTCCCTGTCAGAGATAGCAGGTGTCTGGTGGTCCTCATGAGTTTGGATTAATTGGAGTCAGGTCCTCCTCCTATTCTGGCTTATTCACAGCCTCTTTGGGAATCTCCTCAAAGTACCGTCCCGCCCGTCCTTAATCAAGTGATCAGTCTTAACTCTCTGGCTTTGGTTCCAATACTTTGTAGAACCACCTTTTGGTGCAAATACAGCTACAAGTCTTTTTGGGGATGTCTCCACTAGCTTTGCACATCTAGGGAGTGACATTTTTGCCCATTCTTGTTTGCAAAATAGCTCAAGCTCTGTCAGACTGGATGGAGAGCATCGGTGAACAGCAATTTTCAAGTCTTGCCACAGATTTTCAATTGGATTTAGGTCTGCACTTTGACTGGGCCATTCTAACACATAAATACGCTTTGATATAAATCATTCCATTGTAGCTCTGGCTGAAAGTTTAGGGTTGTTGTCCTGCTGGAAGGTGAACTTCGGCCCCAGTCTCAAGTCTTTTGCAGACTCTAACAGGTTTTCTTCAAAGATTGCCCTGTCTTTGGCTCCATCCATCTTCCCATTAACTCAGATCAGCTTCCCTGTCCCTGCTGAAGAAAAGCCAAAAAGTAAAATTTTCGTCCCATCTTACCAGACCACCTTCTTCCACATATTTGCTGTGTCCCCCAAATGGCTTCTCGCAAACTGCAAACTGGACTTCTTATGGCTTTCTTTCAACAATGGCTTTCTTTTTGTCACTCTTCCATAAAGGCTAGATTTGTGGAGTTCACGTCTAAGTTTTCCTGTGGACAGATTCTCCGACCTGAGCTGTGGATCTCTGGAGCTCCTGCAGAGTTACCATGGGGCTCTTGGCTGCTTCTTTGATTAATGCTCTCTTTACCCGGCCTCTCAGTTTAGGTGGACGGCCATGTCTTGGTAGGTTTGCAGTTGTGCCATTCTCCTTCCATTCTCGGAAAATGGATTGAACAGTGCTCCATGAGATGTTCAGAGCTTGGGATATTTTTTTTATAACCTAACCCTGCTTTAAACTTCTCCACAACTTTATCTCTGACCTGTCTGGTGTGTTCCTTGGCCTTCATTGTGCTGTTTGTTCACTAAAGTTTAACAAACCTCTGAGGGCTTCACAGAACAGCTGTATTTATACTGAGTTTAACTTTATACACGTGTACTAATTAGGTGACTTCTGAAGGCAATTGGTTCCACTAGATTTTAGTTACGGGTATCAGAGTAAAGGGGGCTGAATACAAATGCACGCCACACTTTTCAGATATTTATTTGTAAAACATTTTGAAAACCATTTATCATTTTCCTTCCACTTCAAAATTATGTGCCACTTTGTGTTGGTCTATCACATAAAATCCCAATAAAATACATTTACATTTTTGGTTGTAGCATGACAAAATGTGGAAAATTTCAAGGGGTATGAATACCTTTTTTAAGGCACCGTATTCCCCCTTACACTGGTGGTTGGTGTAAATGCTCCTATTACATTGGTGTCAGTGTAGACATCCCTCTTTATATTGGTGGGTGGTGTAAATTACCCCTCACATTAGTGGACAGTGTAAATCCCCCCTCACATTGGTGGTAATAGTAATTTCCCCATTACATTGGTGGTCAGTGTGGCCGACAAAGACTACAGGGATCAGGCATGCATAATTCACAGAATGCAGAGGTCAGGAGTGTGCAATATGCAGGCTGCAGGGGTCAGGAGTGCATAACCCACAGAGAGCAGGGGTCAGGAGTGCATAACCCACAGGGAGCAGGGGTCAGAAGTGCATAACACAGAGAGTGTAGGAGTCAGGAGTGCGCAATACATAGAGGTCAGAAGTATGTAACGCACAGGCCAGTGTACAGAGTACAACAAAAATTGCCCCCTCTTCCAGGTACAGTCCCCCACCCCAATCCCCCCCAGTTCAGCTTTCTCCCCCCTTACAGATCTCCCTCCCCAAATCCGCCCAGTACACATCTCTCTCACTACCTCTATACAGATCTCTCTCCCCAAACCTGCCTGGTACAAATCCCTCCTCTTTTCCTCTAGATGTAAAGAGTGCCCCCTTGTCCTCAGTGTTGACCCTAAAGTTAATAACTCAACACCAAGTTCACTATATGGACCCCTCATATATTTTATACATGGTGATCATATCCCCCCCTTAATCTCCTCTTCTCAGGAGTGAATAAATTCAGTTCCTCTAATCTTTCCTCATAGCTGAGCTCCTCCATGCCTCTTATCAGTTTGGTTGCCCTTCTCTGCACTTTCTCCAGTTCCCCGATATCCTTTTTGAGAACTGGTGCCCAAAACTGAACTGCATATTCCAGATGAATTCCTTATTAATGATTTGTACAGGGGCAAAATGACATCTCTCTCTCTGGAGTCCATACCTCTCTTAATACAAGAAAGGACTTTGTTCGCTTTGGAAACCGCCGCTTGGCATTGCATGCTATTATTGAGCTTATGATCTACCAAAACCCCTAGACCCTTCTCCACCATTGATTCCCCCAGTTGTACTCCCCCCTAGTATGTATGATGCATGCATATTCTTAGCCCCCAAGTGCATAACTTTACATTTATAAACATTAAACCTCATCTGCCACATAGTCGCCCAATTGGACAGTGCATTGAGGTCGGTTTGTAAATTGGAGACATCCTGAAAGGTTTGTAATTCGGAACAGTACCTTTTTTAAGTGTAACTCCAGTCTCAGAAACAGGAAGTGAGATTAAATCCATCTAATGAGGATACAGACAGCAGTAAAAACCTCAGTGGCTCAAACCCCACACCACACAGTACTGTACGTACTAGCCAAAACTAATAAATAAATACAACGCAGACAGATGTTTGCTCTAACATATTATTTATGTTTACCTATGCATGTAGATGCAGATATATGTAAATGCTTAAACATTTTCAAACATTGTGCAGAACAGTACAACCTTAAACAATTGTGATAGAGCATGATGGGCTTGTTGAAGAGAATGGCACTGCTATTGTAGAGTCAGAATCTGATTCAGCTGCTGGACTCAGTTTCTTGAATTTGACATCAAGGGATGTTTGCACAGCGTTTTTCTTTATCGCATCATAAATAGCCCTGTAGCATCTTACACCTTTGGTAACTGTACGGTAAACTTTGGTAAACCTCTCTGTATCAGGATCTTGCTCCTCTAAAGCATCAGCTAACTGTTTTATAGAAAACTTTTTTAATTTTGGAGGTCCTGGTTTTCTTCCCTAAATGCTGTTATCTGCTGCTCTAGTCCAATAATGTCTTCATTGGTAAGGTCTTTGCCATGGGAGTCGAGTAACTCGATGATATAATATTTTGTCTGATGTCCAACTGCAGTTGATTACCAATAGCAACCACAGCTTGCCTGGTTGTGGCGATTTCTTCATCTGTAAACCCCAGAATTTCTTGTGTGAATTGGGGGCACAATTTGTTCCAAACTCCTCTCATATTTGTTTCTTTCACTTCAGTCCAAGCATCAGCAATATTTTTTATGGCATCATAAATGTGATAATTCTTCCAGAACTCCAGATCATCTGATCCTTTTGGGTAGCCCTGACAGCTTGTGAGAATGTCCTCCATAAATAATAGGCCTTAAAGGAGGCTATGACTCCTTGATCTATTGGCTGAAGTAGTGATGTGGTGTTGGGGGTAGAAATACCACCTTTACATAGGGGTGCATGTCAGCTAAAGTGTTTGGATGTCCAGGGGTATTGTCAAGGAGAAGAAGAATTTTGAAGTGAATGTTTTCCCTCAAACAATAAGGTTCAACAGCAGGGACAAAATAGTTCCAAAACCAATCTTCAAAGACTGTAACTGTAACCCAATTTAAATTTGCCCTCCAAATAACAGGAAGAAATGCCTTAGTGACATTACGTAGTGCCCTGGAATTTAAGAAGTGATGCACTAGCAAAGGCTTGAGCTTTAAATCCCAAGATGCATTACCCCCAAGTAATATAGTCAGCCTGTTCTTTGATGCTTATGTCCTGGTGCACATTTTTCCTCTTTTGAAATGTTGGTCCTCTCTGGCATTTCTTCCAAAACAAGCCAGTTTCATGTACATTAAAAATTTGTTCTGGCATATAATCTCTGTTGTCAATAATGTCTTTCAATATCTTGGGAAAATCATTTGCAGGACTTACATCGGCCCTCGCTGCTTCACCTTGAACTTTAATGTTATGCAAATTAGCTCTTTCTTTAAAGCGATTGAACCAACCCCCACTTGCAACAAATTCTTCATTGCAATCGTCTTCACTTGTTGGATGGGCAGCTTTTAAATCTTTGAAAAGGCCTCGAGCCTTTTCTTGGACTAAAGAAAGACTGATAGGCATATTATGCTGATTTTGGTCTTCTATCAAAATTGTTAGCAGCCTTTCCATCTCAACAATTAAACCACTGTGTTGCTCGGTAGTAATTGTAGAATGCATGGCCTTTCACATACTCCATTATTCTACCTTTACCTTTTAAAATTGTTGCGATTGTTGACTGATTGTAGCCTAATATTCTGCCAATAGATGATGGAGTTTCACCTTTTTCTGATCTCTTTATTATTTCTACTCTATTTTCCACGGTGATGGTTTTCTTTTCTTTGCTGTATCCCCAGCACTTGCATCAGATTTGTTTTTCGGTATGTTAAAGACATAACATGTGGAATGAAGTGCACTCTAGATGCAGCAAGGTCTCCGGCCTTGTCCAGTCTAATGAGGACCTCCAAGCCCAAAGATAGCTGACATCCTTCAATATGTAGTGGGTTGTGAGGCATAGTGGGTGCAAAGATGGTGAAAGTCATTGGGTGCCAGACACTTATTGGATGTAAAAGAGGTTTTATTTTTTTTTACAGTCCTTTTTGTGTTTTTGGGGGAAAGAGGTGTAGCGCTACCCCTGGAAGGGTCGCTGTAATATACGGGTCCCACACCAGTGATGGCTCGCCCTCACCTGGATCCAAGTAACACCAATACACCGTTTAAACTTTTAGCTGGGCTTTATTAAAACTAGCACTAAGCCCTGAAAGAGATAAACAGATTAACAGAATACCAATATTAAATGCAATGATATAATACAACTGCTTGGTAAATTAAAACAGGATTGGTATTCGTTCACTTTAAGCGCCAGTGAGAGGCCTTGCTTGAAATGCACTGAGCGAGTGGTGAACGAAACTGTCAGTTGCACAATACAAATTTTTCCAAAAGTGATATTACTGACTATAAGAGCCTATCTAGGTCTTGTAGGTTCTAGCTAACCCCTGGCCAGTGGGAATTCCATTCACACACACACACACACACACACACACACACACACACACACACACACACACACACACACACACACAGTCTGCCAACATTGGGGCCCTTTAATTTTGTGAAGCAATATTTGTAATCCACAGAATGGAAAGGGGTATCTTTGCAAAGTGTCAAAAGGGTAACAAAGATTAACCGATGTGATGATCCACCTTCAGATAGAGCTGCATTAGGGGTAAATAAGACCTAGCAGGATTAAGCAAGATCCACTTACATAAGGATGGCATCTCTCACCATTAGATGCACTTGATATATCTTCCTTCCAGCAATTGGTAGATTGACCGCTGTCTCAGTCGGTTGGATGGCGATGGGAGCAACACAAGCAGCACAGAATTCTCCAAACAGGATGATGATGATGATTGCTACAGTACTGAAATTTGTCTCTAGATTTCACTTCACTGTTAGCACAGGGCAGAACACGCTGCAAACTCCCCTCACGGGCTCTGGAAGTGCTCCGGAGACAAACACATGGGACATTTTCCCCTGTGTGGCTGCCACAATGCCAGTCCATGTCTCTCCTCCTGTGTCTTCCTCTCTCCCCCCCAATCATAGCTCTCCTGCGTTGCTATCCAATCCTGTCCTTCCTTGTTTTTGTTGTTAGGGGTGGGCTTCCTTCTTAGGGACAGCAGTAACCAATCTGCCTTCAATTCTGCAGCTGTACCCAATAGAGTCTCTCCTGGGCTGCTATCAGTTTAGCCAGAAAATGCAATGCAATGTTTCAGAGAGCAATACTTTGCATATATTACAGAGTTAATACTAAGCCAGTGCTACAGAGGGTTAGGGCCAGGACACCCTTCAGTAGTTATAGATTCAATTGGCAGACTCCGAGACTTCAATAGGAAGACAGCCATGTAGGGAAAGGCCCCAGCAGGGCACCACATCTGCACATGCAGGAACGCTGTCTCCTATGGTAACAGTCCTTTAACAGTTCCTAACTTAAACGTAACAGTTCCTTCAGCTTCAGTACAACTGCCTCTTGTAGTTCTTCAACACTGAGCTCCCGGTCTCTCACTAGACCCTCTGATTCACTGACTCTAAATCCCTTAAGCTCCTCCAAGGTTGCGGTGGTATCCCCTCAAGCGTCACCCCTGCTTCTCTGCTGGGTCCCGAGCTTGGCACTCCAGATACTTCTCAAGCTTCACCCCTGCTTACCGGCGAGGTCCCTGACTTGACCCACAAGGCTGCTCTGCAAGCGTCTCCTCCACGGGTGGGGTCCCTGACTTGATCACCGCCTGAAGTTTCCAGATTCTCCACCGTACCTGTTTGGTGAGAATATGGTTCCGGTACTTTGTTTAGTTACTCACTGTGGTCTCTGGTAAAGGTGGTTGGTCCCTTTGTGGCAACAGCTTCCCTTCTACCTCCGACCACTGACAGGTTCTCCGGCCGACAGAACCGTCACTTTTGATTGGACTGCAAGCCGCTATCCCAATCGTATGCTGCCCTGTTACTTCTGGATAGGCCCTCACACAGCCTGGCAGCCAGATGCCCCCGGGATGGGCCCATTCTCCGGCCTAGCAGCCCGGGGCATACCACACATGTCCACCCAGACAGCTGTCCACATGGCACAAAACACAGTTCACCTTACCTCACCCGAATATATAGGTTCTCCCAGCAGGCCAAGAGTTTCAAGAAAACCCCGGCCCATTGGCTGAGATACACCATATACTCATAACTCAACCTTGGGTTGCCCTTCTCATATCTAGAACCACCAAGTACCCAGCCACCTAGTGGTAGAAGAGAAAAGTGCAATAAGGCCAAACTAAGGGCGAAATCAATATATATCTATCAATCGACCAAGATAACTACTCTTGGCAAATAAATTTGCGAGGAGCTCCTTGACTAAAGCCCAGGGTGCTACATAGAAAAGAACAAAATGAAGAAAAAAAGTGTAGCAGCTAACCAATTTATTACCAATGTATTCTAATTAAACGGGTACTGTATAAAAACACTCACTGTGACGGCAAGATATAAGGCTCATCAGTTGGATATGCCTGCTTATTGTGTGTCTTCAGCGCGCAGCATCAGTGGTTCTCAGAGCCACCCAGCAGCGTGGGATCCAGTACAAAAAGCAGGGCTAAAAGAGACCCAGAAGGATAGTTACATTCAGGACCAAGCAACTTCTGTACAGTATAAACAATAAAAGATTATATAAAAACACACACAATTCAATGGGAGCTCCACATAGGCAGATGACATGAGCTCATGCTGGGACACAGGGATATAATGTACAGTAACACAGTCAAGCTAACATATAAGTTACAGGTACAAGTACAGGGCATATAGTAGTGGGCAAGAGAACGGTATTGTAATCTCACCAGCTCCACAGGTTTCGGGCTCTACTGGCTGTGCAATATGGGGTGTTCCGGGCGCTTCTGAGCATGCAGTGCTGTATGCGGGGCATGCAGTACATGTAGTATTGCAGTGTGAGATATGTCCCCTTTTGCAAGATGGCTACTCGGCAGTTTCCGGGACCAGCATGAAACGCAAGCGGTTGGCAGTGACGTCACACCGCCACCATTCATAAGTAGGAGTCGTTCTTAACTTGGATGTTCGTAACTCGGGGACTGCCTGTACACAGAAAAGGAGCAACTGTTTATAATATTTATTGGAATAATCATCTGAACCAGGTGATGTATTGTTTGCTGAGGAAATAATAACCGTATTAAGATCATCCTCTGTAAATGATAAAGATAATATGAAGAGCAGGCTTTTTATTAGTTTGGGTAAGCTGAATCTATTTGCAAAAAAAAAAAAAAAATACCTTGTTCTTCAGGTTTCTGAAACATTTTAGATTGTTGGAGTCAGTTTTATATATTAGTCTACAAAATACATTGACATTACAACAATTTGGATCATAATGTGAATAATTCTTAGCTACTGTATTTATGCAGTAGCTGATATTTATTTATTTAAATTTATTAACAAAATGTTTTAAATAGAAAGTAAATGCAACAGCCTGCACACAAAAAAAGACCCATGTAGACAAATGCAAACAAAACCCTGATTGTCTATTAAGGATTCCTGTACATTATAGCTAATTGCACTGTTATTAAACTGATTTCATATGTAGATTAAGTGCCATATGAATATTTAAAACTATTAAGCACTGTCTACTAAAAATAACAATAAACATTGGAGCTAAAGATAAAAATAAAGTATGTTGCATTCTTTAAAATGAATCTTATATAAGGGTATTGACCCAGAACATATTTTCTTTAGCTTCGTCTTACACCTACTATTCATTGGGTTTGTGGGATTCAGTTACTAGGCGTATGGAGCTTATATTAAAAGCCTATTGGCTGTCACCATAGTAACCTCTCTCGGTGCTGAGGAGAGCTCATACTCATATGTGATTGACGTTCCCTTCAGCAAATCCTTTTGCTGTATCCTGGCTACAGACCAGTGGTCTCTTCATTCATGATTCTGATGGTGGATTCCGCATTCAAGTGACTGCATTACCTTATAACTGTTAATCCAGGATTAACATTTAGTCATGTCTTTGCCTGATCTTCTTCAGGCAAGGAAGAAGACTGTTGCCTTTAGTGACATTGGAATAATGTCTCCACTTGGCTTGATATACATTCTGCATAGATTTTTTTTTTTTTATCTTGCATTCATTTTCAACATTGAGAGAGTTAATAGTCTGCAGTGCACAACTGGGGATGAGCTTCCTAGTGTTGATGCTCCACATGGGGGTAATTTGCGGAGGCTCAGCATATAGGAGGTTAATCTGCCCATGTAGACGTCACAGTTGGTCTGGGGGGAGGGTGTCTGCTTTTGTGATGTATTTTGCACAGTTAGCAGCTGCAGGACTCCTTGGTACAGAGACATACACATACACACATAGCCTCACTGTGCTGCTGACTCTCCTATCCTCACATGCTCCTGCTGCCGGCTGTGGGGTGAGTGTGCTGTTTGAGTGTGTGGTTAGGAGGCAGCAGGGGACATTGGCCATACTTTGCGATACATTTGTGTCTGCACTCATATGTATGAACGTTAGGCATGCATTGTTAGAAAAATTCATATTTTTATGTGTGCATGGGTTTATGTAACATTTTATATCACATAAGATGTTTGCAGCATGTCTATCATGAGCACAGTAAACACACTCAATGTATGGTTTACATGTTATCATTGTAGTGTTCAGTACATGACGGAAAGAAGCAAATGGTGCCTTTGATTTCATCATGTGACTTTTGTAAATATGTTTAATTTACATTATATTCAAGAGTAGGCTGGATTTAATATAAAGGTATATTTACTACTACCTTGATATATTTAGGAAGGTATAAATTTAGTGCAGTGTAATAGTCATTTGAGGACGTGTGTGTGTGTGTATATGTATGTATATATATATATATATATATATATATATATAGTCATATATTGTATTGTATTGCCGATGTGTATTGATTCACATTGTCAGAGGTGTAGAAAGTTGAGTGTGTAGGACAATTAGCAAGTGTTCAGTTTGGATGGCACCTAGCAAACCAATCTGCTGTGAACTGCCTATTACCAAATTCTCACCATTATAACCCTTGGCTTCTTTTTCTTTTCATCCCTTCTTCTTCCTTTTCCCTCCATTTTTCTCCCCTTCACTTCTCCTGCCGCACTGTGCCTCTCCTCCTCCTTACAATCTTTGCTCCCTCTAGTGATGCTGGATAATGGATTTGCACAGTGTTAGACACAGCTGATTCAGTGGGAGAGGCAGTGGAGTGGGAAGGTTGGGAGTTGTCTGCGGCTCAGCAACAGCAGTGGTACCGTGCCTGCACATAGTGGAGTGACCCTCTAATGGTAGGCATAGGGGATGTTGAGCATAAGCTCCAATGCATCTTTTAAAGCTGGAGCCTAGGAAATTTCAAGCATTGTTTTTAATGTTTAAGATAGGTAAACTGAAGAAAGCTACAAAAATAAAGCATACTGTTAGGTTTATTCAATACTAACATGTGGTAGACATTTCGTGCAATGCAGTTGCCTTGAATAGATTAGGAGTGTCACTTGAATGTATTTTTAATTTATATTTATTTTTGAAGTAAGTAAAAGCTATAGTCTTCAGTCTGATGTTGATAGTGCATACGTTACAACTAAGGCACCAAACCATTCCAGATGAATGTGTTTTATTTATTAGCATAGCACAAAATATAAAAATTGCCTGTAACAAACAGAAGATATAAGCTTTCATCAGTTTTGTGTAATTCCGTCAATGAAAGTTGATTATATGATATAGGTTATTGCATATCACACTCGTTACATCCTCATATAAATCTATAAATGCTTTAGTGGGAAATACTGGACACATACATAGATGTTTGATCAGTCACTTTGTTTTATGGCATGCCAAATGAATTGCACCTTGTAGCACAGAATAAAGAGATGCCTATACATTAAAGGACATTGGTACAAAATGCTAATGGGTCTAGCAAAAAACATGAAATCATATTATAATGCATGGCATACAAATGAATACAGTATGGATCGTGGGGAGGTTTGCTTGATTAAGAAATGCATCTGGTTGAAACATTTGGGCAATTCTCAGTTGTTTACCAGGGAATGATCAGAGACAAATAGTTGCAATGTCTTATTGCTTACAGGAGACCCTACAAACATGTGCTGCCCAGCGCATAGGCATGCAGAGTGGAAAAACAAATCTTATCCTTTGAAAATGCACAATCAAACTCTGTTGTTGTGTGACCAGTACCCGTGTCTACATCAGCCAGCCATGTCCAACAAGAGATTTAGAATTCTTTTCATTTATTAGAGAGCACATTCCAAAATGGTGGTACACTATTAGATTTTGTCAGCATGACATGCAGGTGATGGAATATTTATTAATAATTCAAAGCCGTAACTGTTTCCAAATACTGCATGCTGTGGCTGTCATAGAAGTTATAATGAATCAGGGATTTTCTTTCATGTTCTTTGAGCATATTGCCCCCCTAACATGCACCTTAGTCAGACATGTATAGTTGACATTACATTTAGGTTAAAGTGTTTGTTAACCAAAAAAAAAACTATACAGCACAGTGCTTGTGCTGGGTCATTTGGCCCCCTGTATCACCTGTTTTAAATGGCTGATCCTGCCTGGCTATACCCTCTCCTCTGTAAACTGACCATGATAATCAGGGCTGCTGAGCCCTGACACTGGTCAGAGTACGTGCCTCCGTCAGCAGCAGCCCTCCTGTCCTCCTATGTGCTCCTCTGTCATCCTCCCCCCCTCCCCTCTCTGCCTGTCAGTTCCCCGATCTTCCCCTCCTGCACTAAAAATAACAGCTTTTTCCTTCTATAGTTACCTCTGATATATAGAAGTAAGCTCCCAAGTGCATGTCATTTCTAAAAATATGCGGTATAATTTCTTACTTTAGAGCGCTATTCGGCGCTCACGTGACTGTCCACTGGTCTCCTCCTCTCCTCATCTCAGCTGATGTCAGCAGGGGGTTCCCAGCAACTCCTCCTGCAGCTATCACATCGGGAGAGGAGATCAGCGGGCAGTCAGCTGAACTGCGCTCTGAAGTAAGCTATTATACCGCATGTTTTTAGAAAAAAAAATATTGCCTTCACAAAAACTTTAACTGCGCATCTTATTTTTACAGGTGACAACCAACATAAGTATAACTTACTGTATGTGTCTATAAAGCGCAGTGGTTCCCAATCTTTTTCAAGTTATAAAACACCACAATAAAGCTTCAAATGTTGACAAACAGCAATATGCTATTGAACAGACATTCTAGAAAACCAGTGTAATATATGAACCGATATCTGTTAAATGCTTTGTGGACTCTTTTATTGTACAACAGAATAACCGAGCGAAATATTGATTTATTACTAATTTTTGGAGGAGCATGGGGGCTCTGAAAACCTTAACCGGAGAAGAACCTTTTTTTTTTTTTTTTTTTGTTTAGACCACAAAAAAACTTAAAGTGGTTGTAAAGGTAGAAGGTTTCTTTACCCTAATGCATTCCCTGCATTAAGGTAAAAAACCTTCTGTGTGCAGGGGGCTTGTGGTATTGTGTTTGGAGGCACTGAAATAACCCTCTGCGAGTACCGTTTCTCTAAATCTCTGTGTAATCAAAAAATGTGGATCTACAGCTTATTTTAACAATACTTTATAACTTCTCTCATTTCCTGAAGTTTTGTAATAGGCTACTGATACTGTGGGACTCGCTGCCCTGCACATAAGGTTTTTATATTGGATAGAGCCTCTATGTTAGGCCTGACTTTATTTTCCTGTATTTTGGTTATCACGATAAGGCTATTGATCACTTCAGAGAGTGCATCCTCTTGTTGACATTTATTCTGGTACTGTGTGTGTTTTTATATGAAGTTTAAAACTCTGCAATAAAAATTGTTGAAAGAGAAAAGAAAAGTAAGGGAATTTTTTTTGGGGCAGATTTATACTTACCTTGGGGGATGCAGCATCGGCCCGATGCTGCATCTGTCCCCCGCGCCTCTGCTCCACCTGGCAGATCCAGATTCCCATTGTCGGGATGACACGGTGCCTGGACTGACATCTGTGACGTCAGCAGAGAGTGGACTTCAGCCTGCTCTCTGGTGAAAACGGGTCACAGGAGTGCAAAACGAATTGCACTCCTGTGATCCATAGGAGAAGTACAGCCAAACGAGCTTTGGCTGTACTTCTCCTTTAAATAACATTGGTCATTTACCTCCCCTCAGCCTCCTCCCCTCCCCCAATCCAGCCAGTTCATTTATTGATCTAAGATGCAATCAAAAATATCTGCTATTTTGCTTACTTGCAGAGCAACACTGTGTACACTCCAGCTAGAGCCAGGCTCCTCCAGGAGGCAGTGCCGGCAGGAGCTCTTCTGAGTCCACCCATCCCGCCTCCAGTCATGAGTGACGTCACGCCGCCGGGACTATGAGGCACCTCCGTAGGGGGAGTGAAGCGCAGCGCACTGACCATGGGCATATCATGAAATGAGTGGGCCCGTGTGCAAGATAAAAAGTGGGCCCTAGGCAATGATAAAATATTTTTTTGTGTGTGGCTTAAATTGCGTGAAATATTGGGTGTGGCTTAAAGGGGTGTGGTTTAATAGAGTCTGAGATGACTTAGTGCAGAATGTGGTAATGATAAATAGGGAATGTATAGTGCAGAGTGTATGGCGGTGAGTAGTATGCGCAGGAGAGGGATGAGGAGTGTATGGAGGTGGGTAGTACGTGCAGGAGAGGGTTGTGGAGTGTATGACGGTGGATAGTATGTGTAGGAGAGGAGTGCGGCGTGTATGGGTAGTATGTGCAGAAAAGGCGTATAAAGTGGTGGTGGGTAGTATGTGCAGATGAGGAGTATAAAGTGTGTGGATGTGGGTAGTATGTGCAGGAGAGGAGTGCTGAGGTTATGGAGGTGGGTAGTATGTGCAGAAGAGGAGTGTGGAGTGTATGGTGGTGGGTAGTATGTGCAGAAGAAGAGTATGGAGTGTATGGTGGTGGGTAGTATGTGCAGGAGAGGAGTGCTGAGTGTATGGAGGTGGATAATATGTGCAGGAGAGGAGTATGGAGTGTATGGAGGTGGATATTATGTGCAGGAGAGGAGTGCAGTGTATGGAGGTGGGTAGTATGTGCAGGAGAAGAGTGCAGAGTGTATAGAGGTGGGTAAAATGTGTGCAGGTGAGGAGTGCGAAGTGTAAGGCGGTAGGTAGTATGTGCAGGATGGTGTCAGTAGGACAGTAGACAGAAGTCAGTAGTACTTTATTTTATTTAAAAAAAAAAAAAAATTACAGTTACATTTTTCAGGGGGTTTTTTTTGTTCAAAATGCTTCTTGGGGGCCACTGAATGGCATCAGTAGGGCAATGGATGTTGTCAGTAGAACAATGGACAGTGTCCGAATTTTTATTCTTTTTTACAATTTTATTTTTTACAATGATTGGGGGGGGGGGGGGGTAGTGGATAGTGACAGTAGGGCAGTGGACGGTGTCAGCTGTTTTTTGTTTTTATTATTTTATTATCTATTATCTTTTACAATTTTGTTTTTTATTACATTTTTTTTTTTAATATAATATTTTTGAAATATTTTTTTTACAGTGCTTTTTTTTTTACAGTGTTTTTTACAGTGCTTCTGGGGAAGTGGGTGGGAGTGAGGGTTATGCGGCAGTGGACGGTGTCAGTTGGGCAGTGGATGGTGTCAGTAGAGCAGTGGATGGTGTCAGTAGAGCAGTGGATGGTGTCATTTTTATGTTTTTTTTTTTCTCACAATGCTTTTGGGGGGGGGGGTTGGGACTGTGGACAGTGTCCATAAGGCGGGGGGTGGTGTCAGTATTTTTTCATTTTGTATTACTTTTTTAACCCAATTCTATTTTTTATCACTTTTTTACAATTTCATTTTGTAATATTTTTTGCAATTTTTTTTTTTTTTTATCAGCACTGTTGGTGGGCTTTGGTGAGATATCAGGGGTCTAAACAGACCTCTGACATCTCCCCTTTGAGACAGGGAAAGGGACTGAGGACACAGATTCACCAGTCCCTTTCTCAGCAGCTTCAGCATTGAAAATGAATGGACAGGAGACAGAGGCTCTCGTTCATTCATAAACTGAAGCAGTTATTACAGGACACAGGAGCAATTGCTCACTGTGTCCAATTCAGAAAAGGAAGGAGCCGGTAAATTAAATTTACCAGGCCCCTTCCTCCTCTCTCCATCCTGACACATATCCCACAGCAGCCGGCAGTAGAGGAGGGAAGCTGGCTGCGGGGGGACAAGGGGGGCGGAAGAGGAGCACACAGATGGGAGGAGAAGGAGGACAGGGGTGCGAGGAACACGGGGGCTGGAGAAGGACGAAACGGTGGACATTGGGGGGATGATCAGTGCGGCGGGGGAAACAATATTTGATGAAGTCTAATAACACTAGTATATAGAATAGTGTTTGCAATTGCAGACTCTGGCAAACATTTTGAGAATCTGTACTCAAAAAGAATATAACATTCATGATGAGAATTTGCTATGGGGCGGATGAAGACAGTGAGGGGAAGACATGCCATATAAATTATCTGTGCTAAAAGTTTCCCACTGTTTAGGAAAATTTATACCAGTTTTTAGTTGTTACTGTTTCCATCTGAATTTGTACCATAAAATATTCTCACTTTATTGTGCTGACATATTTACAATAAAGTTGAATATTTAGACCTGGGTTGAAGGGCTTTGGGATGTGTCGACGATCTTGTTTTTGACATCAGTTTGAGAAGCTTTTGAGATCATCGAGAATACATTGACAGGTGTATTTGACATATAGTTGATCATCTTCCAACTTAAATCTGGCCTACTTCAAGCTGATTTTGCATTCCCAAAGACTTGTATGAGGAGAGAAAAGTTTTGGCGTAAACAAAAGCCTGTCGAAACAGGCCCTTAGAAAGCTATTTTCGTAAATGTGTTTACTTTTTGGAACCTACATGAAACTTTGAACTATATTAACTAGGAAATATATGAACTATATAAAAGTCTTCCCTAAGAGATAGTCAAACATAACTGGCACGGCGTATGTAAAAATATGAATACTCTGTTTCAAAAGTGTAGGATTACCTTTAAAGATTTATATTTGCGGGCTGCATGCGCAGAGCCACTTGAGGCAGTCATGACTGACTAGAGCGCCGCATCTACCGGGACCAAGACACCCGTGAAACGCAGATTCCCGATGCCCGCGATCCAAGCGGCAACCTCCACACATTCCCTAGACCCACCGGACAATACCGACATGGTTTTTAACGGGACCAAGCCGAAAACCAAGCCTAAGTCAATCAAAGAAGCACTGGCGCAAGCTATTTCTAAGATGGCGCCATCGTACACCACCAGGTCAGTCAAACAGCACACACTGTACTCACAGAACAGGACAAGGCTCCCAGCAGCTACAGCGAGCGGTGAGTCAGACAATGAATATGACATGACTCCCATAACCTTACAGCATGATGGGACACAGCCAGACTTACTGACCCTGATAGAAAAATACTCACCAGAGCTCTCAAGAATACCTCAGACACCATTACTGAGAAGCTGACCCGTGAAATCAGAGAGGTGGGCAGGCACACCACAGTCCTAGAGCACAGAATGGGTGACCTGGACTTCCTCACACACAACCATGCAGAAGACATGGAGGCCCTCCGTGAAGAGAACATAACCCTCCAGGCTCGCCTGGAGGACTTTGAAAACAGAGCAAGGAGATCTAATGTTCGCATTAGGGGGATCCCTGAGACCATAGTAGATCTCCAATCCACCATCACTGCACTCTTTCAAGAACTGGCTCCATCCATCCAGATTGAACGTATGGAGATGGGCAGAATCCATAGACCCCTAGCCCTGCGATCGGAAGAGGTCACTCCTCAGGACATTGTGGTAAAGCTCCACTACTTCTGCACCAAAGAACAGCTAATGGTGGCAGCAAGCAATAAAGATGCCCTAGTCTTCCAAAGACACCACTACCAAATTTTTCAAGACCTCTCCCAACTCACCCTCTCCAAACTTAAAGAGATTAAGCCAATCCTGCTCATCCTGCAACAGCATCGCATCACTTACAGATGGAACTTCCCCTTTGCGGTCTGCTTTTCATATAAAGGTTTGTCTCATCTCTGCAAAACGATGGAAGACCTCCAAGCCACAATGCTAGACCTTCAGCTTACCCCCACGAGGCCACATCTGAGGGATCCAGACGCCATGCGGCCTCCACCTCTCCAAAGAAGGATCAAGACACCCAGGTTCGCCAAGACCCAACTGGTGTCCATAAAAGAGGCAACTTTACCTCCCCGGGGCCTGCCCCAGGAGACTCCATGGACTGACTTATGTTCCATGTTGGACTCATACTGTGATGCATTTACCATTGCCTTAAGTTGCATACTGCTAGCCTCTACCTTCTGTATTGGTTCCCGCCGCTGACTTTACCATTTACTTTAATATCCCTATTCCCACTGGGATCCCCACTATACTTCACCTTCCTTCACCTCACCACACATCGTGCTACAGCAGATGGGTCTCCATCTAACCCACACTGAAAGTCAGCAAGTACTTGATAATTGAGCAGTACATACAAAATGTCTGGAACCACTAAATTCCTGCTTCAAGTTGGGAATCTTCTTTTTATTGTTCTTAGTTTATAGTTATGGTCTGTTGCAGTCCCACTATTGCCCCAATAGTCTCCAGTAGCCCCAACCATTTTATTTTTGGGGTACATCTAGGACCCACATTTAAGTCCATTAAAGTCCATTGGTAGGACGTAATTTCACCCTCCACCAATTGGACTGCACCTCCCCTACAGCACCACCTCAAGCTAAACTCATACCTTCTCTTGCCACTTGCTACCACTTGCTACCCTCCTACCTTTCCTCCCCCCTACTCCTGCCCCCCCCCCAACACTCCCTAAAGAGGTAACTCAGACCCATAATAGTTATTCCCGTAACCTTCTATCTCCTATCCAAATCTCACAATGACGACCTTGAACGTCCTGACTTTAAATGTACAGGGTCTCAACTCCCCAACAAAACACACCAAAGCCTTTCGTTCATTCTCCTCACTCTCAGCCCATGTGGTTTGCCTTCAGACACATTTTTCTACCCACTCCACACCTAAATTCTTCAGTAAACAATACCCGCAAGTTTACACAGCCTCGGAATCTACTAATCCACGGGGGGTACTGGTGGCATTCCACCGTACAACTCCATTCACACTCCTGGCGGAGACCAGAGGCCAGAGACCCGGACACTCCCTTCTTGACTCCTGGCAAGAACAGAACCCAGCCAAACAACAATACACCTACTACTCCCATCCTCACAAACAATTCTCTTGTATTGACCACATACTGGTCAGCGTTTGCACTTCCTCTTTGATCCTGACCTTGGATATTGTATCCTGCGCCTGGTCAGACCACAACGCAGTCATTACCTTTCTCTTCCCTAGACCAAACAGCCAATCTTGGCACATCAGTGACAGCTTACTAACTAACCCAACCCACCGTCTGGACATAGCTACAGCAATTAAAGACTGACTAACAACGTATCTTGGGATGTATCTCCTCTGATGTTATGGGAAGCACATAAATTAGTCATCAGAGGTGTGTGCATTAGTCAAGCTTCTCACCAATGCAAAAAAAGATGTCTCCGTCATAAACTTCTAGAAGAAACCAAACCTCACCATCTCCGTTAACCAAATGTGACTTCGAAAGAGCCAGCTTATAACTAGAAATTTACCTCTCTGAATCAGTGGAAAAAATGCTCAGCTGGTCACGCCATAAACTCTATATGAAAGCTAATAAACCAGACACTTTCCTTGCACTACCGCGCCGCAAAGCTGACTTCACCCCTAAACCGGTGCGATATTGACCAAAGATTCATACTCCAGTAATCCTCTAAAGATTATAAAAGGATTTTGCAAGCGACTTTCCGACCTATACAAAAATCCGCATAACCAATCCCACATAAACTACCTTCTTTCTACTATCCACCTACCTACCCTTTCTTTCTCTCATAAAGAAACACTAGAGAAACCCATCACAGCGGAGGAAATTTAAACAAGCCATAAAATCACTGAAACCACACAAATGCCCGGGGCCCTGACGGCTTTTCGACAACTTATTATAAAAAGTTTGCAGACCTTCTCATCCCTCCACTAGTGGAGGCTTTTAACTCCCTACTCCAATGTCTTTATTTTTGCATCGATCTTGATGATACCCAATCCTAACACAGATGACACCACCTGGTCCAACTATATGCCAATCTCAATACTCAACTTAGATTTAAAACTTTAAGCCAAAGTCTGATCATCACGCCTCAATCCCATTATAGGTTCTCTAGTTCACAATGACCAAACAGGATTCATTCCCTCACGCCAAGCAGGGGACAATATCAGAAGAGCCACACTTCTGGCCCATGTCACCCACACTCGCCATATACCATCTTGCTTCATCTCCCTAGACATTCGAAAGGCGTTTGACACCTTGTCCTGGTCATATCTCACTTCTGTCCTCCAATTATGGGGATTTGGCTCCCACTTTCTACAATGGGTTGCTGCCCTTTATCAAAACCCGAAAGCCTTTGTAAGCTATTCGGCTTCCGCTCAGAGCTCTTCCCCATAGAACTCAGCAGGGCTGTCCTCTTTCCTCGCTCCTCTTCACCCTAGTCATTGAACCACTGGGGATTCTGATTGGATACAACCATAATACTCAGGGCCTAGAACTAGGGGGACATCAATACCGAAAAGTATTTAGTTAGCCACCAATTGTGCATGTTCTCCCACTTAAAAAGATGAGAGAGGCCTGTCATCATAGGTATACCTCAACTATGAGAGACAAAATGTGGAAACAAATCCAGACAATTACATTGTCTGATTTTTGAAAGAATTTATTTGCAAATTACGGTGGAAAATAAGTATTTGGTCACCTACAAACAAGCAAGATTTCTGGCTCTCACAGACCTGTATCTTCTTCTTTAAGAGGCCCCTCTGTCCTCCACTCATTACCTGTATTAATGGCACCTGTTTGAACTTGTTATCAGTATAAAAGACACCTGTCCACAACCTCAAACAGTCACACTCCAAACTCCACTATGGTGAAGACCAAAGAGCTGTCGAAGGACACCAGAAACAACATTGTAGACCTGCACCAGGCTGGGAAGACTGAATCTGCAATAGGCAAGCAGCTTGGTGTGAAGAAATCACCTGTGGGAGCAATAATTAGAAAATGGAAGACATACAAGACCACTGATAATCTCCCTCGATCTGGGGCTCCACGCAAGATCTCACCCCATGGGGTCAAAATGATCACAAGAAAGGTGAGCAAAAATCCCAGAACCACACGGGGGGGTCCTAGTGAATGACCTGCAGAGAGCTGGGACCAACGTAACAAAGGCTACCATCAGTAACACACTACGCCGCCAGGGACTCAGATCCTGCAGTGCCAGACGTGTCCCCCTGCTTAAGCCAGTACATGTCCGGGCCTGTCTGAGGTATGCTAGAGAGCATTTGGATGATCCAGAAGAGGATTGGGAGAATGTCATATGGTCAGATGAAACCAAAGTAGAACTGTTTGATAGAAACACAACTCGTCGTGTTTGGAGGAGAGAGAATGCTGATTTGCAACCAAAGAACACCATACCTACTGTGAAGCATGGGTGTGGCAACATTATGCTTTGGGGCTATTTCTCTGCAAAGGGAACATGACGACTGATCCGTGTACATAAAAGAATGAATGGGGCCATGTATCCTGAGATTTTGAGTGCAAACCTCCTCCCATCAGCAAGGGCATTGAAGATGAAACGTGGCTGGGTCTTTCAGCATGAAGCGGTCCAGAAGTCGGAGCGCAAAAAAGATATAGTCTTCTTACTAATATCCCAAGTAAGTTTGATGTTTCTATCATTGGTGTTAAGTTTTTCAAGAAAGTATACCAGCTGATTCTGGTCCCCTTTCAATAAAAGGTGAAGATATCATCAATCTATTTTTTAAAGATGACGAGTTGTGCTGGTGTATTCGTGAAGATGGTTTCGTCTTCCCATTGAGCCATGAAGAGGCCTGCCACACTGGGAGCAACTTTTGCTCTTATGGCAACTCCTGTACTCACGATTATACCAGAAGTAGCTATTTTTTAAGCAAAAATCAAGACATTTTACAAGATACTTTCTTTAAACACAAGGTAACTCGGTATGTGTTCTTAGACCCCATTTTGTTGTTTTGCATGCCTGGTGGTGTAATATTACAGTGTATAGTGAAGAAACATCCGCTGTGGCCATAATCCAGGGTCCTTCTTCATTGGGAATTTCTTCCAAGATCTGTATCAATTGCTTGTTGTCTCTCAGATAGGCTCTTGTATTTTGTACGGCTGGCTGTAAATATTTATATACTGTCCTAGCCCAGCGGTCAGGGAATCTATTCCATTCACTATCGGTCTTGGTGAAGGGTTAGACTTATCTTTATGGATCTTGGGTAACGAATATATGATGGGTGTGCGACAAGATTCGGGTATTAGAAACTGTTTTCATGTACTGACTGTTGTTTAATTACGACTTATTTACCACAAAATGTACTACTTTCTCAATGTACTGTACTGAACTGTTTCATCAATAAAATATGTAAACAGAAAATATATTTATATATGCCCCCATACTTATTTTATTCAGTTTGATTTTGATTATTCAGCTAGCGTCAAGGGCTCAAAGGTCACCTGAAATTTTGCATTTGTTGTCAGTAGCTAACAGTCCCCAGAGGCCCCCCTTACCCATTCAACTACTGCCCAAGCACAAACACCTATTCACTATGTATAGATATCAAAAACTAGTATAAAGGCACTCACGGGTTTTGCAGAGGAGGTAGATCAAAACAGCAGCGTTTTTTTATTGTCAACGTTTCGATTAAGCTCAGTTCATCTTTCTCAAGACACTATGACATGGAAGTGAACAGACCAATAAACCAAAAGTAACACCCACCAACAACACCCTACTATGTATAGATAGATCTTTGACACTCTGACACATCTGAAGAGCCAGACACACACAGAATAAATAATGCTAACTAAAACTTGGCAAGCATAATAGTTTAAGACAGAATATTTGGACTCTAGCATAAGCCTAGTCTGGTCTCTGGTTAAAGTCAGTGACAGAAGGTTAAGTCAGGATCACCTTTATTGTGAAGGTCTGGTAGCCTTAGTTTTATTAATCATTAGACCCTATTTCCTTTAACCACTTGCCAACCGCCCTCTAGCAGTTTTACTGCTAGAGGGCGGCCATTGTACGCAGGTCCATGTATATACAGTTGTACTCATAAGTTTACATACCCTGGCAGAATTGATTATTTCTTGCCCTTTTTTCAGAGAATATAAATGATAACACAAAAAACATTTCTTTCACTCATAGTTAGTGTTTGGGTGAAGCCATTTTTTATCAGTCAACTGTGTTTACTCTTTTTAAATCATAAAGGCAAAAGAAACTACCCAAATGACCCTGATCAAAAGTTTACATACCCTGGTGATTTTGGCCTGATAGCATGCACACAAGTTGATATAAAGGGGTTTGAATGGCTATTAAAGGTAACCATCCTCACCTGTGATCTGTTTATTTCTAATTAGTGTGTGTATAAAAGGTCAGTGCGTTTCTGGACTCCTGACAAATCCTTGCATCCAGTGCTGCAATGATGTTTCTGTATTCTGAGTCATGGGGAAAGCAAAAGAATTGTCAAAGGATCTGTGGGAAAAGATAGTTGAACTGTATAAAACAGGAAAGCAATATTAAAAGATATCCAAGGAATTGAGAATGCCAGCAGTGTTCAAACGCTAATCAAGAAGTGGAAAAATGAGGGGTTCTGTTGAAACCAAACCACAGTCAGGTAGACCAACTAAAATTTCAGCCACAACTGCCAGGAAAATTGTTCGGGATGCAAACAAAACACCACAAATAACTTCAGGTGCAATACAGGACTCTCTGAAAACATGTGGTGTGGCTGTTTCAAGATGCACAATAAGGAGGCACTTGAAGAAAGATGGGCTGTATGGTCGAGTCGCCAGAAGAAAGCCATTACTACGCAAATGCCACAAAGTGTCTTACAATACGCCAAACAGCACAGAGACAACCTCAAACCTTCTGGCACAAAGTCATTTGGAGTGATGAGACCAAAATTTAGCTTTTTGGCCACAATCATAAAAGCTACATTTGGAGAGGAGTCAACAAGGCCTATGATGAAAAGTACAGAAGTGGATCGCTGATGTTTTGGGGATGTTTGAGCTACAAAGGAACAGGAAATTTGATCAAAATTGTTGGAAAGATGAATGCAGTATGTTATCAAAAAATACTGGAGGAACATTTGCATTTATCAGCCAGGAAGCTGCGCATGGGACGTACGTGGACATTCCAACATGACAACGATCCAAAACACAAGCCCAAGCTGACCTATTATTCGTTACAGCAGAATAAAGCGAAGGTTCTAGAGTGGCCATCTCAGTCTCCTGACCTCAATATCATGGAGCCACTCTGGGTAGATCTCAAACGTGCAGTTCATGCAAGACAGCCCAATAATTTAAAGGAACTGGAGGCTTTTAGCCAAGAGGGACAGCTTTACCATCTGAGAAGATAAAGAGCCTCATCCACAAATACCATAAAAGACTTTAAGCTGTCATTGATGTTAAAGGGGGCAATACACGGTATTAAGAACTGGGGTATGTAAACTTTTGATCAGGGTCATTTGGGTAGTTTCTGTTGCCTCTATGATTTAAAAAGAGTAAACACAGTTGATTGATAATAAATGGCTTCAGCCAAACACTAACCATGAGTGAAAGAAACGTTTTGGTGTTATCATTCCAATTCTCTGAAATATTGAGAATATGAATGATAACACAAAAACTTTTCTTTCACTCATGGTTAATGTTTGGCTGAAGCCATTTATTATCAATGAGCACAACTGTATACGTGATCCTGCACTTCTGGGTAGGAGGTGCGAAAGCGCACCGGCGGTGGCTTCCTCCCACTGTGATTACACACAGAGGGAGCCGATCAGTGGGTACTATGGACTCGATGTCCACTGGAACCTGCCGATCATCAGCCACAGAGACAGAACGACAATCTGCCTATGTAAACAAGGCAGATTGCCGTTCTGAAAGGATGGAAGGCATAGATCCTGTGTCTCTGCAGAGTAGGGACTAGGATCCACGTCTTCCCCTAGTAAAAGCACCTCCCACAGTTTAGAAAAACACTGATCAGGCACACAGTTAACCCTTTCATCGCCCCTGATATTAACCCATTTCCAGCCAGTGAGAGTACATAATTTTAACACTGATCACTGTATTAGTGTCACTGGTTCCTAAAAAGTGTCAAAAGTGTCAGTTAGTGTCAGAATGTTCACTGCAATATCACAGTCCCACTATAAGTCGCTGATCGCCGCTATTACTAGTAAAAAAAAATTTTAACATTTAAAAAAAATCCCATAGTTTGTAGACACTGACGTTTGCGCAAACCAATCAATACACGCTTATTGGGATTTTTTTTACCAAAAATATGTAGCAGAATACATATTGGCATAAATTGATGAAGAAATTTTGATTTTTTAAATTTTTTTTAATGGGATATGTTTTATGGCAGAAAAAGAAAAGCTCTATTTGTGGAGAAAAAAAGGACATACATTTTATTTGGGTACAGTGTCGCATGACCGCGCAATTGTCAAATTGTTAAAGTAACGCAGTACCATATAGCAAAAAATGGCCTGGTCAGGAAGGGAGTAAATCTTCCGGCGTTCAAGTGTTTAATATAACCCCTATAATATGTTCCCAATTACAAAATAATACAACAGATGCTTATGCAATCCTACTAGTACATGTGGGATTCATTATTGGGTACAATATTACCTGAAACTCATATGGCCTCACCTTTGTTTGAATGAGTTTGCATGTTGATGCAGAAACCTAACATGGAGGTTTTTTACAAACACCCCAATGGTTTTGCTTGGAGAATTTCAAACATGAGCATTGGCGTTATTACATAGCCCTGTGTATATTTGATTGTCTTTTTGTTAGTAAAACTGTGGGTATGCTTAGAATTTTGTATGAAATGTAAACATGTACACCAGTTTTGCTCTGCTGTCCTACTGCATACTGTATGAAAGGAATTACTGCATGAAACAAATGCCAAATGGCTCACATGTTTAGGTTACAAAGGAAGAATGTATTGTTTCTGCTTTAAGGTACTATGCTTCTCTAAAAAAGAATGAAGAAGTGAAAATCGGTAAATGAGGTACTGCTACTTCAAAGGGTATGTCCAAACATTAGCCAAATTTAACCATCAACCTCCCTCCCCCAATTTAGAGTGATTAACAGCATTTTTTTTTTCTTTTACATTGTTCCTGTATGGGGAAACAGAGTTTATTTTTCCCCATGACATCATCACCAGGCTTGTGCAATTCATTCAGGGGCAGCTGCTGGTAGCTCAGTTCCTATTGACATAGACACGCTCATAAAACTACATCTGCCAAGACCCCTTTCCTTACCAGTGTATGGGGCAGGTTCTTTGGAGTCAAAGCACCAGTATTGTTTTGCTGAAAAGGAAATCGATATGTGCATGTGTAGAGTGACAGAAAGGGGGGAGGGATAGTTGAAGTCCTGTAGGACAACAGGCAGGACAGACAACACTATTTGGGACTTCAGACAGAGAGGAGACTGTTTGATGCTGAAGACTTTCTAAATAACATTGTTACCAAATGGCCCTTTGCTAATACAAAGATCTTCAAATCAAGAAAAGTAACAGAGGTTGTACTGATCTTAGATTCAAATGGTTGCTTGAATGCGCCAAATTAAAAAAAATTACCAACAGTTTGTATCTTATGAAAGCGGAGCTGATTAAGCACAACCCTCTTTTGGCATACAGCAAGAGAAACTGGCACAGACAGATTTTGCAAAAGTGCCTTGTATGCATTTAAGAGTGGCACAGCATGTGCCAAATTCAAGTGCAAGTTCTAGACAGGTACATACATTTGTCATACGCTGCACCACTTTTAGATGGCATTAGAGACACTTTTGCAAAATCTGCTAGCACTAATCTTTATGAATTACAGGGAATGTGTGCAAACTTTGTATTCAATTTGAAGAATTATAAAACATAACTAATAAACACCAGTTGGGACCAAGATGGCTTAAGTCATATCAAATAAGATCTTTCATAGAGAATAAAAAACATTTAAAGTAGTAATAAACTCAGTTTTTAATGTTGTACCTACAGGTAAACCTATAATAAGGCTTACCGGTAGGTACAGTGAATATCCCCTAAACTTGCAGGAGATATTCACACTGCATGCAGCTGGTGACGTCACTGGCAAATGCGTTTTGGCACCTTCAGAGCTCCATGCCATAGCTGAGGCTCCCGAGTGCATGCACGGGAGTGACATCATCGCAGCCCCGGCCACTCATGTAGCCAGAGGCCGCGAACCAGGAGGGAAGGCTGGGGGAAGATGGAAGCCCTGTCAGCGGTGACAGTGGGCCGCTGGAGGGCTTTGTTTTAAGGTAAGTCTCTCATAATATGCTAGTATGCAATGCATACCAGCACATTATGGCATTGCCTTGCAGGGGATTTTTCTTTTCTTTAAGCTGCGGTTTACTATCAATTTAAAGTGTTACTAAAGGTTTATTTTTATTTTTCTTAAATAAGATAACAAACATGTTTTATTCACCTGCTCTGAGCAGCCCCGATCCTCCTCTTCTCGAGTCCTCCGCTGGCGATTATGTCTCCTCCTCTTCTTCGTGCCCCCCCAGAGCAAGCCAATTGTTATAGGGCACACAGTGTCTGCTCACTCCCAGCTGTGTGTCAATGGAGCCACACCCCATAGACACACACAGCAGGGCTTAGCCCCAACCCCCACTGCATTTGATTGACAGCAACAGGAGCCAATGGCTCCTGCTGTTGTTTGAGGCCCTGTGTGCAGAGGAAGAGAGGGGAAAAGAGGAGAGATGCAGCCTTGCACAGAGCTGGATCCATTCTCCCCTCTCTTCCTCTTCACACAGGTAAGGGGGATGACAAAGTAATATAAAACATTGTTTACCCTAATGCAAAGAATGCAATAAGTTAAAAAAAGTTTTTAGCTTTATTATAAAGCTGTTAGCAAGTATAAAGTGCGTGTACCCTACCTCCTTCTATACCCACATGCTATGCTTTCCTAAATCAGCAAACATCCAAATTTCCAGCTTGCCTATTCTTTCCCACCCACATGTATTCCTATTGGGCCATCACTATAATGGGCTTTCTACCAGGCCAAAGAGAAAAGGGGAAAGGCAAGAGGAGGTAGAAAAGCTCAATCACTACCAGAAAGTGCCGTAGCGTTGCCCCAAAAAAATGCACCAACATTGAGGCACAGAGGAGCAAAGAAAGCTGCTGCTAGGTGTCTACATTTGTACCTGCTACCGTGTTTCCCAAAAATAAGCCCGGTTCTTATATTAATTTTGGCAAACAAAAACACAGTACGACTTATTTTCGGGATAGGGCTTGCCAATTAATGTGGTGTCTTCTCTACCCCTCTCCCTCCCTGCCTAACAGGAATCCCCTGTGTGAAGTTAAGTAAAAGTGGTTCCTCTCTATTACAGTAGTATATGGTGGGAAAGGTATGTGTTTCTGTAATCTATGGGGTGTCAGGTACTTTATTATTGCTCCGCTCTAGGCTTCCATAGCCCGCCTGAGCTTTCTTCCATGATATGAGCATTGCAGAGGGAGGGGGGCCGAGATCCCCCACTGACAGGCAGGAGAAGAGGAGATCTGAGTGCCGCTATGGGCTTCCATAGCCTGCCTGAGCTCTCTTCCGTGATCCAAGCATTGCAGAGGGAGGGGGGTCGAGATCCCCCACTGACAGGCAGGAGGAGAGGACAATCACTTCAAACTAGGGCTTATTTTCGGGGTAGGGCATATATTGCAGCCCTCCTGGAAAACCAAGGTAGGTCTTATTCTCATCTTATTTTCAGGGTAGGTCTTACTTTCGGGGAACGCGGGTAGTAGCAATTTTTCCTTTATTGTGACAGCATCACTTTAAGCCTGGAACCTGACATGCATCATCTGTGTGCTTGTGGTGATTAGGGATGGGCCAAATGGACCCCTGTTCGGTTCGCACCAGAACTTTCGAACACTGCAAATGTTCGGACCCCAATAACGAACCTCATTAAAGTCAATGGGACCCGAACGTCAAAAATCAAAAGGGCCCATTTTGGAGGCTTATATGCAAGTAATTGGGCATACAATGGTTATAGGGGTCTGGGTCCTGCCCTGGGGGACATGCACCAATGAAAAAAAAGTTTGTGAAAAACTTTTTTAAAGTGAAAGCATAAAAATGAAAAAATCCTTCCAATATAGTACCTGGGGGTCCCCTTAGTCTACCTGTAAAGTGGCAGATCTGTACCATGTCTAGAATCTGCTGCAGCAATAACTGCATTTATAAAGCAAAAAAAAATGAAATTTTTCCTGCAAGCTGGCTTTATTTTGCTCAGCAACAGTTGGGGAGCCAGTGTGTATGATGAGGCCACAATGTAGTGCACTAGGAACAAGATTAGAGATCTTTTGGATACATTCTGGTGTCACTTTGGATAGAAGTAATGGGTACGTAAAAATTGGTAATTGGGTGTCGGTGGCACCTTCCCACCGTAACCCTATAGAGGTACTCTTGATGAAAGCAAGAATTGGCCTTGCTGTAAAAAATTGTGATGATATGCACCTGTCAAACAGGTGCAGAACAATTACTCTTTGGGTGTCGGGGGGCGCCTTCCCACCATAACCTTATAGAGGTGCTCTTGGTGAAGGCAAAAAAATTGCAATGATATGCACCTGTCAAACAGATGCTGAAAAATTGGTCTTTGGGTGTTAATTGTGCCCATGAAACCTATACCAAAAACATTCTTCCAGATGAAACGATTGAACACCCTCAAAGCTAGGCAGCCTCGAAGTCCTGCAGAGATTCCACATCCCAAAAGGACTTTGACAGTGACATAGGCATCAGGGGCTTCATAGCTGGTAATCCAGAATTGATTAATTTTTATAAAAGTGAAACGGTCCACGGAGTCTGTGTACAGATGCGTTCTGTGATCAGTAACGAAACCTCCTGCAGCACTGAATGCCCGTTCTCAAAGCATGCTGGATACAGGGCAGCCCAACAACTCAATAGCATACCGGGCAAGTTCTGGCCAGTGGTCTATTCTCATGACCCAGTAAGTCAGTGGATCGTTAGCTGGAAAGCTCTCCATCTCTGTTTTGGCCCGAGGTAATCATCCACCATGTGATGCAGACGCTGCCGATGGGATGTGGAAGCTGACAGCCTTGGGTGGCGAGGACTAAAAAAATTCCAAAATGCCTCACTTAGGCGGACGACTTCTCCAACGCTCCTCTGTTGACCATCAGAAGACTCAAAACTTCGTTTTCCATGACACTGTAACCTACTGGAGTCAGGAAAGACGAGCCATTATGGCACACCACCATTCCTGGCTTCAGCTGGCGTGGTGTGTACCACCACTGGTCCTGTCCCTGCAGAGCTGCAAGAATCTCTGCTCCGGTGTGGTTCCTGTCCCCTAAACACACCAGCTGAAGCACTGCATGGCAACTTTTAGCCTGATTCATGGAATAGCCCTTTGAACGCTTAGGGGGTAACTAATGTTCATAGGACAATTCTGCAGAGGAGGGCATGGAGGTAGAGGAGGAGGGGGTAGAGCTCACAGGTCTGGCATCATCACCACCAGCTGTATGGAGATGTGGGGGCACAACAAGCTGCAGCACCGAGCCCTGTCCTGCATTCTTTCGAGTTGCAAGCAGCGTTTCCCAGTGTCCTGTGAACAAAATATTTTGTCCCCGCCCATGCTTGCTGGACCACGTGTCACCAGTAAGGTGGATTCCCTTGCCTAACAATGCCAGAACATTCCCTTCCACGTGATGGTAGAGAGATGGAACAGCCTTACGTGAAAAGTAGTAGCGACTGGGAACCTGCCATTATGGTACAGCACATTGTGCGAATTCACAGAATGGGGCAGAATCCACCAGGCTGAAAGGCAGAAGTTGGAGAGCCAACAGCTTTGACAAGCTTGCATTTAGACGCTGGGCATGTAGTTGTCAGGGACTGTATTTTTTTTTTCCGCTGCAGCAGATTGAGCAGAGAAATTTGCTGGCTACAGTCTACAGCTGGTGGTGTGCTTCTGGCAGATGTGCTGCTAAAACAGGGACACCCTGTGCTATACCATCATCCCTGTCAGTGGAGGCTGCTGAGAGGTAATGACTCGGTATAGCAGGGGCAGACTGAAGTGGAGGAGGAGGGACAGATTTGTGCCCCTTTGTGTGGTTTTTAGGTGCTCTTGTCAACGGGCTAAGTGGTT
Source organism: Lithobates clamitans (assembly GCA_037952925.1). Lineage (NCBI taxonomy): Eukaryota > Metazoa > Chordata > Amphibia > Anura > Ranidae > Lithobates > Lithobates clamitans. The sequence continues at coordinate 87,505 of JBBGZY010000240.1, read as the reverse complement.
GGACATTAAATGCTTTGTTAAGCATGTGGTACCCAAATGGCTGATGTTTTTGCCACGTTTGATGTGCCTGAGACACATTTTGCAGATAGCAACAGTGTGATCTGCTGCAGATGTGCTGAAAAAGGCCCAGACAGCTAAGCTTTGGGGAGCGGGCCGGGAGATAACATTTGCAGAATGTTATGGAATACGGAGGCTGCTCTCTAGTCTTTCTTGATGTTGGCCTCCTTGGGGTTGTACCGCCTCACCTTCATTTTCCTTCTCTGCTCTATCTGGCACCCAAGTCGCATCAGTGACCTCATCATCATCATCATCATCATCATCATCTCCATCTCCTCGATCTTCATCATCATCATTACCACTGGAGACAACTTGGCAATACGCTGCGGCTGGGGGAACATGAATGCCTATTTGTCTACCAGTGTTCTCCCCTCTCTCTAGGCTCATGCTCCTGTCATCCTCAACCTCAGAACCAACATCCGAATCCAATAATGGCTGGGCGTCATCAAGGTGCAAGTGGCTGATGCTGTGGTCAAATAACTCAGCTGACTCCTCCATGGCTGATGTTGGGGCTATGGCAGGAATAGATGTGGACAAGGAGGCAGGTTTATCCACTCTGGCAACTGCAGGGGACTGCACACTTGTCTATGCTTGCATGACAGAGGATGAGGAAGATGAGGAAGGCTTAGTAAGCCGGTCCACCACCTCCTCTGCATGCTGTGGCTGGATAGCATGAGCAAACTCACTAAACTGAGGAAATTATGTCCTGCCTGAGGACTGACCACCATGTCCACCTTTGCCTGTGGACACATTTGTTGCTGGCCCCCTTACAGTGCCAAGGGAGCTTCTGCCTCTCCTTGTTGTCCTCCCAGACATTATTGGGAAGGAGGGGGCGGTGCTTATAAGCAAATGTAAAGAAGAAGTGGAAACCTGTAAGTAGATGCACTTTAATCAATGTAAAGTGGTGTTTGGTGCACTTTAATTTGAGTACTCACACTATACAGATACACTCCACAGATACACTATAATATACTGCAATATAATGCGCCAAACGTACAGTGACGCACAGAACTATATTTCATTAAACTTGCAGAAACGCACACAGAAGTAAATGGCGTTAAAATCTGGCAGTAATGCACACAGAAATAAATGGCGTTAAACTTGCAGTAACGCACACAGAAGTGAATGGCGTTAAACTTGCAGTAACGCACAAAAGATATGGCGTTAAACTGGCAGTAACGCACACAGAACTATATGGCGTTAAACTGGCAGCAACTCACACACAGAATTAAATGGCGTTAAACTTGCAGTAACGCACAAAACTATATGGCGTTAAACTGACAGTAACGCACAAAACTATATGGTGTTAAACTGGCAGTAATGCACACAGAACTATATGGTGTTAAACTGGCAGTAATGCACGAAAAACGATATGGCGTTAAACTGGCAGTAACGTACACAGAACTATATGGCGTTACACTGGCAGTAACGCACACAGAACTATATGGCGTTAAACTCGCAGTAACACACACAGAAGTAAATGGCGTTAAACTGGCAGTAATGCAATCAAATAGACGGTGTTCAACCGTCACTACACTGACACTATCTGAACTGTCCCTACTCTAGCTATACACTAATGCAGGGATCTTCAAACTACGGCCCTCCAGTTGTTCAGGAACTACAATTCCCATCATGCCTAGTCATGTCTGTGAATGTCAGAGTTTTACAATGCCTCATGGGATGTGTAGTTCCGCAACAGCTGGAGGTTTGAAGATTCCTGCACTAATGTAAAGATTACTGACACTGTCTCACGAAACTACACTGAAACTATCTGAGCTGACCCAACTCTAGCTGCACACTATGCAGAGTTGGTCCTCCTCACTACACTCACACTATCTCTAGACTGACACTAAACTAATATTCTACACTGACAATTGAAGCAAAATAGTACAGTATAGCACACTAACTAACTAATAGCACTGAACAGAGCCCTGTTCTAGCTCTCTCCACACCAAAATCACACAGAAAATGGCTGCTATTGAAAGAATACTTTTATACTGTGGGGAGGGAATGAGCCATGATTGGATAAAGTCATGATGACAGTGTCCAATCATGACTCTGACAGTACTCTGTGCAATGATTGGCTGATGCTTTCACTGCTTCAGCCAATCAGGGCTTGCGATGCACTGTTCAGCGACGCAATGCATTGTGGTCGGTTCAGGGGGGGGGGGAGAACAAACGGTCGAATGACCCGTTTGTTCGGATGTTCGCCGAACGTCCAAACAACGAAAGTTCGGCCCGAACTTTTGCTTGGGCTGAGCCGATCGTCCATCCCTAGTGGTGATCCTCAAAAAGTTTGACAGTAAAGTGTTGTATCTTTAGCATTTCTCAGTGTGTATGTGAAAGTTTCCATATTCCGCAGCAAATTTTATTGATTTACTTAAAGTCAACTTAGTGGTAAAAATGTACACTGAACAAATGTCAATAAATTATTAAAGTATCATTTTTGTATCGGGCCCAGTACACCCACAACATGACAGTTCAAACTATTGACATTTCCGATGAGAACTATTTCCAGAAAACTAATTCCAAAACCATAGGTAACTTAACCACTTCAACCCCGGAAGGATTTTCCCCCTTCTTGACCAGAGCACTTTTTGCAATTCGGCACTGCGTCACTTTAACTGACAATTGCGCGGTTGATATCCTTTTTCCCCACAAATAGAGCTGTCTTTTGGTGGTATTTGATCACCTCTGCGGTTTTTATATTTTGCGCTATAAACAAAAATAGAGCAACAATTTTGAAAAAAAAGCAATATTTTTTACTTTTTGCTATAATAAATATCCCCAAAAAATATATTAAAAAAATGTATTTTTCTCAGTTTAGGCCAATACGTATTCTTCTACATATTTTTGGTAAAAAAAAATCGCAATAAGCGTTTATTGATTGGTTTGTGCAAAAGTTATAGTGTCTACAAAATAGGGGATAGTTGGCATTTTTATTAATTATTTTTTTTTTTACTAGTGATGGCAGCGATCAGCAATTTTTATCATGACTGCGACAATACTACGAACAGATTGGACACTTTTGGCGCTATTTTGGAACTATTCACATTTATACAGCGATCAGTGCAATTAAAAATGCATTGATTGCTGTGTAAATGTGACTGGCAGTGAAGGAGTTAACCAGAAGGGGGTGCTGCAGGGGTTAAGTGTGTCCTAGGGAGTGATTCTAACTGTGAGGGGGCTTGGCTATGTGTGACACGACACTTATCACCGCTCCTGATTACAGGGAGTGGTGATCAGTGTCCTGTCACTAGGCAGAATGGGGAAATGCTTGTTTACATCAGCATTTCCCCGTTCTTCCTCTCCGTAAGACGATTGCAGGCATCCCCGCGGACACTGAATCCATGGGACCCGCGGTCAGACTCACGGAGCTCGCAGCGGGCGGGCACACGCCTGTTATCCGAACCTCGCGAGATCACGTACAATAACGTGATTTCCAGAGCGGAGCCAACCTGCGACAGTAAAACTGCGGCGGCTGGTTCGCAAGCAGTTAAAGAGGCGCTCCAGCTGTTTTTGTGTTTATTAAAAGTCAGTCGCTACAAAAACTGTAGCAGCTGGCTTTTAATAAACACATGCTCACCTGTCCTAGGATCCAGTGATGTGCTCACCCTTCTATTCATCTTCTCCTGGGCCGGCATCGCAACTGTGTGCACCCTGTTGTGACAGCTTGTGACTTCACAGCCGGGTGCCCACTGTGCATGCGCGAGTCGAGCTGTGCCTCCTGAATGGTCTGGCAGTCTTCTGGGACCTGTGATGCATCATAGAAGACTACTGGGAGGGAGGGAGAGGAGAACTTTCGTTTGAATCAGCCTAGGCCAGTGATGGTGAACCTTGGCACCCCAGATGTTTTGGAACTACATTTCCTATGATGCTCATGCACTCTGCAGTGTAGTTAAGCATCATGGGAAATGAAGTTCCAAAACATCTGAGGTGCCAAGGCTCGCCATCACTGGCCTAGGCGATCCAAGCGGAAGTGGGAGCAGGTACCTGTCAAAACTAGGAATCATTTTAGAAGTTTATATTTTAGGTGGTGTGACAATATCTAAAACCATAAATTAGGCCAAACAGGTATAGTGGAGGTGGATTTTTCTTTTTTTTTTACCAGAACAGAGACTTCTCAGTTAGCATATTGAGAGAATTCTAAAACCTTCTGGATGCCTGGCAGAGTCTTGGGTGGGTTATTTGCACTTTAATTGTGACTACAGGCCATCCATGGACTGATTGGGTAAACATAGTCGTATGTCTGTATTTACTCTACTCTTTCCCGTGCCTCTTGATGAAAGGGTGGAAGGCTTGATGTAAGGTTCCAGGGGTCCTTCCTAAAAAAAACTCAGGGAGAGGTTACCATTTTCAAGGTCAGCAATTCAATCTTAGAACAAAATCTCTTTTTAAGAGCCAACAGGTGAAGGTTGAGGGATTTGTAAAATAGAGTATAACATGACTGATTAATTAGAGGGTTCACCGTTATGTTAAATAGCAGTCACTAAAACTTTGCAAATGCTAGTAACTTCGTGCTGGATGAATTTTCCAATACTTTGCAAATATCGTGTTTAGTGCATCTTAATATCAACAAGCTATTCCAGGCTTGCAGCTCAAATAAACATATTTTTTTCTGTTTTGTTAGTAAATAGCAGCTCATGCTAGGAATGTTCACCCTAAGCAAGTTCAAAAAGATCTTTACAACATACTGAGGTTCACAAACCTCAGTCTTCCAGCTTGAGCTTTCCAATATTTTCTGAATCCTTGCCTATGCTACCATCTAGTAAACTGCAGTACAATACCTTAATAGTGAAGATGCACCCGTATTTACTGAAAAAGTAGGAGCTTGCTGACCAGTGTGTGATAAATCAGGATTCTTAGAACATCCTGCTTTGTATACAAGTGATTTAAAGGAGGAACATTTGTTTAAAAGTATGTTCACTATTTAACACTAAGAAAAAGTGCCGTACCCTAATTTAGCATAGACCACAAATTGGGTACTCACGTGACTGACTTTTGGTCCTTTATTTGTTTTCTGTGCTGATGAACTGACCCCGGGTCGCTGCTCTCCAGCTTTTGGTCATAGAGCTGTAATTGGTGAGAGAGGGATGGAATCCATGAGAAAATAAGACACTGGCTCATTGGAAACATGTCATTCCATTAACACTGGCATACCTTATAGCACCATCACATACTGAGATCAGTGGGTATCGGTTCCCTTGTAATATGTTGTTGTTCTGAAATGACTTTATCATTGATTAAATACACAGAAGCCTAATCTGTAAAATGTACAGATAAGCAGTTATAGAAAAAACTGGTGTTTTATAAATGTTTTGCTGTGTATTCAGAAAAATCACAATAAGCATGGAATACATTTTTGCTAAAACCATACAAAATACTTTCCTGTCGCATCATGGCAGCATACACTTTGGGTTGTGACTCCACCCCCACAACCTGATAGGACCACGTAACTATAAGTTGCAGAAAGGGCCCCCGCCCCAGTATTCTCTTATTTTTCCTCACCTGTCAGGACCAAATGGATTAAGAAGCACCCCCTTACCGCTTCGCCCAAGCCAGGTTCTAGCCTCTCCTGGGTGGAAGTCCTTACCTGTAAAGCCTCTAAACGAGCTAGGTGGAAGGAGCCCCACTCTGGTGATCTCAGGGGTATGTCAGCAGCTTTAGTATAAGCCTTAAACAGGCTTAGTTGTTTTGCAGCGGTCTCCAAGATTCTGTTTCCCTCACTGGGCGGCGGCCAGGGCGGCAGCTTTAAAAACCTCCTGATGCTGTTTTTCTCTGCTCCTGCCCGTTCACTGTGTGTTTGGCTGCCTGTGTGCTCTGTCAGTGGTCCTGGTGTTCCCCCCTTCTGGGTAAGTGGCTGTCTTATCGCATGTACACTCTTCTTGTCTTACACTGCAGGTTCTTACCTTCCTGTCTCTCTTAGGTGAATCACTCTTTTTCTCTATGGAGGCCGCTGCCCCAGCAGATCACCATCAGCCTAATAGGTAAGGGGGGAGGATCCTTTTGGTAAGAAGTGAAGATTGAAAAAGAGAGCAGGATTCCACTAACGCTGCCTAAATTGGTCAGCCCTATCAGGTCCTCAAGATCGTCCGAATCAAGATGAAGAGAGACCTCGCACAGGAGAAGCCGCTCTGGCCACAGACGAAGCCGCTCACAAGGAGGAAGTCGCTCAGGCCACAGGGGAAGTCGCAGAAGGAGTCAATCCAAATCCTACTCAAGACATAGCCACTCTTATCGCAGAAGATCCCCTGCACGAAGACACCAGTCACCAGTGCACCCCTCCTGTCCTGTCGGACGCTGCTAGGTTTGCAGGGCCACCGCCCTACCAGATAAACTGGCTTGTCGCAGATGCGTCGACGAACCCACCAAAGGGAAAGAGCCAGACGCCATAGAACTCTCCGGAGTCTCAACTCCGCAAGTCTCAACTCCTGATGCGGAGTTTACAGCCCAAAGCGCCTCACCCACTCATCCCAGTGCATCAAGGGAACAAGAACTCCCGTCTGACACCGAAGAGCTGGAAAGATCAGCAGGATTCGATTTTTCGCTAATAGAACCATTTGTTAAATCAGTCAAGGAAGCGATAAACTGGGAGGAGCCCAAGGAGACCCAACAGAAACAGAGGAAAAATGTCCCAAATCTCAAGAGTTCCAGAGGCTTTCCTGTTCAACGACGAGTTAGATGAGCTGATCAAGGAGGAATGGCAGAATCCTGAAAAGAAGACTAGTCTAACTAACAGACTTGCCAAATTGTACCCGCTCAAGGAGCCCAAGGTGTCCCCTCTAGTCTCCCCTCCACCTCCAGTAGTAGACGCAGCCTTGATGCGTCTAGCTAGACATGTGACGCTCCCTATCGAAGACGCGGTGACATTTAGAGACGTGCTCGATAGGAAAGTTGACACTGACCTTAAAAGAGCTTACATATTTGCGGGAGGTGCCTGCAGACCAGCCTTAGCACTGACCGCGGTGGGAAGAGCTATCTCCAGTTGGTCCTTGAGCACTGCAAAACTCGCTGCTGAGGGCGCGGACCAAGAGCAGATAGTCAAGGCCTTACAAGAACTTAGCCTTAGAAAAGAAAAGCTGCGCTATATTAAGTCCAAACCAGCAAAAGTAACCGAGATTTACATCCACGGCAGTAGGGGATTGCGGTACACAGACAATTCATCTGGGTATATCAGTCTGGACGTTCCTTTAACCAAGCAAAGGCCGTGGCTGGGTTATAGCCATCTGCATGCTTTTGCTTGCCATCTGGTAAGCAAGTTTTTTATTAGGTGGTGGCACTTAAGTTTGCATCAAGCTCATCTGGGTATCTGTTTTTTTGGACTCTGTTCATGCATATTAACATCTTGTTAATTTAAACCATTGCTGGTTTGGACTTTATATAGCGCAGCTTTTCTTTTCTATTCCAATTTTGTGTTATTCTGCAAATAAGCTGCTGCTCTTTGGACTTTGTTTTATTATATATTCCTTTTTATTTTTAAATCAATATATTGTTACTTGGATCTAGCGCGTTTTTTTCCTTTTATAAGAACTTAGCCTTGCAGGGGATTTTGTAGCAGAAGCTTCTGTGGACACTATTAGATCTGCATCAAGGTCCATGCTGGCCTCTGTAATGGCCAGAAGGGCGCTATGGCTAAAGCCCTGGTTGGCAGACCCCGCCTCTAAGTCCAACTGGTACCGAATACCGTATGACGGGGAAAACCTCTTCGGGATGAAGTTGTATACAGCAATTTCGAAAGTGATAGGCGGAAAGTCAGGCCTTATCCTTTAGAACAAAAGACCGAAACAGCAGAGACCGCCTCCCTTCAGACGCAATTTCCGGGAGAGATACAGGGATGCAAAATCCTATAGGCCTGGGAAGGAATATAGAAGGAGCTGGAAGAACCCTCAGACGTCCTTTCTTAAATTCCAGAAACCCAAAACCCCCGCCTCCGGCGACCAGAAGTCCTTTTGAAGGTGTGCCCACCCAGCCAGCGGTAGTGGGTGCCAGACTCACAAAGTTCAGGCTGTTTTGGGCGGAAACAATAAAAGACCCATGGACGGTGGCCACCATCCAATTCGGGCACAGATGGTCATTCAAAAGACCCCCCCCAAGGGATCAGTTTTGCTCAACCAAACTACCACCATCCCCGGAGAAAAAGCTGTCATTAATCCAGTACATCCAGGATCTTCTTCAAAAACAGGCAATAGTGGAGGTTCCGCTAACACAAAGAGGCAAAGGCTTCTACTCCCCGCTTTTCTTAGTCAAAAAGAAGTCAGGGGATTTGCGTCCGGTCTTGGACCTGAAAAACCTCAACCGATCAATCCAGATAGAGTCGTTCAAAATAGAAAGCCTACAATCGATCCTCCAAGCAATAAACCTCGGAGATTGGATGCTTTCAAACGACCTCCAGAACGCATATCTGCATATCCCTATCCACGCCACATTCCAGAAATTCCTTCATTTCACCTTAAACCATCGGGACTGCCAATTCAGAAGCCTCCCGTTCGGGATTTCTACCGCACCCAGGACATTTACGAAGGTCCTGTTACCTGTAATAGCTTACTTGAGGGAGAAAGGACTAAGGGTCCACCATTACCTGGACGATGTCCTGCTTCTCTCAGACGGCCAGGAGTCTCTCATCCAACATCAGGAAATTCTAGTCTCCACACTGCAGGGTCTAGGGTGGCTAATAAATTGGAAGAAAAGCAATATCCAGCCCACCCCAGAGAATGGTCTTCCTGGGAGCAGAACTGGGCACCAGGGCGAATACAGTGGAGCTCCCTCCAGAAAAAATACCTCTCCTAATCCAGAGAGTGAGGAAGTCAATCACAACCACAACATTACCAGCCAGAGCATGCCTCAGTATCTTAGGCTCACTATCAGCGACCATTCCAATGGTCCAATGGGCACAATGGAACTCAAGACCCCTCCAAATCTCCTTTCTGCGCCAGTGGGATGGCACGTCTATGTCCCAGCCGATCTCCATCTCAGAGGAGGTCAAGCAATCACTGCGATGGTGGACATGGCCTCACAACTTGAAGAGATGCAAGCACATAGTCACACCTCTGCAGGAGACAGTGACCTCAGATGCCAGCATGGGGGGGTGGGGGGCACACCATCAGAACTACGCGGCTCAGGGCCGCTGGCCATTCAGGTCACAGGATTCAGTTTCGAACGTGCTGGAAATGAAGGCAGCATTCCAAGCTCTTCTGGCCTTCAGCCCTCACCTGAGGGGGAAGCAGGTCCTTCTGAGAATGGACAACAGAGTGGCTGTCGCCTACATCAATAGGCAGGGGGCACCAGAAGCAGCTCCATGATGCAGGAGGTCCATCCTGTTATAGAATGGGCACAGCTGAACCTGTCAGACTTGAGGGCGTTTTACGTCCCGGGAGCCCAGAACCTCTTGGCCGACTCACTGAGCAGGAGCTTCATCTCCAACAACGAGTGGTCCCTGAGTCCCCAGGCGTTCGCTCCCATATCTCGGACCTGGGGATCACTGGATATAGATCTCGCAGCAACACCAGCAAATATGAAATGCCCGAGATTCTTGTCAAGAATTCCCTTTCCTACAGCAGAGGGAACGGATTGCCTCCAACACCCCTGGAGTTTTCGCTGGGACTCATCCTCCCCTTCGGTATTACAAATTCTAGAATTTCTACAGTCGGGCTAGGAAAAGGCCTTAGGTCAAGCACCCTGAAGGTTCAAGTGTGGGCCCTATCCGCCTTGACAGGAGTTAAATGGGCACAAGGGCCTGCCTAAAACTAAGGCCCCCTAGAAAACCTTCCTTCCCAGTCTGGGACCTCTCAGTTGTTCTGGAAGCCTTTTCAATTGAACCTTTCTTCCCGCTCAAGAACATCTCCCTCTGGGACCTAACACTAAAGGTTTCATTCCTGATAGCCATAACATCGGCTAAAAGGGTGTCAGAAATGCAAGCTTTGTTGGTTAATGAACCGTACCTGATCGTTTACCCAGACAGATTAGTCCTGAGGCCTTCAGATCGCTTCATCCCCAAAGTATCCTCATCCTTCCATTTCAACCAAGAGATTAATCTCCCAGCACTTGTCTCGGATCAGGGTAACCCTCATTAGACGTCAAGGACAACATCTTGGAGTACCTCTCGGCAACCAGATCCATCAGAAAAACTGAGAGCCTTCTAATTATCCTGCATGGATTCAAGAGAGGTCAGGCGGCATCTTCACGCAGCATTGCGTCATGGCTAGTAAAAGCCTTAAAGAAGTCTTATTCGCTAAGTAACCATCAGATACCTGAGGGCTTAAAGGCACATTCCACCAGGGCAGTGGCAACTTCCTGGGCGGCCTACTGTAGAGTCTCGGCAGAAACCATTTGCAGAGCGGCCACCTGGTCTTCCAGGAACACCTTTATATCTCATTATAAGGTGGATTCCGCTCGCTTGTCCACAGTGGATTTCGAAAGAACTGTTTTCCAGGCCTACTCTTCTATTCTTTGTTAATAAACTTAATTTGCATTCCCACCCAGTTGCGAGTTATTCCCCAAAGTGTATGCTGCCATGATGAGACAGGAAAACGGAAAATTGTATACTCACCTTTCCGTAATTTTCCTTTCCTGTCGCATCTTCATGGCAGCATACAATAGCCCACCCTTCTGAGGTGATGTGTATATATACAGAGAATACTGGGACGGGAGCCCTTTCTGCAACTTATAGTTATGTGGTCCTATCAGGTTGTGGGAGCGGAGTCACAACCCAAAGTGTATGCTGCCATGAAGATGCAACAGAAAAGGAAAATTACGGAAAGGTGAGTATACAATTTTCCATTTTATAGCTTTTCATGTGTGCAGTGCTCCCCTAACATACAACAAACACTCATACTAGTGTTTACAAAATCAAATTTTGCATTATCTTACATATAATAGCATTTCCATACAAACTTGAATCTTCAATTATAAAAACTGCTAAGGAGAACTTTGCATGTTGCCAATGTTGGTCCTTGTGAGATCATAAGATGCTTCCATTGTACTAAGTTAAATGTCTTTCTTTAGTTTGTGATTCCTATTCATATATTATAAGCTATTGAATCTATGGACATGAGCAGAATTTTTGTCTCCTCTAGTACGGTTTAGCTGTGTGAATAAGCAGGTAGTGCAGATCTCTAGCCCAATGGTCTTTGAGCTTGCTGCCATTTTCCCTGAAATTCCATTATGTTTAGAGACACCTGTACTGTGGAAAACTGTACCCAGAAAGAGTATAAACAGTGAAAATGGGCTAATTCACCAATATTGCCTGTATACTCCCTGCAGCTGATTTTTTTCCTCATTCCTGACTTTCCATGATTTGTTCTGCACCGTGTCTCTGTGTGGAGGCAACCATCTTGGTAGAGGAATGTTCCTTCCTCAAATCAGAGCTGTTGACTGCTAGGGTACTATTCAAGAAGCAGCAAAGGTGCAGAAAGCACAAATCTACATAATGAATGAAGCAGAAGCAGGGTGATCTTTGTTCTGCCATTAATCACAAACAGCTCCCTCTCAAGCAAGGCCTCAGGCAAACAATGAACAGCATAAGAGGTGGTCAGACAACAAATAGGGGGTGCCGCTCAAGGCTCTAGCCTGTAGTACCCCACTGGGAGTGCTGGCAAGGACAGAGCTCATCCCAGCTCCAATAACCACCAGACAAAAAAGTCCTATGTGCCGCACAACACTGCAAGACCCTGTGGATATGTAAATGACAGCCTCAGCCTGGGCTCCAGCCAAGCCACACCCCCAATGCATTTTATAACGCCCCAGGGGGTGGGCGGAGTGAAACAAGTTGGGGATGTGGTTTGGCTGGAGCCTGGGCTGAAGCTGTCATTTAACATATCCACAGGGTCTTGCAGTGATGTGCAGCGCATAGGACCTTTTTTGTCTGGTGTAGCACCAAATCTTGCTCCAAATCTAATAAGACAAGCAGTCGGAGCCAGCAGTACTTAGGGATGGGCGAACAGTTTGGCCCCAACAATAGTTCGGACCGAACTTTGGTTGTTCGGACATTCGGCGAACAACGAACATTATTGTTCACGGCAAATTCGAAAGCCGCGGAACACCGTTAAAGTCTATGGGACACTAGCTTGAAAAACTAAAAGTGTTCATTTTAACGGCTTATATGCACGTTATTGTCATTAAAAGTGTTTGGGGACCCGGGTCCTGCTCCAGGGGACATATGTCAATGCAAAAAAAAAGTTTTAAAAACGCCATTTTTCCGGGAGCAGTGATTTTAATAATGCTTAAAGTGAAACAATAAAAATGAAATATTCCTTTAAAATCGTGCCTGTGGGGTGTCTATAGTATGCCTGTAAAGTGGCGCAGTTTCCGCGTGTTTAGAACAGTACCACAGCAGAATGACATTTCTAAAGGAAAAAAGTCATCTAAAACTGATCGTGGCTGTAATGAATTGTCGGGTCCCCGATAAAGATGAAACTCATTGAAAAAAAACACATGGGTCCCCCCCCCAGTCCATTACCAGGCCCTTTTGGTCTGGTATGCATATTAAAGGGAACCCCGAACAAAATTTTTTTAAAAACATTGCATGGGTGTCCCCCCAAAATCCATACCAGGCCCTTCAGGTCTGGTATGGGAATTAAAGGGAACCCTGCGCCAAATTGAAAAACAAATGGCGTAGGGGCCCCCCAAAATCCATACCAGACCCTTATCTGAGCATGCAACCTAGTAGGCCGCAGGAAAGGAGGGGGGGCGAGAGAGCGCCCCCCCTCCTCCTGAACCATACCAGGCCACATGCCCTCAACATGGGGAGGGTGCTTTGGGGTAGCCCCCCAAAGCACCTTGTCCCCATGTTGATGGGGACAAGCGCCTCATCCCCACAACCACCGGGCAAGGTCTGCGGGCGCGGGGCTTATCGGAATCTGGAAGCTCCCTTTACCAAGGGGACCCCCAGATCCCGGCCACCCCCCATGTGAATTGGTAACGGGTACATTGTACCCCTACTACTTCACAAAAAAAGTGTCAAAAATTGGAAAAAAGACAGGAGACACTTTGGGACAAGTCCTTTATTAAAAAAAAAAATGTCCCATGATGTAAATCCATCTCACAACACCGCCGACACGAAAAAAAGACTTGGGGACAAGGTGTTTTGGGGGGCTACTCCAAAGCACCCTCCCCATATTGAGGGCATGTGGCCTGGTATGGTTCAGGAGGAGGGGGGCCGCTCTGTCCTTAAAATCCATACCGATTTTGAGGGGGGATTTTGGGGGGACCCCTACGCCATTTTTTTTATTTGATGCAGGGTTCCCCTTAATTTCCATACCAGACCTGAAAGGCCTGGTATGGATTTTGGGGGGACCTCCACGCAATTTTTTTTTACATTTTTGGTTTGAGGTTCCCCTTAATATTCATACCAGACCCAAAGGGCCTGGTAATGGACTGGGGGGGAACCCATTCCGTTTTTTTCAATGAGTTTTATCTATATTGCTGAGACCCAACAATTCATTATAGCCGCAATTAGTTTTAAATTACTTTTTTCCTTTAGAAATTTAATATTGCTGTGGTATGGTTATAAACACGGGAAAACTGCGCAACTTTACAGGCATACTATAGACATCCCCCAGGCACGATATTTAAAGCAATATTTCATTTTTATTGTTTCACTGTAAGCATTATTAAAATCACTGCTCCCAAAGAAAGCCGTTTTTAAAACTTTTTTTGCATTGATACATGTCCCCTGGGGCAGGACCGGGTCCCCAAACACTTTTTATGACAATAACGTGCATATAAGCTTTTATAATTAGCACTTTTGATTTTTCATGTTCGTGTCCCATAGACTTTAACGGTGTTCGCGTGTTCGTCCAAATTTTTTACCTGTTCGCATGTTCTGGTGCGAACCGAACCGGGGGGTGTTCGACTCATCCTTACTTAAGATGATCTAAAGCTGGCCATACATTATACAAATTTCTTATTCAATTTCCTTTAGATTTACCTTTAACTATGTAGTGCAAGGGCCAGCCTGATTCCATACAAATTGAAAGTGTTTGTTTAGGTGTGACCTCATATTATATGGTTTTGGTAAATCTACAGGAAAATTGTATAATATATGGCCAGCCTTAAGGCAGGCCATAGGTGGTGTGATTTTCTTGCGGTTGCAGGAAATAAAATTGCTATATTTCCAAATCAACACAGTCAGTGTTGATGGGGAATTCCTCCCGCAGAGCTATTGTGTGTGTGTGGGGGGGGATGGGGGGGGCAGACCCTGCAGGAAGAACTCAGTGATTATTGTTAGCGGCTAGCAATAATCGCATCGCGAAAATCCGACATGCTGATTGTACCCAAGTCAGGCGATGGATCGACTTGGTACATTCAGCCCGCCCATAGATGTTTCGAATCTTTCGGGCCCTACTGAAGCGGCCGACATTCAAACCATCTATGGCCAGCTTAACACTGCAAAATAGACAGCTATGAGGCTACAGAACAGTGCCAAGGTACACTCACATACCAGAAACAGCGCTGTTATTTTAGTACAAATTGAAGATGAAAGAAACAATGTTCAGAGTACTGCTTAGGCACAATTAATGTTTCCAGATATTCCCTATAAGGCAGCAAATCCTCACTTTTTGAATTCATGTCCATTTTTAAAGAAATTCATATCAGAGTGGGGAAATCCACTCATAGTGAACCATAACCTACCCAAAGCAACCGCCATTCAAAACGTTTCATAACAACTGTGTAAAGCAGTTAAAAATGAAATAATATTATGAATGGTAATACAATATTAATAGTACCCTTTGATTTTTTGTTTCATGTATAGGGCCACATATAGCTCACAAGCTACCGCATGGAGAGTGAGAAGGCATTTTCATGCCTTGAAAGAAGCCGTGAGCCTCAGGCAGTCTCTTTGTAAGGTGTATACATATCAGCACAGATATGTAAAATGAGCTGATTACTGTCTCTTACACAGGAAGTGTGAGGAATACAAACTGACTAGCTGCTTCCTTCTGCTGCTCAGAAATAGACAAAAACAGAAGTGGTAACACAAAAAGCTGCATTTCCGTGTACAAAGTATTAGAGGATCTTGCGTCTGCAGCAACATGTAAGATTGGGGGATATGTGTAGCTAATATAATTTATGTGTGTGTGTGTGTATTTTAAAGGACCACCAATCACCTGTCACTCTCTATAACACTGGGGAAGTCAGAAGTCTGTGTAAAATGTATGTGTACAAATGACTGGCTGTTGTAACGTTTTTTTTTTTTTCTTCTTTCTTTCAGGTCGACGGGTCATGGGAAATCTTATTAAAGTTTTAGGAAAAGATTTAGAAAACTGTCCACATTTTTTTTTGGATTTTGAAAGTAAGTGAGATGTTTGTTTACTTGTATAGTAGCTTTGACTATCTCCAAGTAACAGGTTAAAAAATATTTACGGGGAGTCAGAGAGAACCATTGCAGCTAAATAGGTGGTATGGTGCGGGTCTGAAACAGGAGCAATGTCTTTTTATTGCAATACGAACTTGGGATTTTTACATTCACCTGCAAACCATGTAAACAGTAACAGCGTGATGTATGAATTGTGATGCATACTGACAGAACTAGTAACAAATGGAGTGTAAAGGAAAGGAATAGAGTATGCAAAGAAAAGGGAGCGCCTGAGGGAAATTATAGAGTATGATGCTGACTGAGATCAAGCATAAAATGTGCAGCAGTACCCCTCAGCACTGTCTTACACAAGTACAGTAGGCATGCAAGCTAGGCATGTGCTTCCTTTATTTCATTTGTGGTTTTTTTCTTTTTGCTGTTTACCAACCAGCTATGATTTATAATCAAAATGAGTCATTAAAGTCATTGATATTTTTAATAAAACTGGTGTTCCAAACCATTTATATAAGGAAAACCTACACTGAACTAGTATAGTGGTGGAATACGTTTAATCTGCCCTTTGAGCACTGCTAAAATGGTAACATAGTAATCGTGATCCACTGTATAGCAAGACAGATGGGGCAGTATGGTCAGGAGGGAGTTCACACTGCATAAGAGCATTAGATAGGTGTCCACATATCTGACCCAAGCTGAAACCATAATTCATAAGGCCCCATGCACGCTGGTTTCTTGTAAACGCTGTTTATCCTAACAGAAGAAAATCTGTTAAAGATTTGAAGAGTTTATCAGTGTTTGGAGTTTGGGCATTTATTTCATTGGCTAGAATTTTTATTTTTTTCTAGCCATTGAAATAAACGCTGAAGTGCTAAACGTGCCTATTGTTTAGGCTCGTTTTACAGCATTGAGCGTCAAAATTCGCCTCTTCTGAATGCGATTTTAGGGCATTCAGAAAACATCCCGCTGATAAACTGTTTAAATTGTCCATGTGTGCATGAACACATAGAATAACATTAGGGGAGTTCAATGTCAGAAAAAAAAAAAAAACGCCAAAACTCACAGAAACGTGAGTTTTAACAGCAGCAGTGTGCATGAGGCCTAATGGAGTCTCTGCAGAGTTTCCAATTGCCTAAGAAGTCTCATACAAAAATGTGGTTCAGGTAACTGTGTAACAATCGAAGGATATTAACTGTAAAATAAAGACATTTTTTAGGGGGCAGTCTTACTTTGATAGCAGAATGTCTTCATTATACATTAAGTCACTATTATATGCAGTCATATATATAATCACTTAATTCAATATAAACTTATATAAGATAATATCCCTTCTGTATTCCATAACATGTGCAATAGTAATACAAATAATAACAATGGCTACATTTTCTGTGAGAAATCTTCCTCTACTGCCCTTAAACCCATTCTGATGCAAGGTTTACTACACCAGTGACTTTCCCTAATTACAGTCTCGGCTCACATGACCTGAGCACATGAGCCTTATCAGATACCTCCATTGAGTGGGTGAAATTACAAATGATTAACTTCCTGTTGACATGGGAATATGCAAAGAGAACCTGCCTGGGTCAAGCAGGTTGATGGGGGTGCAAGGAGAAATCATTATTCAAACCTAAAATTATGTGTAGCACCTTCCCTTTAAAGTTGAAGCTTGGTATAGCACAACAAAAGCAGTCACTCCAGTTTTTAAATTTCTCCCAGCCCCCCCCTCGAATTATATCTCAGAAATCGTAAGTAATGATCACCTTCTAAAACTTTCTCACAAATAAGTTCTATGTGTTTGTGTTGGGCACTTCCCTTAGGTGCTTTTTGTGCTTCTTCAATTTTATTTATATCGGTTATTTAAAGAAAACCTCCCCTTTCCCCATTTCTGTTTTATAATCCTTTCTAAACTTCCCTGTTTAAATATTTTATACTTTAGTCATTTTTTATCCATCTACTAATTACTATAAAATATTCTTCTAAAAGGTATCTTGATAATATGCAATTACTTTGCACATACTCAGTTGTCCGCATCATTCTACAGTATTTATTAATTTCAGGTACTCCTATAGAGCTGTCAATTTACGCAGCGCTTTACATATGCGTTGTACATTCACATCAGTCCCTGTCCTCAAGGAGCTTATGATCTAAGGTCCCTAACTCACAATCATACATATACATAGGGCCAATTTAGACAGGAGCCAATTAACCTACCAGCATGTCTTTGGAGTGTGGGAGGAAACCGGAGTACCGGAGGAAACCCACTCAGACACAGGGAGAACATGCAGACTCCAGACAGGTAGTGTCATGGTAGGGATTCCAACCAGCGACCCTTTTGCTGCTAGGCGAAAGTGCTGACCACTACACCACTGTGCTGTATCGTGTTTCAATATCCAAAATGCACAATATATAAAAAAACACATTAACCAAATATAATTTTTTTTAACACATTAAACACATTTAACCTTTTTAGAAGTGACCTAACATCAATTAGATTATTTAATTAAATAACATTTATCTTCAAAAGAACAGCCATATATTGGCAGGTAGTATTCTACCAGTGGTCAGCAGCTAAAACATTATAAGCTCTTGTTCTAATACAGCCATTGTTGAATTGTGTAATTTGTATACCTTCTTGCAGTGTGAGAGTGATATCTAAACTCCCAGTCTCCGTGCTAATGCTCTATGTATGTCACTGTAAGGCTATTACTCACATTTCATGGTTGTAAAGAAAGGCTATTAATGTACACTGAAGTCTGTCTGTATGATTTTGGCCATCACTTAGCTCTTATGCTTATTCCTCTAAGCTCAAATGTGCTGAGATATACTTAGCTTACACGTAAAAAAGAAAGTACAATTTTAATTACTTTTTACATGTAGATGTCTATAAAATTATGGTTTACATAATTTTTATTATTTGTATTAAATTGTTATTGAACAAAAAAATGAATGCAGCATGCATTCACTCCATTTGCAAAGCATGCCTGCTTGTTTGATGTCAACCTGTGTGTAAAACACTAAGCCTGAGTGTACCTTTTCTGCTTAGAGTGAGGGAGAATGTTTGTCTCCTCTCAAAGTCATTCAGTTGTGTGTAACAATCAAATCTATATGCTCTTTATAATAAGCAAAAATAGGTGTATGGAAAATCCCTATGTTCCCTTTAAAGTGGAACTATGCTGTATCTGAGCACCACAAACCAAAAGCACTATAAAACTCATTTTTAATATTTAAAGCAAACTCCCCCATCCATCCGTGTCTCCATGCTTTATTTTGCTGAAAAAAATCACTTAGAAAAACACCACCCTAGCATTTCTGGCAGTGGTCATCTTGATAAAGGGCAGATGATTCATATATATATATATCCACTGTATCCAGTTTAGCTATATCTGAGTGCAGGCTGTTCCTGGTGTACTTTTTTTAATATACTTCAGACAGGCAGGTTATTCAGTTAGCTGCAGTGTATTTAATATATATATACAGCCAGTCTCGTATATGCATATATATATATATCCACTGCATCCAGTTTAGCTATATCTGACTGCAGGCCATTCCTGGTGTACTTTTTCTAATATACTTCTGGTGGTGTACACAGTACACAATACATACAGTGCACCCATAGTTGCTATTAGACTTCTGGTGGTGTACACCGTATACACCCATAGTTGTTATTACACTTCTTTTAGTGTACAGTGTACCCTGCACCCCTAGTGCAGTTGCTACTACTTTTCTGGTGGTGTACACAATATAGTACACCCATAGTTGTTATTACATTTCTGTTGGTGTACACAGTACCGTGCACCCCTAGTGCAGTTGCTACTACTTTTCTGGTGGTGTACACAGTACACAATACATACAGTACACCCATAGTTGTTATTACACTTCTGTTGGTATACACAGTACCGTGCACCCGTAGTGCAGTTGCTAGTGCTACTACTTTTCTGGTGATGTACACAGTACACAATGCATACAGTGCACCCATAGTTGTTATTAAACTTCTGTTGGTGTACACCAGTGGTTCTCAACCTGGGGGTCGGGACCCCCTCGGGGGTCAAACGATGATTTGCCAGGGGTCACCGAATCCTGGGCTGTTCCTGAAGCCCGCAACGCTCTCCAAACCTTTTTGAGGCCGCCCAGCTGGGCTGTTCCTGGTGCCCGCGGCCGCCCATTCAGTTAACGGCATGGCTGGAGGGCAGAGACTAGAGGTCAGCTGACTGGTGAGGAATATGAAGTGGAAAGGGCTGGAGGAGACTCTATCTCCTGATTTCAACATAGGTGTTACTGCTACGAGACACCACAAAGTCGGAGACACAGTGAAGCCAGAGACACATTGAGTAACACTACCTGTGATTATAGTTGCCATTAAAAGTCCCCACTACAGTTCTCAGATCAGCAGATGACCTTGATCAAGAGCACCTAAGTTGGCCGATCAGAACTCCCTGCAGCATTGCCACTCATCCCAACTCCCCGCCAGCACTACCACTCATCCCATTACCCCCACCCCCTCCACCAAGGACTAAGAGAAGGAATAAAAATAGAGAATACATGGAAGCGAGAGGAAAAAGAGGGGAAGGAACAAAGAAAAAGGGAGAGAAAGAATATGAGAAAGGGGCAGGCAAAAAAACCCAAGAAATTAGGATAGATAAAAGGGAAAGAAAGGAGAACAAAGAGAAAGAGTGGTACATCCTAAAATGTACCATAAGGGGTTTTAATACTATACGAGTGGAAGGGACTCGGGGAGCGCTAAATGTCTGTGGGTTAGGGGTGCAAATTACTTGTCTTGCCTTGCGTCTTGACAACCCACGCTACGAAAATAATTTTAATGTTAGGGGTCCCCACAACATGGGAAATTTTATCAAGGGATCACGGCACTAGTAAGGTTGAGAACCACTGGTGTACACAGTACCGTGCACCCCTAGAGCAGTTGCTACTACTTTCCTGGTGGTGTACACAATACATACAGTGCACCCATAGTTGTTATTTCACTTCTGTTGGTGTATACAGTACCGTGCACACCTAGTGCAGTTGCTACTACTTTTCTGGTGGTGTACACAATACATACAGTGCACCCATAGTTGTTATTACACTTCTGTTGATGCACGGTACACAGTACCGTGCACCTCTAGTGCAGTTGCTACTACTTTTCTGGTGGTGTACACAGTACACAATACATACAGTGCACCCATAGTTGCTATTAGACTTCTGGTGGTGTACACAATACCGTTCACCCCTAGTGCAGTTGCTACTACTTTTCTGGTGGTGTACACAATAAAGTACACCCATAGTTGTTATTACACTTCTGTTAGTGTACAGTGTACCCTGCACCCCTAGTGCAGTTGCTACTACTTTTCTGGTGGTGTACACAATACATACAGTACACCCTTAGTTGTTATTACACTTCTGTTGGTGTACACAGTACCGTGCACCCATAGTGCAGTTGCTAGTGCTACTACTTTTCTGGTGGTGTACACAGTACACAATACATACAGTGCACCTATAGTTGTTATTCAACTTCTGTTGGTGTACACAGTACTGTGCCCCCCTAGTGCAGTTGCTACTACTTTCCTGGTGGTGTACACAATACATACAGTGCACCCATAGTTGTTATTACACTTCTGTTGGTGTACACAGTATCCTGCACCCCTACTGCAGTTTCTACTACTTTCCTGGTGGTGTACATAATACATACAGTGCACCCATAGTTGTTATTACACTTCTGTTGGTGTACACAGTACTGTGATCCCCTAGTGCAGTTGCTACTACTTTTCTGGTGGTGTACGCAGTACACAATACAGTGTAGTGTGGTTTTGCTAAACAAAATTTACAGCATGTCTGGAAGGCCACCAAGGAGAGGCAGATGCTCACAGGCCACTAAAAGAGGGCAAGCAGGTTCTGTGTCTACAGTCGACAGTGCTGGTCGTGGACACGGTGCATCCTCAGCACGTGGTCGTGGGGCACGATTGTCCTTTTTTTCTGCAGCTGGCCATGTTATTGAGCCACAACATGCAGAAGAGTTGGTGGAATGGATAACAAAGCCCTCCTCATCCTCCTCATCCTCTGTCACCCAGGCTCAGAGTAGTTTGGTTGCCAATGCAGCTGCCAAAGTGGCCTATTCCATCGGCTCTATGTCAACAGTCACTCCTTTCCTAGCCCCACCATCATGCACGGAGGAGTCCCCCAAACTTTTCGACCACAGTGTCGGGTACATACTGCAGGAGGATGCGCAGCGATTTGAAGGCTCCGATGATGGTACCCAGGTTGAGCAAGGGAGTAACGTGAGCCTAGAGAGAGGGGGTACCCAAGAAGGTCAAGAAACTGGCAGTCATGTTCCACCGAGCTGCAGCATACTGCCAAGTTTGCTCCAGTGATGAGGAGGGAGGGGATGATGAGGTCGCTGACTCTACTTGGGTGCCTGATAGAAGAGAGGAGGAGGCACATCTCCAACGAGGCAGGATGCCCTCCAGGGGGCAGCTTAAGGGCAGCCATCCTATTGCATCACACCGCAGAGCTAAGCAGGTGCAGAGCGCTGCTGACTCCCCACATAATTTGAAAAGTTCTTTGGTGTGGGCCTTTTTTGACACGTGTGCAGCAGATCGCACCGTTGCTGTTTGCAACATATGTCTGAAGCGTATCAAGCGTAGCTAAAACAGCAGCCACTTGGGCACCACATGCTTGACCAGACATATGACGACCTCCCATGCAGTCTGTTGGCAACAGCACTTAAAAGACCCACATCAAAGAATAAGGCGGACCTCTTCTTGCTCCTCATCAGCTGGGATCTCCAACCCCACTATACCTCCAGTCCTTTCAGAAACCTGCACTGAGAGGAATGAAGGTATAGAAATAGGTGTCCCAAGTACTTGCGGCCAATCTGCTAGCTGTACACCAACATCGGATTTTAGCAGGCAAATTTCCCTACCCCAGTTGCTAAACCGTCGAAAGAAATTCAGTCCCAGCCATCTACATGCTCAGCATCTGAATGCTAGCTTGGCCAAATTGCTAGCACTGCAACTGCTGCCTTTTCAGCTGGTAGACTCTGCCCCCTTTTCGTGAATTTGTGAACCTCAGTGTCAAGTTCCCAAACGCCATTTCTTTTTACGGAAGGCCATTCCGGCTCTCTACCAGCATGTGGAAGGCAATGTCTTTGCCTTGTTGGACAGGGCGGTCAGCAGTAAGGTGCATATTACTGCTTACTCATGGTCCAGCAGGCATGGACAGGGATGTTACCTTTCTTTCACGGCACACTGGGTAACTCTGCTGGCAGCTGGGAAGGATGCAGGACAGGGTTCAGTATTGTTGGAGCTTGTTCTGCCACCACGCCTCCAAAATGCTAGTGGTGATTCTGCCACAGCTCTCTCCTCCACCCCCTCCTCTTCTTCTTCCTCTATGGCCTCTTCCTCTGCAGATTTCTCCTCTGAACCAGCGGTGCTCTGTAGATGTTCAAGGGGCTACGCAAGCACTCAGGCAAAAAGATGCCATGCGGTGCTTGAGTTGGTCTGCTTAGGGGGCAGGAGTCACACTGGGGCAGAGATTCTGTCAGCTTTGCAGGGGCAGGCTCAGAGGTGGTTGACGCCACGCCAGCTTCAGCCAGGAATGGTTGTATGCGACAATGGCACCAACCTCTTCTCTGCCCTCCGACAGGGACACTTGACCCATGTTCCCTGTTTGGCTCACGTCCTGAATTTGGTGGTGCAGCGGTTCTTGAGCAGGTACACTGGCTTACAGGATCATCTGAGGTAGGCCAGGAAAGTCTGTGGTCATTTGCGCCGGTCATATAATGCCAGTTCTCGGCTGGCTGACATTCAAAGAGAATGCAACCTGCCCAAGAACTGACTCATTTGTGACATGCCCACCAGGTGCAACTCAACATTGGCAATGCTGCAGCGGCTGCACACGCAGCAGAGGGCCATCAATGAGTACCTGTGTGAGTATGGCACCAGGACAGGGTCTGGGGAGCTTGGCTTTATTTCGCCACGCCAGTGGCTACTGATCAAGGATGCATGCACTGTCCTGTCACCATTTGAGGAGGCCA
Source organism: Lithobates clamitans (assembly GCA_037952925.1). Classification (NCBI taxonomy): domain Eukaryota; kingdom Metazoa; phylum Chordata; class Amphibia; order Anura; family Ranidae; genus Lithobates; species Lithobates clamitans. Next base: position 64,115 of record JBBGZY010000240.1, on the reverse strand, counting down.
CGAGGATGGTGAGCAGTGACAATGCATGCATCAGTGATGTCCCTCTTGTCTTCCTGTTGGAACACACGCTTCGTGGAATAATGGACAGGGCACTTGAAGCAGAGCAGCGGGAGGAAGAGGAGGACTTCCTTACCTCTAAAGGCCCCCATTATCCAAATAGTAGTATTCTTGCAGGCCCGCTGATCACACAGGAAGAAGAAGAGGAGGATTGTGTCAGCATGGAGGTGGAGGATAACACTCAGCATCAGCAGCAGTCTTCAAGGGATCGTTTGCAGTCCCCAGAAACCCATGGAGTTGTACATGGCTGGGAGGAGGTGGTTGAGGATCATGTGATCCTTAGTGACCCAGAGGACTCAGGATCGAATGCCTCTGCAAACTTACGCTGCATCGCCTCCCTGATCCTGCAAAGCCTGCGAAAGGACCCTAGGATTCGTGGTATCAAGGAGAGGGATCATTACTGGATGGCAACCCTTCTTGATCCATGTTACAAGGGTAAGTTTGCAGAACTTATCCAGCCTTCGCAGAGGGAGCAGAGGATGAAACATCTTCGGGACGCCTTGCAGAAAGGTTTGTGCAATGCGTTTCCAGAGCCTGGGAGGTTACAATTTCCTGGTGCTGGACAACGTGTTGCTGAGGCTTCGTTCAGTCACAGAAAGAGTGGTGGAGAAGGTGGCCGGCTGACCGATGCCTTCAGACAATTCTTCAGTCCTCAGCACCCAGGTCTGATCAGTTCCAGCAACCATCACTAGCATCTAAATTACATGGTGCAGGAATATCTAGGGGCAAGATCAGACTTGGGGACCTTTCCACCAGAACATCCACTGGGTTACTGGGTCTTGAGGATGGACCACTGGCCAGAGCTTGCTCAATATGCAATTGAGCTACTGGCCTGTCCTGCATCCAGCGTTCTCTCTGAACGCACATTCAGTACTGCTGGAGGCTTTGTAACCGATCACAGAGTGTGACTGTCCACAGACTCTGTTGATCAGCTCACATTCATAAAAATGAATCACTCTTGGATCACCAGCTACCAAGCACCTGATGCTGATGTAACCGATTGATTTTTTTATGGATGTGGGATCCCTGAAGACTGCATATGCTAAGTGACTATCCTATTATGCTGAGTGACTATCCTATTCCTCCTCAATCTTCATGATGATAGCTTCTAGGAATATTTTCGGTTCAGGGCACCACCACCACTGCCTAAGGTCCAATTTTTCTGCCCCTGTTTAACAGGGGCGCGTAATTACTATTTTTGATCTAATATTTCACAGCAGGGCCTGTTTCTGCACTTAACAAAAGTATCTGTGAGGCTTTGCAGTGTTGTGCCACCACCACCGCCTAAGACCCAATTTTTCTGCCCCTGTTTAACAGGGGCATGTAATTACAATTTTTGATCTAATATTTCTCAGCAGGGCCTGTTCCTGCGCTCAACAAAAGTATCTATGAGGCTTTACAGTGTTGTGCCACCACCACCACCACTGCCTAAGGCTCAATTTTTATGCCCCTGTTTAACAGGGGAGCGTAATTACACCAAGAGTAACTGTGAGGGCTTACAGTGTTCTGGTACCACCAACACCTAAGGCCCAATTTTTTGCAGAGTGTATAGGGCAGGCCTTATAGTATATACAGGCGGTCCCCTATTTTCTAACATTCGAGTTACAAATGACTCCTACTTAGAAACGGAGGGAGACAACAGGAAGTGAGAGGAAATCTATCCCTAGGAAGGGAAATTCTCTCCTGTTAGAGTAAATATGGGAAAAAGGTGTCTCCACTGATGCTTTATCACCAATCCTTGTTTCCCTAATAACCCCAAATTTTCTAAATCCAATTGTCATTGGGACAGAAAGTGAGGTGAAATCTTCTGAACAGGGGCACAGACAGCAAAACAAATGTTACAGGGGTGATGGTAACCCTTCCACATGTTATCCAAAAAGCTTAAAAATAGATTTTTTGGCTGGAGCTACACTTACAAAATGTACCTGTTCCAAAATACAAACAGATTCAACTTAAGAACAAACGTACAGTCCCTATCTTGTTTGGGACCGCCTGTATACTGCTGCTGCCTGGGGGCCCCACGCCTTTTTTTTTTTTTATTTGGGTGCAGGGTTCCCCTTAATATCCATACCAGACCCAAAGGGCCTGGTAATGGGCTGGGGGGGGGCAACATTACATTACAGCCGCAAGCAGTTTTAAATGACTTTTATTCCTTTAGAAATGTCATTTTGTGCAGGGACTGTTCTAAACACGGGAACAATGCGCCACTTTACAGGCATACTATAGTCACCCCCAGGCACGCTATTTAAAGGAATATTTAATTTTTATTGTTTCACTTTAAGCATTATTAAAATCACTGCTCCCGAAAAAACTACAGTTTTTAAAACTTTTTTTTGCATTGATACATGTCCCCTGGGGCAGGACCCAGGTCCCCAAACACTTTTTAATGACAATAACTTGCATATTAGCCTTTATAATTAGCACTTTTGATTTTTCACGTTCGAGTCCCATAGACTTTAACGGTGTTCGCACAAGTTTTTTGTCTGTTCGCATGTTGTGCTGCGAACTGAACCGGAGGGGGGGGTGTTCAGCTCATCCCTAGCTAGCAGCATAAGGATTACAAATAGTCAATGTTGATTGAGAGAGTGAAGTTCCATTTTAAGTCATCTGCTGGAATTTGGAGCTGGCTGGTATCTGTTTCTCTATTTTATTGCCTGTCCATTCAATTAATCCCTGGTTGTTTAGTCTTCGAGTAGCTGGTTATTTTCATACCACAGCACCAGTGTCAAGTGTTGGTAAAAATAAATCAACATTTTGGATTTAATCTGCTGAGACCACTTTCTGCATTAAAAATACAAATCTGGGAAGTGATCATATGATCATGGTGAGTTTAGGTTTTAATTGATTTTATTAGACTGTCAACTTTTGTACCATCTAAACTTCTCATAGCCACAGTGGTTGTCTTAGCCTTCTGAATCAGTTGATCCCATTAGGTTCTCAAGTCCCATCAAAACTCACAGATCTTCCTTCAGTAACTATCAAGAACATTTTAAAGATAATTGGATCTTAGTTTATCCAGTCTGTTATGTTGTGCAGATATGCACAACCACCATACTGGTTCAGTTACTGCATTTCACCAATTTGGTGGGCTGTATGATTGAACAATCTAAACCCAGGCCCCATTTTTCCACCCTTTTATAATTAGCTTTTCAAGCCTATTTGATATCTGGTGTACTAAATTATCACTAATATTAGTCATTTAAGAAAAATAGTATAGGTTTCCCTTCCTGTGTGTTCCCATTAGCTCATGTAAAAAGAAATTTAAAAAAGAAGAAGTAGAAAGCACAGCAACATTCTGAGTTTCAAAGCCGCATTCTTGAAGAGGAAATCTTAAAGACCAGAGTTCAGTGACTCATCAGTCAGAAGCATTTCCCATTTAGAAAAAAAGCATAGATTAAGAAAAGGATTGGAGGCGATGGGACGTGGACTGGATCAAATGATTCAAATTACTGCTTTTCTGAACCAAGTTTAACCTTGAGTATGTCTAAACTCAGACTTAGATAACTATTTAGATTATTTGACCCAAGTTATGACTGATCAATGCGATACAAGCAATTTGATTGTTTATACACATGTTCAATTTACTCAGTAAATATACATACCTGACCCAAGCTGAAACCTCACAGGAAGGCACCCCTAATAATCCATAAGGCCCCATGCACGCTGGTTTCTGAAGGCCCTAAAATCGCATTCAGGAGAGGGAATTTTGACGCTGAACGCTGTTGAACATGCCTAAACGATAGGCGCATTTAGCACTTCATCGCTTATTTCAATTGCCAGAATAAATAAAAATTCTGGCCAATGAAACTAATAAACGCCCAAACTCCAAACACTGATAAACTCTGCTAAACCTTGTTAGCTCGCCTAAACTGATTTGAAAAAATGCAGCTTAGGTGAGTTTATAACGCTGATTTTCTCCTGTTAGGATAAAATAAACAAGAAACCACATCCACATAAAAAACATTCACATGCAGTCACAATAAATAAGTAAGCTTCCAACCACGTGACAGCTATGTATAGTTAACCAAGCAAATATACAATTCCGTGAGAACAGTACAAAAGATCTTAAATTACACTAGAAACATAATAACCCTTTATATTAGTACAGAGAACTTTGTATGGTATCGAAACATGTGGAAGCACCAACTCCTCTGAAAATATACAAAAACACCCCATCCTCAACATTCACGCAAATATGTCTATCTGCCTTGCCACAGCTAAAGACATTATACACCACTATAGCGATTGGGCTATTTACTTTCACAGACAATTAGAAGACTAAAAAATACCCCCAGCCATGTACAGATGATACATTCTATACCCCAGTGAAGTTAGCAACTCTGTAGCAACCTATAGGTGGCCAGTGAAAAGGGAGCTAGACCTGGTATTGCTTACCATGGCTCCCAAAGCTTATAGAATTTGTTAGGTGTGCCCATATTAAGGTATATTTGTTGTTCTTTCAGGAGGGTGTCAATATCCTGGAGATGCCATTCCTCATGTGTGTAAGGCCTAGGAGATAGCCACCTCAAAAGCAATGGTTTTGCATGCACAACTCAAAATTTTAGATTTCCCCATCACTCTAGTCCTGATGGCAGTGGTCACCAGGACAAATAGACAGAGTAAACCTCCCTAGTAGGAACACAGATAACATGACAAGCTCTAACCCTTCACAGCTCCAGAGCTAAAATGCATTAAACATACGGAGTATACGTTGAGCTCCAAAGCTAAAATGAAAGGCTTTACACATGCATTAAACATACGGAGTATGCATTGAGCTAGAGTGAAGGCAACGCAAACTCAAGATACCTCCTACAAAAGCATGAAAATAGCTTGGTTCAGCTGCTTGTGAGTGTTTTCAGCTCCATATAGTGGACTGGTTGAATAGACATTTACAATGCATGTCATTCTCCCATGGACCCAAGTTAGTACAGCATTTTAAACTGCACTGCCTATTTAATCTTTATAGTATAGTATAGATATAGTATAGTATATCGGCACTGGTTGTGTATTCATTTTCTTGTGTATGACTGATCTAGCAGACATTATTGAAGCCATAAACACACTGACTGCTATGACATTGACACATATACTTTTGTAAAAATGACATTCAAGTAAAATACTTTACAAAAATGAGCTTTGCATACAACAGCACAGTATGATTATAATAACATGTGGAGGTTTTTATGATAATTAAGGTTTTGTTATTATTCACTACTGAGTCTTAAAGTGTTTGTCTTTTCTGAGTACATCTGGCAAATCGTATATAAGGCATCTTGCCAGGCATGTAACATTTAGCTCTGACAATACAATTGCTGTTCCAGAATCTATTGGAAATGAATCTAGAACAATGTTTGAACATTGTATATGTAATGTACTTTATCATTCCATTATAATCTCAACCACAGCAGTAAGTTTTATCCCAGAGAACAGTTATTTGAAAGATTAGTTGAACATATACCACTTGTCCTAGGGGAAATCACATAATTATTTCACTGTTATCATAGGCGTGCGCACAGAGTGTGCCTGGGCACACCCTAATCACCCCGTGCGTGTTAGTGGAGACGCCATTTGATAGCTGTTCAGTTCCACCCCCAACATCACAGTCGAGTTTTGACAGCTGGTCTCTGCAAGCAGTTACATTACATGACAGTTTCACACACTGAGCGGCTCTTGATCAATCTGACCTAATCTGATCAATGTGAAACTCCCCCTCTCCTCTATCAGTGCCAATCGGTGCCGCCTATCAGTGCCAATCGGTGCCGCCAATCAGTGCCCATCAGTGCTGCCTATAAGTGCCACCTGTAAGTGCCAATCAGTGCTGCCTATCAGTGCCAATCAGTGCTTCCAATCAGTGCTGCCTATCGGTGCCAATCAGTGCTTCCAATCAGTGCCACCTATCAGTGCCCATCAGCACTGCCTAATAGTGCCGCCAATCAGTGCTGCCAATCAGTGTTGCCTATCAATGCCAATCAGTGCCATCTATCCGTGCCAATCAGTGCCGCCTATCAGAGCCAGTCAGTGCTGCCTATCAGTGCTGTCTATCAGTGCCAATCAGTGCTTACAATCAGTGCCACCTATCAGTGACCATCAGTGCTGCCAACCAGTGTCGGTTATCAGTGCCAATCAGTGCCCATCAGTGCTGGCTAACAGTGCCCATCAGTGCTGCCTATCGGTGCTGCCTATCAGTGCCCATCTGTGCTGCCAATTAGTGCCCATCAATGCTGCCTATCAGTGCCAATCAGTGCTTCCAATCAGTGCCACCTATCAGTGCCAATCAGTGCCCATCAGTGCCGCTTAATAGTGCTGCCTATCAGTGCTGCCAATCAGTGTTGCTTATCAATGCCAATCAGTGCCGCCTATCAGAGCCAGTCAGTGCTGCCTATCAGTGCTGTCTATCAGTGCCAATCAGTGCTTACAATCAGTGCCACCTATCAGTGCCCATCAGTGCTGCCTATCAGTGCCCATCAGCACTGCCTATCAGTGCCGCCTATCAGTGACCATCAGTGCTGCCAACCAGTGTCGGTTATCAGTGCCAATCAGTGCCCATCAGTGCTGGCTAACAGTGCCCATCAGTGCTGCCTATCGGTGCTGCCTATCAGTGCCCATCTGTGCTGCCAATTAGTGCCCATCAATGCTGCCTATCAGTGCCAATTAGTGCTTCCAATCAGTGCCACCTATCAGTGCCAATCAGTGCCCATCAGTGCCGCTTAATAGTGCTGCCTATCAGTGCTGCCAATCAGTGTTGCCTATCAATGCCAATCAGTGCCATCTATCCCTGCCAATGCGTGCCCATCTGTGCTGCCAATCAGTGCCACCTATCAGTGCCAGTCAGTGCTGCCTATCAGTGCCAATCAGTGCTTCCAATCAGTGTCACCTATCAGTGCCAATCAGTGCTGCCTATAAATGCTTACAATCAGTGCCAATCAGTGTTCATCAGTGCTGCCTATCAGTGAGATCAGTGCCCATCAGTGCTGCCTATGGGTGCCGCCTATCAGTGCCCATCTGTGCTGCCAATCAGTGCCCATCAGTAGTGCCTATCAATGCCCACCAGTGCCACCTATCAGTGCCCATCAGCGCTGCCTATCAGTGCCGCCTATCAGTGCTGCCAATCAGTGTTGCCTATCAGTGCCAATCAGTGCTGCCAATCAGTGTCATCTATCAGTGCCCATCAGTGCTGCCTATCAGTGTTAATCAGTGCCCATCATTGCTGCCTATCAGTGCCCATCTGTGCTGCCAATCAGTGCCGCCTATCAGTGCCCATCAGTGGTGCCAATCAGTGTTGCCTATCAGTGCCCATCAGTGCTGCTTATCAGTGACAATCAGTGCTGCCAATTAGTGCCCATCAGTGCTGCCAATCATTGCCACTAAATGCTGCCAATCAGTGCTGCCTATCAGCGCCAATCAGTTCTGCCTATCAGTGCCGCCTATCAGTACCAATCAGTGCAGCCTATCAGTGCCATTAGTGCTGCCAATCAGTGCCACCTATCAGTGCCACCTATGAGTGCCAATCAGTGCCACCTCTCAGTGCCAACAAAGAAGTGTCAATCAGCGCCCATCAGTGCTGCCAATCAGTGCCAATCAGTGCTGCCAACCAGTGCCGCCAATCAGTGGCCATCAGTGCTGCCAATCAGTGGCCATCAGTGCTGCCAATCATTGGCGCCTATCAGTGACAATCAGTGGTATCCATCAGTGCTGCCAATCAGTGTCGCCTATCAGTGCCAATCAGTACTACCTATCAGTGCCCATGAGTGCTGCCTATCAATGCTGACTATTAGTGTCCATCAGTGCTGCCAATCAGTGCCAATCAGTGCACTGAGTGCAGGGTTAGGGAGACAAACTCAGCAGCCAAGCACATTGTCCATGGCGAGCCGGCCTGGTTGGACACAACTGAAATCTGTCGATGTTTATTAATGCCACATGCTAATCTTTGGTATAATAGGTAATCACCACACTACTATTTACAATAAACTACTAGAGGTAAAATAAAAAAGTCTCAGAAAAAGGTTCTCTGCTAAGTACTGTTATGTGTTCCCACACCACAAAAAAAAAGTGCACTGCTAACTTACTGATCGATAACTTAATAATAATGGTGGAACCCTCTAATGTATGGAAATCTCAGTAGACTTCAATATTATCACAATACTGGTCTCTGTGATATGTAACGTCACATATAATACACATCAAGCTGAAAAAAGACATAACACATGAAACTTAGCAGGGATGGTGGAAACCGCTCCTACAGATATTTGCCGTACAGATTAACTTCAAGTGCAATAATTCCAGTGATATGTGATTTCACATGTAATACATCATCAAAATGAGAATAAGACTTCCTTTTTTTAAACTTAGCAGGGATTGTTGAAACCCATCTACAGATAATTGCAATACAAATTAACTTCAAGTGCAACAACTTTTTAGCTGGGAGGTTCCCACCATTATAGCACTTTGGAATTTTTATTTTTTAGATTGTTACCCTTAATTCTATATGTTTTAGTTACTATTATAATGTGAATTTTTGCACTTGAGGTTAATTTTCCGTTAGGTTAATATAGTGTAAATATATATAGTATCTCACAAAACTGAGTACACCCCTCACATTTTTGTAAATATTTTATTATATCTTTTCATGTGACAACACTGAAGAAATGACGCTTTGCTACAATGTAAAGTAGTGAGTGTACAGCTTGTATAACAGTGTAAATTTGATGTCCTCTCAAAATAACTCAACACACAGCCATTAATGTCTAATTAATTAATGGCCAGTGAGGAGGGAGGTGCAGTAGTCAAGGCGGGAAATAACCAAGGAGTGAATAAGTTGTTTTGTGGTGTCGTTAGTCAGGAAAGGGCGAATTCTGGAGATGTTGCGGAGGTTAAGGCGGCGAGATGTAGCCAGTGATTGGATGTGGGGGCTGAAGGAGAGGTCAGAGTCTAGGATTACACCTAGCATCCTGGCATGTGTGGAGAGACCAATGGTTGTGCCATTGATCTCAATGCTATAGTCATGGTGAGGGGATCGGGGAGGAGGAAATATTACAAGCTCAGCTTTAGACAGATTGAGTTTGAGGATGTGGTGTGACAGCCATACTTATATGTCGCTCAGTAAGTTTGTGATACATGAGTGGATTGACTGGGTGAGTTGAGGACTCATGAGATAGATCCGGGTGTTGTCAGCATAGAGGTGGTATTGGAAGCCATGGGAGGTTATCAACTGGCCCAGGGAAGAGGTAGAGAGAGAGAATAGGTAGGGCCCAAGGATGGATCCTTGGGGTACCCCAGCAGAAAGAGGAAGAGGAGTGGAGGAGATGTCCTTGTTTGTGACACTGAAAGTGTGTTGAGATAGGTAGGAAGAGAACCAGGAAAGAGCAGAGTCATGGAGGACAAAGGTGTTGAGTTTATTGAGGAGGAGTAGGTGGTCAACTGTCTAAAAGGCAGCAGAAAGGTCCAAGAGTATGAGTATGGAGTACTGGGCATTGGCTTTAGCAGTTAGTAGGTCGTTGCGTTGGTGAGTGTTAGTATGGCAGTTTCAGTGGAATGTCGTGGGCGGAAGCCAGGCTGTAGGGGATCAAGAAGGTTGTTGTCAGTGCGGTAGTAACTCATACGGTCGTCATAGATCTGTATTTCTGTCCATTTGTTTCTGAGATTTTCACAGCCCTGTCTGACAGGAGACCATTTAACTAGACAGTGAAAGAAAGACAGGTGGCTGATGAGCTAATTTATCTGCCACTCTGCTCTCTCCTCCTATTAGCATGCTCCATTGCACTCCAACATAGCTGATAAGCATCTTGTGCTGCATTTCCCTGTCTCGGTATGAGCTCTTCTGTACAGTGGACTGCATGTGGCTGATACTAGGTCAAGTTTAGGTACATACACTGCTTTCACAAAAAAATACATGGACAGATGTAATAATTAACCACTTCCCTTCTATTCCCCTCAATTTTTTGCATGCATGTTAAAATCTGCATTTTTGGCTATAAAATTACTTAGGACACCCAGAATATTATAGATTTTCTGAAAGCATGGCCCTGTGGAATAAAAAAAAACAGGTTGTTACAATTCTTTATTGGCGCACGAAATTTGCGCACCTTTTGCGCATATTTTCAGGAACAAATACACTAAAACAAATTTTAATGTAAACAACCACAATATAATATCCAATGTTTTGGTAAAATAAAAATTGCATCAAGTAAATACAGTAGATACCAAACATGTCAAGTTTTAAAATAGCTTGCGCCCATGATATCATAAAAAACAAAGGTACCTAAAACTCTCCCTAGACAATGCTTTAAAAGCCTTTATAACTCGTCAGATTAAAGTTAACTATGAATTATGACCCTAGAATGTGTGTTCTCATTCCAATGTTTGCAGAAATACCTTACATGTTTGGTGAAATCTCTGTCTACATACACTGCCCACCATGTGTGCGTGTTTCCGTTTGCAGTGTATACAGGGCAACAAGGTTTTGTTTAATTTTTTACTATTATATTTACATTTTATTATAATTGTTGTTTTCTTATACTTTTTTGATTATTTTTTTCATTCAACTTAATTGCTATTATAAGAGGGCTAACAGACACCCTATGTGATAGCATAGGGAGTTGATAGGTACTTTTTATGAAGACATCTCCCCTGCTCTCCACTGCAGCTAATTAAGCACAGACCATGTGGGGGGCACTCCACCGCCTGCACTGTAAAAATGATTAGACAGCTATACAGTCCCCCCCCCCCCCCCCCCCCCGATCACTTTTATATAACAGCAGGGACATGGCTAATTAAAATGCTGACAAGCTCATAGCTGCAAAGTAGCCATAAACTTGTTTTACACTCTTTGCTGTCTGGATGTACATACAGTATCTGACAAAAGTGAGTAAACCCCTTACATTTTTGTAAATATTTTATTATATCTTTTCATGTGACAACACTGAAGAAAGGACACTTTGCTACAATGTAAAGTAGTGAGTGTACAGCTTGTATAACAGTGTAAATTTGCTGTCCCTTAAAAATAACTTAACACACAGCCATTAATGTCTAAACCGCTGGCAACAAAAGTGAGTACACCCCTACGTGAAAATGTCCAAATTGGGCACAATTAGCCATTTTGCCTCCCCGATGTCATGTGACTCATTAGTGTTACAAGGTCTCCGGTGTGAATGGGGAGCAGGTGTGTTAATATTGGTGTTATCGCTCTCACTTTCTCATACTGGTCACTGGAAGTTCAACATGGCACCTCATGGCAAAGAACTCTGAGGATCTGAAAAAAAAGAATTGTTGCTCTACATAAAGATGGCCTAGGCTATAAGAAGATTGCCAAGACCCTGAAACTGAACTGCAGCATGGTGGCCAAGACCATACAGCAGTTTAACAGGACAGGTTCCACTCAGAACAGGCCTCGCCATGGTCGACCAAAGAAGTTGAGTGCACATGCTCAGTGTCCTATCCAGAGGTTGTCTTTGGGAAATAGACATATGAGTGCTGCCAGCATTGCTGCAGAAGTTGAAAGGGTGGGGGTCAGCCTGTCAGTGCTAAGACCATACGCCGCACACTGCATCAAATTGGTCTGCATGGCTGTCGTCCCAGAAGGAAGCCTCTTCTAAAGATGATACACAAGAAAGCCCACAAACAGTTTGCTGAAGACAAGCAGACTGAGGACATGGATTACTGGAACCATGTCCTGTGGTCTAATGAGACCAAGATAAACTTATTTGGTTCAGATGGTGTCAGGCGTGTGTGGCAGCAACCAGGTGAGGAGTACAAAGACAAGTGTGTCTTGCCTTCAGTCAAGCACGGTGGTGGGAGTGTCATGGTCTGGGGCTGCATGAGTGCTGCCAGCACTGGGGAGTTACAGTTCATTGAGTGAACCATGAATGCCAACATGTACTGTGACATACTGAAGCAGAGCATGATCCTCTCCCCTTGAAAACTGGGCCTCAGGGCATTATTCAAACATGACACCGAGCCTAAACACACCTTCAAGACAGCCACTGCTTGGCTAAAGAAGCTGAGGGTAAAGGTGATGGACTGGCCAAGCATGTCTCCAGACCTAAACCCTATTGAGCATCTGTGGGGCATCCTCATATGGAAAGGTGGAGGAGCGCAAGGTCTCTAACATCCACCAGCTCTGTGATGTCATCATGGGGGAGTGGAAGAGGACTCCAGTGGCAACCTGTGAAGCTCTGGTGAACTCCATGCCCAAGAGGGTTTAGGCAGTGCTGGAAAATAATGGTAACCACACAAAATATTGACACTATGGGCCCAATTTGGACATTTTCACTTAGGGGTGTACTCACTTTTTTTGCCAGCGGTTTTGACATTAATGGCTGTGTGTTGAGTTATTTTGAGGGGACAGCAAATTTACACTGTTATACAAGCTGTACACTCACTACTTTACATTGTAGCAAAGATTTATTTCTTCAGCTTTGTCCCATGAAAAGATATAATAAAATATTTACAAAAATGTGAGGGGTATACTCACTTTTGTGAGATACTGTAGTACCTCCAAAGTTGTGAAGTAGTTAATACAGAGCTGAATTCATTTGTGTCTTTTGTGATGGCCTGGAGTTCGGCTTTAATGCCCTTAGGTTTGGAATTGATTTTTCCATTTTACATATTATGAACCTACCAACAACAATGATTCATTCTCATTATATAATTGGTGATAAAATATTTAATATACAGACAAGTATAATATAAAATTAACTTTAGCCTGAATGCTACAGAATACACAGCATGTAACAAAAAGATCCCAGTGTTAAGGAAAACTTAAACATTGCTTTCTATCCCCAAGAACAGTTTGATGTAAATGTGGATAAAATTTAGTAGTAAGACAATAATATTTATATAGGAATAACCTGAGAGTGACAATAGTTTCATGTCAATGAGCGTTGTTTTTCTGCGTTTGATGTGCATTTGGAACACACATCAAACGCAGGTCAGTAAAATACCATTGACATTAATTGAGCAGTACACATGACAGTTTAGAACCCTTTATTTACTGACATCTATAAATTGTCACATGTCCCACAATACATAAATAGCCATGAACCACATCTTTTCTTGTCCATAGCTTGATTAGCCTAATATATCCACTGATTTCTCTGTCCCAGCATGGCATAAAATGTTTACACCTTCATTGATAGAGGAATATGCACAAAACCTTTAGTTTTAGATGGTAGTTCATGTATAAATACCATACAACACAAAGGTGGAACGTCTGCTACAGTATAGAGGCCCAGCCAATCCACAAGCATTGGGCCTTATCTTGTCTCAATAAAAACATTATCAGTTGTCTGTGATGGGAACTTTCTCAGTACAGCTTGTACTTCTGGCATTGATCGCCATCAATACTTTCTGTACATGCCTCTATCAGTATCAGGCATTGCTGACAGTACTATTATAATTTCTGAGGTTTGCTGATGCACCTCTGTTATCTGTTATGGAGGACCAAAACTAACAGGTGAGTGCAGCTTCATATACGTATATCTCTTTGCACTCACCATTTTGGAGACCGGTGCCCTTGGATTCTCAGCCGATGCAATTGCTGTTTTGTGGAGCTAATGCCTGCCTATGGAACTTCCTTACATGAATCCATAATGCCTATAGCAGGAGAATAACATACTGGAAACAAGTTTGGTACTGGAATAAGGACAGGAAATTCATCCCATCAGTGGCTTTCCACCCTGGGACAGAACTTTGGGTGGAACCAATTGTGAATGAACTATTATGGCTGTCCATACACAGTTCGAATATCGACCAGTTCAACAGGAAACGGTCAAGATTTGAACCAAGAGGGTTTAGGCAGTGCTGGAATGTGGTGGGCAGGCTGAATGTACCAAGTTGATCGATCAATCAACTTGGGTACAACCAGCCTGCCAAATTCACTTATGATTATCGCAAGCGGCTGCTGTAGCCACTAGCGGTAATCACTGCCTTGTCCCGGTGGGGACAAAGACATTTTCTCTATGTAAGGCAGCCCTAAGGCTGCTGCTTCTTCTAAATTTCTTTTGAAAATGATAGTTGATTAGCTGTTTGTCACAGACCTGAAACAAATATCCAGCAAGTGAAGTCAAAGTGAAATCAGAACTCCTAATCTCTATATGCATTTAGGATTAGTGATTCAACATGTACTGAAGTTAGAGGCTAAGTATGACAAGCAATAAGCTAGCCTTTAAGAAGGTAGCCCCACAGACTTCCCTCTGAGCATGTTTGCTTTAAAGAGGAACTGAATTATGTGCCCAAAAAAGGCAGGGAGAATGCAAAGGGTTTTTCACCAGTTATGCCTTTTGTCTCTTAGCATTTTATATTTTTCCCTTACTGACTTACCATAACTTGTTCTGCACTGCATGGGGGTAGCCATCTTGGTAGAGACAGGGCTTTGCTTTCTTAACCCAATAGTGGCATCACCAAATCTCACTATAAATCTCCTGAGATTGGTAGTCAGAGGGACAGTGCCTGAATCTCACACTACAAATAGGCCCCTTTCACACGGGCTTGTCTGTGTACAGACTCTGCTTTGCTCAGCAGGGATTGATCCGCCAATCCCTGCTGAGCACGCGTATGACAGGTCTGTCTCTACTCACTGTGCGCAGATGGACCTGTCAAAGCAACGCTGTCCTCTATGGAGATCGAATGTAAACGGACCGCCTGTCCGTTTTTCATCCGATCCTATCCGATTGAAACTTCTCCATAGGAGTGCATGGAGCGGCCAATCAGGCCCGCCTGAAAAACTGACAGGTGGACCTGGTCGGATAGCCCGTGTGAAAGGGGCCTTACACAGCTATGAGGGTGTAGGCACAGGAGTGCCTAGGCCCCCTCACATTCCATGAAATGCACTGCTTTTTTTTTTTCAGGAGGAATTCCAGACAAAATGTAAATTTTTCAGTTTATTGCTTAGGCACAGTTAATATTTCTAGATGTTCTTTAGAACAGCATCAGTTCCATTTTAACAGTTGCTCAAAAATAAGCTAAAAAATAAGCTAATGTGTTTTATGCTTTGAAGGCAGCACTTTCCCAAATAGAAGCATTTTCCCCCACCCATCATTCCCTCCTTTCTGTTTTTTTTACAGGTGTCAGATGGGGAACCTTCTAAAAGTCTTGTCTTATAGCGACCTAGAACAGTGTCCCACTTTTTTCCTTGACTTTGAACGTGAGATCACTTTAATTTTTCCATGTTTCTCTTTTGTTTTCATTATACTTTTAAGTTGGTTTTGTTTTATCATTGATTACATGTTCAGTTGCAAATATTCATTTTGTTGAGTTTAGCTCCATCGAAATAGCATTCTATGTTTTAGAATATTATGGTTTGGGATGTTAGTAGACCATGTTTTATTTTTTCAAATTTTCCATAAAGTTGGTTTTACAGGTGGTGTAAATTAAAACAGCGGAGATCACTAACAGTGTGTGAAGTTAGCAATACATGGAGAATAATCATGATATAAAATTATTTTGGTGCAATCATGTGACAATCCCTCCGTTTGTGCAATATAAACTATTGCAGTCAAGAACCTCAGGAAACTATCTTATGAGAAAGAATGTAAATTGTTAAAAATGTTTGGCCAGTTTGCTACTCTTTCTGCTGATAAAGCAGACTATTTATCATTTCTGTCCCCTGCTTATGTCTATGCATGCATTTACAACGCTTGGTGCTTGTGCTGGGAACATTGTGAATGCATGCAGTTATTGTTGCTTCCAGGAGCTTGGTGTCAGTTTTTTTCACCAGTAATGTATACTATTTCAGTTATTGTTACTGATGCTTTCATTGTTATAAAAAATGGGTTCTGTATGGCCAGCTTTAGTTACAATGGTATTTTGGGGATTGTATTTTAACAATGCAAGCGAAGGAGAGTCTAATGAACCGCGCCTATAATCTTTAAAGAATAAGTGCACAATAACTGATTGAATTTACAGTAATAGCAATCATTTTTCTCCTTTTTCCTGGGTGACTCAATGCCAGCAACCCTAAAATCATAATTCTCTTTATACCATATACTTTTACACATGTCTTTCAGCATGAATGGAATGTGCTGAAAGAAGGTGGAAGATAGAGGATGCAACATTTTTCAGAGTTAAGAGAAAGAAGATATTCCTAGTGTGCCTTCAGATGTGCATAATTTGTGTTCATGCCAACCAATCTTAAATCAGAACTAAACTGTATCTAAGCATGTTATTTAATTCATTTTCAATATTCAAAGCAAACATGCCTATCCATCCATGTCTCCATGTTTTATTTTTTTGAGAAATCACTTTGAAAAACATCCCCCTAGCATTTCTAGCCGTGGCCATCTTGACTTAGGGCAGATGAATCATGTAACATTTACTTCCTGGAATCCATCTGCCCTCAGATTAGGCATACAGGCAGGCTTGCTGCTCCTTCCCTCCTTCAGATGAAAGGAAAAAAATGCCTATGAAGTTTCCTGGGATATATCACATCATTTTGGCCTAGGCAAGAAACCAGGAAGCAAAAAAACTTAAATACGTACTACATAAAACTTAAACGTAAATATAATATACCTTACTATCTATTTAGATTACTAAATAGACAGCAGCTTGAGGATTAAAAATAATTATTAAAAATTGTTCAAGTAGTTCCAAACTCAAAATGTTTTCTTTTTCCTTAATCCATTATATGCATTAAAGTAAAAAAACTCCCCACTACCTAATCTACGCAACCCCATCCTTAAACACTTACCTGACTGAGTCACTGCTCGAATGCTCAGCAGACAGCACCAGTGGGAGACTGAAATAAAGGAGATAAGGAAATCTATGCAAAATCATTGAGCAGAGCTGGTAAATATAGCAGGTAAAATACGTATTGAACACGTCACCATTTTTCTAGGTAAATATATTTCCCAAGGTACTATTGACATGAAATTTTCACCACATGGCAGTTAAAATCCTATGCAATCCATACATACAAGGAAACCAAAACAAATAAATTCAGAAATTAAGTTATGTGTAATAAAAAGGAGAGGTGCAAAAAGGCACGGAAAGCCAAGACACCAGCTGAAATCTATCAGGTAATTGGAATACAATCCTGCCCCACTTGCCAATGCTAATTAATATCAGCTAGTTTAGTCTCAACTAATGGCCTATAAAAAGGTGTCTCATCACCAAGCTGTCACATAAGAAACATCTCATGGTAGGTAAAAGCAAAGAGATTTCTAAACTTCTGAAAGTTCCAGTGAGCACTATTGGGGCCATAATCCGGAAGTGAAAAGAACATCATTTCACCATAAACCGGCTATGACCAGGTACTCCTCGCAAGATTTCTAAAAGAGGAGTGAAAAGAATTATCAGAAGATTTGACCAAGTGCCAAGGACCGGTTGTGGAGAGCTTCAGAAAGACCTGGATTAGCAAGTACAATTGTTTTAAAGAAAACAAATAGTAATGCACTTAACCGCCATGGCCTGTATGCACACTCACCATGCAACACACCATTTCTAAAGAAAAAGCATGTTGAAGCTAGTTTAAAGTTTGCTGCACAACATTTGGACAAGTCTGTGAAATACTGGGAGAATATGGTCTGATCAGATAAGACCAACATTGAACTCTTTGGATGCCATAATACACACCATGTTTGGAGGTCAAATGGCACTGCACATCACCCCAAAAACACCCCAATATCAACAGTGAAGTTTGGAGATGGGAACATCATGGTCTGGACGGGGCTGTTTTTCAGCATACGGTACTGCCAAACTTCATATCAGTGAAGGATGAATGGAAAAATGTACCAAGACTTTCTTGATAAAAATCTGCAGCCATCTACCAGGATGATGAAGATGAAATGAGGGTGGACATTGCAGCAAGACAATGATCCCAAACACAAAGCCAAGGAAACTCTCAATTGGTTTCAAAGAACGAAAATAAAGTTGCTAGAATGGCACAGCTAATCACTTGGCTTGAATCCATTAGATCAATGGAAAGTAATAACGTTGAAAGTTCATAGATGAGGCCCACAGAACCTTCAAGATTTGAAGACTGTGTGGAATAATGGGCCAAAATCACACCTGAGTAATGCATGCGACTAGTTTCTCCATATAGGGGGCGTCTTGAAGCTGTCATTATCAACAAAAGATTTTGTACGAAGTATTAAATAAATTTGGACGTTGAATAAGATTGGATCTAATAGAACCCTTGATGATCCCAGCCTTTAAAGGAGAAAATAAAAAGGATGATAATATATATTGGCACACAAGCTTGCTTTGTCTGGGTTTGCTTGTAAAAATATGTAAACTTAGTGGAAGCTAAGGTTTTTTTAAAGTTCACTTATTCTTTAAAGTAGTTCTAAAGTAGTTCTAAAGACTAAAGGTTTATTTTTACCCCCAGCACCCCCTCCAATATATACTTGGCTCCTCTTTCGATCTAGCACTGTGCCCGAAAGCAGCATTATTGCTCTCTCTCTCCTGACAGGCACAGAGGCAGCAGCGGGGAGTCATTTGCTCCTGTCAATCAAATCCTGTAAGGAGAGAGCGAGTCTGAGCTACACTGTTTATGTCAATAGATACATAGCCCCCATGACAAGCGCTTGCTATGGGGGCAAACATAGAAGAGGTGGAGCCAAGAACACCGGTAAGAGACCCCTGAGGGTATGCTCTGTGGGAAAGCATTGCACAGAGCAGGTACGTATAACATGTTTATTAATTACATTTTTTTAAAATCTGAGCCTTTAGAAAAGCTTTAAGCTTTACCATGGTTGTAACTATATGCTTAAATTGGTATTAAATATGGCTTTAAGAAGTGTCTTAAAACAACAGACATATCACAGGCTAATCTTTTACTGTCCTCGTTTGTATCTGTGTACTTGGTGTACTTCTATTCTATGTGCTTACAGTATGTAGTAACACCCAATATGCTATTGTACCTGCCTATTATTCTCAGCGTAAACAACTGTGCATTCTTTTTCAGCAAACAGGTGAAAATGCATTAACAATATGCAATATTTTTACCTTGTTTAAATAACCCCCATTTTTTATTGGAAGAAAAGTACTTAGTGGCAAGCTATGTGTACAGAATCTTTAATAACATATGTATATGGACACAGTGAACCCTTTATAGAGCTAGCTGTTAACATACATTGCCTCTGTACCCTGCGTTTGTTTTTTGTTTTTTTAAAGCAAATCCCTGTATACTGTACAGTGCCTTGAAAAAGTATTCATACCCTTTGAAATATTCCACATTTTATCATGTTATTACCAAAAATGTAAATGTATTTTATTGGGATTTTATGTGATAGAGATAGACCAACACAAAGTGGCACATAATTGTGAAGTGGAAGGAAAATGGTTTTCAATATTTTTTACAAATAAATATCTAAAAAGTGTGACGTACATTTGTATTCAGCCCCCTTTACTCTGATACCCCTAACTAAAATCTAGTGGAACCAATTTCCTTCAGAAGTTCCCTAATTAGTAAATAGAGTCCAACTGTGTGTAATTTATTCTCAGCATAAATACAGCTGTTCTGTGAAGCCCTCAGAGATTGGCTAGAGAACCTTCGTGAACAAACAGCATTATGAAAGCCAAGGAACACACCAGGCAGGTCTGGGATAAAGTTGTGGAGAAGTTTAAAGCAGGGTTATGTTATAAAAAATATCCCAAGCTTTGAACATCTCACGGAGCACTGTTCAATCCATCATCGGAAAATGGAAAGAGTATGACACAACTTCAAACTTACCAAGACATGGCTGTCCACCTAAACAGACAAGCTGGGAAAGGAGAGAATTAATCAGAGAAGCAGCCAAGAGGCCCATGGTAACTCTGGAGGAGCTACAGAGATCCAAAGTTAAGGTGGGAGAATCTGTCAATAGGACAACTATTAGTCGTTCACTCCACAAATCTGGTCTTTATGGAAGAGTGGCAAGAAGAAAGCCATTTTAGAAAGAAAGCTATTAAAAAGTCTTTTGTGTAGCTTGCGATAAGTCATGTGGAGGACACCGCAAACATGTGGAAGAAGGTGTTCTGGTCAGATGAGACCAAAATTGAACTCTTTGGCCTAAAAGCAAAACACTATGTGTGGCGGAACACTAACACTGCACATCACCCTGAACACACCATCCCCACCGTGAAACATGGTGGTGGCAAAATCATGTTGTGGGGATGCTTTTCTTCAGCATGGACAGGGAATCTGGTCAGAGTTGATGGGAAGATGGATGGAGCCAAAAACAGGGCAATCTTAGAAGAAAACCTGTTATGCCCCATACACACGATCAGAAATTCAGTCAGAAAAAACTTGGATGGTTTTTCCGACGGAATTCCGCTCAAACTTGCCTTGCTTACACACGGTCACACAAAAGTTCTCTGAACTTTCGACCGTCAAGAACGCAGTGATATACAACACTACGACGAGCCGAGAAAATGAAGTTCAGTGCCTCCGAGCATGCGTCGAATTGTTTCCAAGCATGCGTGATTTTTTGCGCGTTCGAATCGCATACAGACGAATGCATTTTCGGATAGGAACTTTTTCCAACCGAAAAATAGAGAACCTGCTCTCAATCTTTTGCTGGCTGGAATACACACAGTCAGAATTTCTCACCAAAAGCTCACATCTGACTTTTGCTGGCGCAATTTCTGATCGTGTGTATGGGGCATTAGAGTCTGCAAAAGACTTGAGACTGGGGCAGAGGTTCCCCTTTCAGCAGGATAACGACCCTAAACATACAGCCGGAGCTACAATGAAATGGTTTAGATCAAAGCATATTAATGTGTTAGAATGGCCCAGTCAAAGTCCAGACCTAAATCCAATTGAGAATCTGTAACAAAACTTGAAAATTGCTGTTCACAGATGCTCTCCATCCAATCTGACAGATTGCAAAGAAGAATGGGCAAACATTTCAAAGCAGGTAGAGACATCCCCCAAAAAAGACTTGCAGCTGTAAAGGTGGTTCTACAAAGTATTGACTCAGGGGGGCTGAATACAAATGCACCCCACACTTTTCACATATACAGTATCTCACAAAAGTAAATACACCCCTCACATTTATGTAAATATTTTATTCTATCTTTTCATGTGACAACACTGAAGAAATGACACTTTGCTACAATATAAAGTAGTGAGTGTACAGCTTGTATAACAGTGTAAATTTGCTGTCCCCTCAAAATAACTCAACACAGCCATTAATGTCTAAACCGCTGGCAACAAAAGTGAGTACACCCCTAAGTGAAATTGGGCCCAAGGTGTCAATGTTTTGTGTGGCCACCATTATTTTCCAGTACTGCCTTAACCCTCTTGGGCATGGAGTTCACCAGAGCTTCACAGGTTGCCACTGGGGTCCTCTTCCACTCCTCCATGACGAAATTACTGAGCTGGTGGATGTTAGAGACCTTGCGCTCCTCCGCCTTCCATTTGAGGATGCCCCACAGATGCTCATTAGAGTTTAGGTCTGGAGACATGCTTAGCCAGTCCATTACCTTTACGCTCAGCTTCTTTAACAAGGCAGTGGTTGTCTTAGAGGTGTGTTTGGGGTAATTATCATGTTGGAATACTTCCCTGCGGCCCAGTCTCCAAAGGAAGGGGATCATGCTCTGCTTCAGTATGTCGACAGCACTCATGCAGCCCCAGACCATGACACTCCCATCACCATGCTTGACTGTAGGCAAGACACACATGTCTTTGTACTCCTCACCTGGTTGCCGCCACACACACTTGACACCATCTGAACCAAATAAGTTTATCTTGATATCATCAGACTACAGGACATGGTTCCAGTAATCCATGTCCTTAGTCTGCTTGTCTTCAGCAAACTGTTCGCGGACTTTCTTGTGCAACATCTTTAGAAGAGGCTTCCTTCTGGGACGACAGCCATGCAGACCAATTTGATGCAGTGTGCGGCATATGGTCTGAGCACTGACAGGCTGACCCCCCACCCCTTCAACCTCTGCAGCAATGGTGGCAGCACTGATACGTCTATTTCCCAAAGACAACCTCTGGACATGACGCTGAGCATGTGCACTCAACTTCTTTGGTTGACCAGGCCTGTTCTGAGTGAAACCTGTCCTGTCACACTGCTGTATGGTCTTGGTCACCATGCTGCAGCTCAGTTTCAGGGTCTTGGCAATCTTCCTATAGCCTAGGCCATCTTTATGTAGAGCAACGATTCTTTTTTTCAGATCCTCAGAGAGTTCTTTGCCATGAGGTGCCATGTTGAACTTCCAGTGACCAGTATGAGAGAGTGAGAGAAATAACACCAAATTTAACACACCTGCTCCCCATTCACACCTGAGACCTTGTAACACTAAAGAGTCACATGACATCGGGGAGGAAAAATGGCTAATTGTGCCCAATTCGGACATTTTCACGTAGGGGTGTACTCACTTTTGTTGCCAGCAGCTTAGACATTAATGGTTGCGTGGTGACTTATTTTGAGGGGACAGCAAATTTACACTGTTATACAAGCTGTACACTCACTACTTTACATTGTAGCAAAGTGTCATTTCTTCAGTGCTGTCACATAAAAATGTATAATAAAATATTTACAAAATTGTGAGGGGTGTACTCACTTTTGTGAGATACTGCATATTTGTAAAAAATTGTGAAAACCATTTATCATTTTCCTTCCACTTCACAATTATGTTCCACTTTGTGTTGGTCTATCACATTAAATCCCTATTAAATACTAGACATGTGCATTCGTTTTCGTCCAAATGCATTTTAGTCAGAATTTTAGGTATTTTCGTTATCGTTTTAACAAACGATAACGAAAGTACAGAATCTGAAAAACGAAAGATCCGACATAAACAAATGCTTTATTTTCGTTTTCGTTGCTGAAACAGTTCAATATAGATAGAAGATTCGACATGATGATGACAATAACAATCTGTGTCTATCGAACCTATGGTCGAATGTGCCTAACCTTAACTCTATTAGTCCAAGACTATTCTACATAGAGAGAAAAGATTCGACATAGAGAGAAAAGATTCGACATAGGGGAGAAAAGAACGGTGCTGGAATTGGGTGGGGGAAGTAAAATAAAAATAATGATGATGATGAATGTTATTGGCCGATTGTAACCAAAGAGGAGGGGCAGTAAAATAGCTAGAACTAAGTGCACACGTACTTTGGCTTATGGTGTCTGTTGAGAGTCTAAGAAGATTCGACGGAGCAGGTAAATTATACGGCGTCGTAGCTGCTCCATCGAAGCTTCTTTGAACATTCGACAGACACCATAAGCCTTTAATGACAGATTCAACCTTAATTTGGATTTTCGGACGAATGCAATTTTTAATGAAAAACAAAATAAATAAAAACGAATTTCGGGAGTAACTAAATAAATGTATTTTTCGGACGAAAACGAAATTCCGAAACAAAATATTTCAGTGTGCATATGTCTATTAAATACATTTACATTTTTGGTTCTAACATGACAAAATGTGGAAAATTTCAAGTGGTATGAATAATTTTTCAAGGCACTGTAGATCTGATGAATCTATATACACTCTCTTCTCATTATTGTTGCTTGATGCACTGTTTCCTTCATTACGGAGCCTTGGCTAGAGGTCCTGACACTGCTTGAGTCAACCCTAGAAGCAGTGCATCTGCCTAAGAGGCAAAAACCCTGGGAGAAAAAGAGATGACTTTGTAGACAAAATCACCCTCATGGAGAAAATCTCATTTTCATAGAGATTTTGTTTAGTACTGTGGACCCACATTGAATATATCTTAGTATTGTATGTCTGCTGTTTTGTCGGTGTTATGGCAATCGCTTACTGCATTTAGTGTTCTTCTTAGTAAAAAAATCAACATATTGTACTTTCAACTGAATGGGTTGTGCTATGCTTTCTAGCTCTGTTGTCAAAGGCACATTCACTCTCTTATTATGTTTGGGAATTATAGATGCACAGCCCACGGAGGCAGAAACAGTAGTGTGGAATCAAGTCAACTCTGTCCTAGAAGAAGCTCAGAGTATCCTGGCTGAACTGCAATCATACCAGGGTGCTGGGCAGGAAATAAGACAGGTGAGCTATGTCCTGCACAGCTGACACTTATTACCACTTCAATACCCTGCACTTTTACCCCCTTCCTGCCCAGGCCAATTTTCAGCTTTCAGCACTGTCGCACTTTGAATGACAATTACGTGGTCATGCTACACTGTACACCAGATCACATTTTATTCACAAAAATATATCTTTCTTTTGGTGGTATTTAATCAACACTGGGTTTTTTATTTTTTGCTAAATAAACAAAAAAAGACTGAACAATTTGAAAAACAAACATTTTTCTTCATTTCTGTTATACATTTTTGCAAATAAATAATTGCTCTTCAAAAATGTAGCCTAGAATGTATTCTGTTACATTTCTTTGGTGAAAATAACCCAAATCAGTGTATATTATTTAGTCTGTAGGAAAGTTATAGAGTTCACAAACTATGATATGTATCTGAAAAAAGGATTCTTACTCGGAGGGTACCGGGGATCAGGGGCGGACTGACCATTGAGCCACTTGGGCACTGCCCAAGGGCCCTGGGCCACTAGGGGGCCCCATCAGGGTTTCCAGCCTCAGTAAAACAAGGGACAGTAGGTATAAATCTGTGTTTTTTTTACATCTTCCTGTGTATACTGTGTGTGCATGTATGTGTATACTGTGTGATTGTATACTGTGTGTGTGTATACTGTGTGGCCCCATAATCTCTGATTGCCTGGGGGCCCCATAATCTCCTATTGCCCGGGGGCCCCATGAGTTATCAGTCCGCCCCTGCCGGGGATCATTTATACCGGAGAGTAACAATCCTTTTTGTCATACATACCATGTAACTTATTGTTTTTTGTTTTTGTTTTTGATGTTTTGTATACTTTTTAAGTATTTTCTCATGTCCTTTTAATATCGGTCATTATATGATTAAATGTTTTTATGTACATTCAAAATATACCTTTTTGACTATATATGTGTCTGTTGCCTACAAAGTCCCAATGAAGAGGGATTTCTTTTACTTAATAAAATGATAACAAACACACTGAATCAGAAAGATCCGAAAAAAAAAATGCTTTATTTTAGTATCCATTATATTTTTGTATTATTGCGACAACAGTTCGATATAGATAGATAGAAGATTCGACATGACGGTGACAATAGCATTCTGTGTCTATCAAACCTGCGGTCGAATGTGCCTAACCTAACTCTATTAGTCCAAGATTATTCAACAGAGAGAGAAAAGATTCAACATTATAGAGACAATAGTAAAAGAGCTGTTAGCGGTCGCTGCTGGAATGGGTGGGGGAAGTAAAATGATGATGATGATGAATGTTATTGGCTGATTGTAACCAAAGAGGAGGAGCAGTAAAATAGCTAGAACTTAAAGTATTTGTTAAAGGGGTTGTAAAGGTAAAAATTTTTTCACCTTAATGCATTCTATGCATTAAGGTGAAAAAACTTTTGACAATACCGCCGCCCCCAGGCCCCCCGTTTTACTTACCTGACGCCTCGAATCTTCGCTGCTCGTCCTCGTCATCTTCATTGCAGCTCAGCCTGGTCGCTGATTGGCTGCAGTGGATGGATTGAAAGCAGCGCAGCCATTGGCTCGCGCTGCTGTCAATCACATCCGATGACGCGGCGCGCCGGGGGCGGGGCCGAGTGATACAGCGAGCGGCTTTAGCCGCTGGCTGTATCACGGGAGCGCGCCCGCAAGCACTCACCACCGTGCGAGGGAGCTCGCATTAAGGTGGTAAATGCTTACGGGGAGGAGCTGAAACAGCCGCCGAGGGACCCCAGAAGACCAGGTTCGGGGCCACTCTGTGCAGAACGAGCTGCACAGTGAAGGTAAGTATAACATGTTTGTTATTTTAAAAAAAAAAAAAAAATTAACTTTACAACCCCTTTAAGGCATATATATATAAGTCTATGCCAGCCCCTCTATTAGAGGCTGGCATGGATTCAGGGTTTTTTTTTTACAGTTTAGAGGGGGGCAGATTACATAGCACAAGCACTGTGTTGTGTAATCTGCTTTTAGGGACCAGAATCTATATATATATATATATATATATATATATATATATATATATATATATATATATATATATA
Organism: Lithobates clamitans; assembly: GCA_037952925.1. Lineage (NCBI taxonomy): Eukaryota > Metazoa > Chordata > Amphibia > Anura > Ranidae > Lithobates > Lithobates clamitans. The sequence continues at coordinate 38,056 of JBBGZY010000240.1, read as the reverse complement.
TATATATATATATATATATATATATATATATTTTTTTTTTTGGGGGGGGGTTAACAAACACTTTAAGTACACACATACAGCCAACTTACTTTCAAATACGATTAATACCGTTCGACATGAAGATACGACGAAGCAGCTAAAAACATACGATCGCTCAAATGCTCAAATGCTCCGCCCATAGGCTATAGAAGTATTCTAATGTTGTTTGACTAGTAATTTAATAATAATTATAATTATTACTAGTCAAACAACATTAGAATTCTACTGTAGCTTTTGGGCGGAGAATTTGACCGGAAATGTACGATTGCAGCGTCGTATAAGTTTAGCTGCTTCGTCTAATCTTAGAACATCCGACAGACACCATAAGCCTTCAATTGACAGATTCGACCATAATCAGTTCGGATTTTCATACGAATGCATTTTTTAACGAAACAAAATAAATAAAAACTAATTTTGGTAGTAACTAAATACATTTTTTTAACCAAAATTCTGATATTTCAGTATGCACATGTCTATTGGGCAAATGGGAAAATAGAGAAGGTGGGGGATCATAGGAAGAAGCATTTTGTTAGAAGGTAATGGAGATGTGAAAGGAGCGGTTACAGTAATAACAGGGAGAGTAGGGTACAAGCAATCTCGGAGGGGGCTCCACCACACTGGATCAGCAGTCCCCCCACCTTAAATTGGCGGTGACGAGGGACCTAGAGGAAGGACTTAGGTGAGCTAATCTGCCATCAGAAGGTACGGAGGAAAAATTCTTAGTACAGTGGGTTAGAGATGGGTATGAAGGAAATTTAGTGAACAAAATCGTTTTATCTTTGAGTGGGGCTTTAAGCTACAGCTATACTTCTGCTCATTTACTTTGCTCAGACTTTCGTAAATCTCCCCAGTGTTTATTTAATAATTCTTACATTGTGCTTTGCTGTTTAAAATATATTTTTGTACTTGTGCTGAATGCCAGATCCACCCATTGGCATTTGACTTTGGCTTGTGTGTGTTTTCATAACCTCCATCTTTGCCACATCAACAATGTACTGGTGCACAGTGTGAGAAATCAATGCTGATGACCTATAAAGTTAACTTCTGTTTCTTCTCTGTGCGTGTTTGTGGTCCACCTCTGTACATTTTTTTAAACATATACGTTTATTGAAATCTTATCAGTACATTTTTGCTAAAGCTTAGGAGATGGTTAAAGAATAAGTCTAATCTAAGCTGTTTACTCATTTTTCCTTGGCTTCAGCAAGGTTCAGTTTGATTGCTTGGTGGCTTGTTGAATCTGTCAGCTACCTAATGAGGAGATCTCATACTAGAGATCTCAGATGTTGTTACCTGGCTCCTTACGTTTTGTATTTCTGTGAAGGGACCAGTGTCAACACTACTCAAAGTAATACTCAAAGCAAAATAGTGATATGTTTCTCCAAAGAGACTCTGCTACTTTAAGAATACTTAAAGCTGAAGTACCAAATAATTGCAGCCTCTTTCAGTAATCTCTGCTTTGCCAGAATGCGGGGCCATTCTGATCAGTCAAAGCTCAGACACTTCTAGGTAGTGTTGGATCTGGCTACTAAGCTATGCCCCTAACATTTCTATTGGCTCATTACTATGAGGAACTACCTCACTGGTCAATGGGCATGTGTGTGGGAGGTTGAGAATACTTTGGCAGCATTGCAGCCTTGCCTGGTCAGAATAGCCTAACATTCAGTCAAAGTAAAATACAATGAAAGCTGTACTTGCCTTGGTGTGCCTGCACGTAATACCTTTCAGCAGAGTGATAGAGTCTCTATTATATGCCCAAAGACCACTCAAAATTGAATATTACCTTACGATTGCAGTAGGTCTATGGTGTGTATAACCCCAGAAAGAGTGGATGGCTTTGTGCTGTTTGGTAGTTTCTCTCTAGTTCTATTTCTTTCTTTTCATACTGAACATCTTTATGACTCTTTGGTGGAGTTAAAGGGTACATATAATGCCCAAGCCAACCAACAGTTTTAAACAAGAGGGATAAAAGTGCTCTACCTCCACCACCCATATATCAGGTTTCATCCGCATGGGATACCAGTGCTTGCTTGGGCTCTTGTCAGCCTCTCAATCCTCCAACGAGAAGGAAAAAAATAACACCTTTATTAGATATGGCGATATGTCTGGCATCCGTCTTGGCAGATTGGATCGGATGAGATCTGGTGAAAATGGACATGCTGTCCGTTTTAGTTCGATCTCCCCGTAGAGATCAGCGGGGTCTGACAGGCCCCTCCTCGCTCAGTGAGCAGAGACGGACGTGTCATCCGCAGGCTCAGCAGGGAGTTCAACAGAGCGATCTCCCTCTGAGCTGGCGGACTCCGCTGAGCGTATCTGCACCGTGTGAAATGGGTCTTGTTCTCCGGCTTACATGCAAGGCATTGCAGAGGTTCTAACATGTTTCGGCCAGTATGGCCTTACTCATAGCAACCACTTTCACCACCAGTAAAACATAATATAAAGCCTGCACATTAAAAATGAACATTGCTACCGTAATGAAAGCACCACAAAACAAATGAACATTTAAAACAGCAAAGTAGGCAAAAAAAATTATAAAAAAATAAAAATTATTGGATAACAAAAAAACAATAGTTTAAGGCTACTGTTTGTGTGACGGAGCTTTGCTTTAAGTGGATTTTCACCCCAAAAAAATGTAATTAATGTACATGAAATAAATAAAAAAAAACATTTTTTTTTTACTTACCCTTTTATACCTGTTGCTATTGAGCCCTCGAAATCTGCCTCCTTCATCACCTCGGCTGCTGACGTCACTTCTCTAGGCGCCTCCGCTCACTACTGCTCCTGGGAGATGTGTGTCATTATTTCCCAGGAGTCAGTGGGCTGCTCTGAGGGCTAGGTTGCCATAACAATGGGGCGGGCACTTCCGACGCATATTGTTATGGCAACCTGTATACTTTACAGCGCTGCTACGGCACATTACTGCACATGCGTGAGAACGGGGCGGTGCATGCTGGTCCAGCAACAGCACTGTATCCCGGAACAGGATGCTTCACATGCCCACAAGCAAAATGAGAATGTACAGAACAACAAGATCAAACTTATTAAAACAGATAAAACCGGACATCGGGGGAGAAATAAAACAGAAGATGTGAGTGCTAAAACACCTTTTTAAATGCTTGTAAAAGGTTTTAAAAAAATATATATATATAGTTTGTAGTTGGAATTCCACTTTAACCTCTGACTTGGTAGAAGAAACACTTATGCCGCGTACACACGAGCGGACTTTACGGCAGACTTTGTCCTGCGGACTTTTCGACGGACTTTACGACGGACTTTCCGAATGAACGGACTTGCCTACACACGATCAACCAAAGTCCGACGGATTCGTACGTGATGACGTACGACCGGGCTAAAACAAGGAAGTTCATAGCCAGTAGCCAATAGCTGCCCTAGCTTCAGTTTTTGTCCGTTGGACTAGCATACAGACGAGCGGACTTTTCGACCGGACTCGAGTCCGTCGGACAGATTTGAAACATGTTTCATTTCTAGGTCCGTCAAACTTTTGAGAAAAAAAAGTCCGCTGGAGCCCACACACGATCTAATTGTCCGACGGACTCAGGTTCGCTGGACCAAGTATGCCGTAAAGTCCGGTCGTGTGTACGCGGCATTAGAGTACATTCACATCAGATACGGTAAGGCGATCCCAAAGGACCGCGCCACATACCAGCCGCTTCATCGTAACGCAGTGGATGTTGTGAACTAGCCCTTAGTAAGAAAGGAGATTTCCTAGCTACAGTCAAGGTGTACTTTTACCTAAACCCCTGCTCCCCCCCCCCCCCCCCACTTGAATGGGGTGATATACACTATATTACCAAAAGTACTGTGACACCTGTCTTTACACACAAATGAACAGTTATAACAGCTTCAACTCTTTTGGGAAGGCTGTCCACAAGGTTTAGGAGTGTGTCTATGGGAATGTTTGACCATTCTTCCAGAAGCGCATTTGTGAGGACAGGCACTGATGTGGATGAGTGCTCTAATTCATCCCAAAGGTGTTCTATTGGGTTGTGGTCAGGAGTCTGTGCAGGACAGTCAAGTTCCCCCACCCCAAACTCCCTCATCCATGTCTTTAAGGACCTTGCTTTGTGCACAGGTCCAAATCATTTGGTGGGGGGAGATTATGGTGTGGGGTTGTTTTCAGGGGTTGGGTTTGGCCCAGTGAAGGAAACTTTTAAGTGGTCAGCATATAGAGACATTTTGAACAATTTTATGCTCCCTATTTTGTGGGAACAGTTTGGGGATGGAACTAAGGGGCCAAGCCCAACCCCTGAAAAAAAACAACCCCACACCATAATCCCCCCTCCAACAAATTATTTGCACCAGTGCACAAAGCAAGGTCCATAAAGAAATGGATGAGCGAGTTTTGGGTGGAGGAACTTGACTGGCCTGCACAGAGTCTTGACCTCAAACCGATAGAACACCTTTGGGATGAATTAGAGTGGAGACTGAGAGCCAGGCCTTCTCGTTCACATCAGTGCCTGACCTCACAAATTTGCTATAGAGACATTCTTAAACCTTGTTGACAGTCTTCCCAGAAGAATTGAAGCTGTTATAGCTGCAAAGGGTGGGCCAACTCAATATTGAACCCTATGGACTAAGACTGTGATGCCATTAAAGTTCATTTTCATGTAAAGGCAGGCGTCCCAATACTTTTGGTAATATAGTGTATATTGATACTGGAATTCTTGGTATACAGTTCCATTACTGTCAGCTCTGCGAATTAAGTAAATAAGCAGCTGGGACGAAGTAGTTAGTGCAGTTTAGTTTAGGGGAATACAGTAGGTGGGTCAGATTTATGAGAAGCTCAGTTTTAGAAGCTCCAGAAGCTCAGGTTTACAAATTCCATTGTGGCTGAAATGAACAAATGGCTTATTTTATTAGACATGGTATTCTTGTCTCATACATACAGACACAGATAAGTACAAATGTAGTATTTCCCATTGTTTTTCCCAGGCAATACAGAACCCATTGGATTTACATCTACAGGAAGAGGCATGGCGCTCTGTGTGTCCTCTAGTAGCCAAACTTAAACGCTTCTATGAATTCTCTCTACGACTTGGTAATTTTAGATTATGATGTTCTTCACACTCTTCACAATTTCATGTTTATTATTTATTTGTAGTGTAACTACTATGCTTGGCATCTCAAGTCATTGTGCTACAATGCAAAGGATTAATGTGTCATGTACTTTGTACTAAATGATATGACTCTAATATTGACTAATCTCTTATAAAAATCCCATAAAAATATATTAGCCTGATGTCTGTGGTTTACCAACTCTCTACTGGCAATATTTGTTGTCCATAGAAAATGCACTGCACAGCCTGCTGGAAGCACTTACATCACCTCCGTATGCTCCAACACAACACCTGGAGAGGGAGCAGGCCCTGGCCAAACAGTTTGCTGAGATCCTGCATTTTACCCTTAGCTTTGATGAGCTCAAGGTATGAGATCAGTGGAAGGCATCCCCCATTATGCAATGTGTTCAGAAATGTTTTTTTGAGGCATTCCACACCATTTTAGAAACATTACATTATTCTTTCAGTCACTAAATGATAGCTAAATTAGTAGGTTAGTTGGATTGTAACCTAGTGAAGGTATGAATATTAAAAGGGCATTAGAATATAAACTCCTTTCAGGGGCTCATCTGCAGAAATGGTTGTTTATATTGTCTAAGGAACTGTATAGTATGCCAGTGTTATTAATACAGAACATAATAATATAATAATAATAATAATGTATTTTTATATTGGGTATACAGAAAAGTGTAGCGCTAAAATAAAAGATCATAAGAAGAAAAATTGTGCAGTATGAAAAGTGAAACAATACAATATGTATATGATAACTACTAGTGCATCTTCAAAAGTCCAAATAAAAAACCATCATGTATAAGTGAAATGAGTCCCATATATATGAAAAACTTCATATGAAGATCGTGACAATGAACAGATGAAATCCTGAAGTGAAGAAAACACCACCACCAACAATAGGGAGGCTTACCGGAACGTTTGAACCCAAAGAAACATAAAAGGACTGGTATGTCTCTCGGAAGTGGTGCCCCAAATGCATACGCAACAGTTGCGTATGCATTTGGGGCACCACTTTAGAGTGACATACCAGTCCATCGATGGTCGCAGGTTCCTTTTGCAACTTCTACAGAATTCCATATTTCCATTGGCTGTTTTACTACACAAGTTTGTTTGACCCATCAAACGTATGTTCCTTTGGGTTCAAACGTTCCGGTAAGCCTCCCTATTGTTGGTGGTGGTGTTTTCTTCACGTCAGGATTTCATCTATTCACTGTCACGATCTTCATATGAAGTTTTTCATATATATGGGACTCATATCACTTATACATGATGGTTTTTTATTTGGACTTTTGAAGATGCACCAGTAGTTATCATATACATATTGTATTGTTTCCCTTTTCATACCGCACAATTTTTCTTCTAATGATCTTTTATTTTAGCGCTACACTTTTCTGTTTTCCAATTAGTGCATATATCCTATTTGCTGTGTTAGCTGCTCTTTTTTGGGTAGCGCAGAATTATTTGTTACACCATATATTGGGTATAAAACTTCTAAGAGTAAGGAAAAGTCAAATATACGGTTCTGTGTATGAACACTCCTTCCAATCCTAACCATGCCAAATAATACAATTAATACGAAGTGGCTTTTGTCCTTACCATGGATCAGGCACCGTTTAGCTAACAGCTGCTATACATGCAGGTAAAAGTCATGTTCTTGTCCCATCCTCTTTTAGCATATTTACTATACATGCCTGGGATGCACAGGAAGCCTCCTGGAGCATACTGGATTGAAGTACCCTATATTTTCACATAATATAAGGAAGTTATTCCATGCTGTTGCAATTGGTCTGTCATCAAAAGTAATTTTGCCCACATGCTAACTTATGGAGTCTTGTTAAAGTAAACGTTAACGCAAAAAAAGAAATGCAGTACATGGCAGCAATACATACATGTCTCAATGTTTTGACACTTTAAAGACCCTGCAAGTACAGAAAAATCCCTTTTGATGTGCCAGAAATACACCTCAATTCTTGCTGACAACACACAGCATTTTTGTAAACTGAGTAGTGTAAACACTGTCCAGTTGTCTTTTGCTGAATGCATCCCTCTCATTGCCCTAATCTTCATAATTTAGAAAGATAACAGGGGAAAGGTGCACATGACACAAAACAGCTCTACATTTCTGACGTGATCAAGTTATTTCTGCAGTCATACAGCTATAAAAAAAAATGCTTTCAGTAATATAAGCTACATACATAGCTTAAATAGTATATTTAAAGGTAAGATATTTTAATAATAGTTAATAAATTGATAAGAAAAGATATATAGTTATGGTATCCACCTAAGTAAAAAGCTGAAATGGGCAGAGACCATTTTAAATATAAGGGACAGCTAAATCACAAAAGATTTTTGTTTACCAGATGACAATAATTTTTTTCTACATCTGTTTTTTTCAGATGACAAATCCAGCAATACAAAATGACTTTAGTTATTACAGGCGGACTGTGAGTCGCAATCGACTAAATAACTTCCAGGTAAGGTGTATGATATAATGCTGCTGAAGAATTTCTTCAGCCAAGTTAATGTTCTTGTATAAAGCCTATATATTGGGCAGCCCAGTGGCTAAGTGGTTAGCACTTCTACCTTTTCACTAACAGCGCTAGGGTTGTTGATTTGCATCCCAACTATGACACTACCTGCCTGGAGTCTGCATGTTCTCTCTGTGCTGGTAGGTTAATTGGCTACTGTCTAAATTGGTCCTAGTATGAATATGAGTTAGGGACCTTAGATTGTAAGCTCCTTGAGAGCATGGACTGATGTGAATGTATAATATATGTAAAGTGCTGCGTAAATTGACAATGCTATATAAGTACCTGTAATATTATTCTTTCTCTATACTTCAGGTGGATGCAGAGTGTGATGTAAACAATGAGATGGCCAATCGCATGTCTTTGTTCTATGCTGATGCTACACCAATGCTGAAAACACTGAGCAATGCAACTACCAAGTTTGTCTCGGAGGTGAGAATAAGAGATAGAAAAGGAAACAATGCCAGTGCAAAAGGCCATAGAGAATCCTCCTGTATATACTCTTATGCCCCCAAAACCGTGGATTTTTGGCTCCAGGATGTTGGCTCCAACTTGTCTTGCATACACATGGTCACACAAATGTTGGCCAACAATTACAAACGTAGTGACGTACAAGACGTATGTGATATCTCCATTACGAACAAGATGGAGCACTTCCGACTCGTACTTGATTCCAAGCATGCGTGGACTTTTGTCCGACGGACTTGTGTACACACGATCGGAAAGTCCGACAACAAACATTTGTTGGCAGAAGATTTGAGAACCTGCTAGCCAAAATTTGTTGGCGGAAAGTCCGACAACAAATGTTCGATGGAGCATACACACAATCGGACTTTCCGCCAACAAGCTCACATCCAACATTTGCTGTCGGAAAATCCGATCGTGTGTACGGGGCATAAGAGTGGTACACCAAGTGGCACCTACAGTAGACTAATTCATTGCATGTCTCTAGTTCACATAATGTACTTGAATGTGTGTGTTGATCTGAATATATTTATGGTAATATGGTTTTTCTGTACCTCTTCAGAACAAGTCTTTGCCGATTGAGGACACAACAGACTGTTTAAGTACTATGGCATGTGTATGCAGGGTTATGCTTGAGAACCCGTAAGTATCCTAAAGCCACTTGAAGCCAACCCACGCCTACTTCCTTTGCCATGTTGATATCTAATTTCACTTATGTACTTCAATTATGATAACATCAGACAGTTGTATGAGCTATACTATGCTTGTTTGACAATGCTGCATTTCTAGTTTGTCATATTTTTTTTCCTCTATTAGTCCTCCATGTGATGTGATAACATATTGTCAGAAATGATTGGATCACACGCTATTAATACTGTATGTGAACTACTAACACGTTCTCTAGGGCCGTGGTCATCAAGCCTGCCCTCAGGGCCCACTAACAGGCCAGGTTTTATGTATTACCTTGGGGAGATGCAGACTAGAATATTGCAATCACTGAGCAGCAAATGATATCACCTGTGATGTATTTCAGTTATCTTGCAAACCTGGGCCTGTTAGTGGGCCCTGAGGACAGGAGTTGATGACCACTGCTCTAGGGTACACAGATCACATGCTATAAAAATGCAAGTGTAGCACTGACCCCCGAAGGAGCTGCTGATTTAAATTGGGTTGTTACCGTCACCCCTTACCTGTAGTTTCACCACATCAGGAACTTAGAATCTATATTGGGCCTTGCGCCCACCAATGTATGCACCAGTCACTTAGTTCTTTTTCCAATGCTTTATTACAAGACAACTTGAAAGAAGTAGCAGTAAAGAGGTTGAAGGGGAGTTGCAGATACCTTTTTGCAGCAGATCACTTACAGACTCTTCAGAATAAAGGACAAAACACAGTTTTCTCTCTGTAAATTTGGTATGGCTGGGTAGATCTCTGCCACAGATCTAGCAACCTGCAAGATGTCTGGACAAGCCTCTCTCACAGGCTTAGCAGCCAGCATACGCCTGGATAAGTCTCTCTGACAAACTTAGCAGCCAGACAGTTAGTTACCTTGATTGAATTGTAGAGCAGCTTCTTCACAGTACCAGAACCTTTAAGCTGACCCAGCGGTACTGTAAGGGTAGTTTAAGTGTAGGACAGCTTCTTCACAGTACCAGAACCTTTAAGCCGACCCGGCAGTACTGTAAGGATATGTTAGAGATAGGTGCGTCCTCCAAGTAAGTCACCAGGCCCTTCTGAGAGACCAGCCTTCATGCTGGCTATCTCCAGCAAGGGTCCGCCTCCGGATCTCCTCAGCTTGGCTCAGCATCTTCCATTCAGGCAAGACAGCGTAAGGACCACCTCTGCGGTAGTAGGCCCCAGACAGGCTTCTGGGCCTACTTGCACAGCTGCAGTGACGCAGCCTTCAACCCGGAGGGCCACGAGGTCAGGACTCTCTAGCACATGGCATCTGTCCCATAAATACTCTCCCCCAGAAGGCACAGCAGCAAGAACCTCCCACTGGGCTGTTTCTGAAAGAAGAATATTCATTAAAGTTTCACTAGGTTGTTATTCGCACACTGTCCCATGGTACCAGTGACACCTACTAGCAACAGTTGGAACTGTACAACCAAGTCATTTCCAGAACAGATCCAGTAAACTATATTCATTCAATCTGAGCTGTTTACAGCTCAGCCAAAAACTAAATTTACCTGCGAGCGCCTGGTCAACAGGAGCAGGGCGCTACACAAGAAAAGAAAAAATAGATTATAATTAGATGCTCCTGAAAGCCACAACTAGTCACAGTGTATATATTTTTCTTACATCTTAAGGGTGTGTGTCAACAGGCTTTGTGCTTGTGTTGATGGCAAAAGTTTAAAATCACTTTGAGACGCCTATTATATCATTCAGCATTAAAGTGTCACTAAACCCACATCATAAAAAAACTATCAATAAATGGTGTATTGCATGCTGTTCATACTCACTCAAGGGATTTGTTTTCCGTATTCTGCTAAAAAAATTGGTTGATCCTGGTGTTCTCTTATCTCCACCTTCTCTTCAAGTCCCCAATTCAGCTAGGGATTTTGCAGAGCAGTGTTGGCAGCTCTGCACATGCTCAGTTTTCAGTGAGTTTCTATGCTGAGCATTTCCTCCCTATCACATCTGAGCAGCCCATGTGACTCTAGAGTCACACATGTGGATGTATTCAGTGCCTTGAAAAAGTATTCATAAACATTGAAATTTTCTACATTTTGTCATGTTACAACCAAAAACCTAAATGTATTTTATTGGGATTTTATGTGATAGACCAACACAAAGTGGCACATAATTGTGAAGTGGAAGTAAAATGATAAATGGTTTTCAGAATTTTTTTACAAATAAATATCTAAAAAGTGTGGCGTGCATTTGTATTCAGCCCCCCTGAATTGGAGCGCAAAGCATTGCATTTGGAGTACCCCCAGATGTGTTAGAAAAGCAAATTAATATTTGCTTTTCTAACACTAAATCGCCTCTCCGCCAATCAGGAAGTGCGGGTCTGTTACCCATTTCCCGATTGGCTGAAAGGTTAGGCAATCCTAATAAATACCTAGGAGGAGGGGAGGAGACGGATGGAAGAAGCTGCTGTGATCTCAGAAGGGAAGAGGACATGGAAGACGCCGCAAGATGCCTGCCGCAGCCTGTCCCTCTGCCGGATGATCCCCAATATGCCCGCCAATTGGGTAAGTGCCGGTGGACCGGCAAACAGCATGGGGGGGTGGGTTTGAGGTGCTGTGGGAGGGGTGGTTGTTTGCCAGCCCCCAAATAAAAAAACACCATCCGCCACTGGTCTCTACCAGCTTTGCATAACTAGAGAGTGACATTTTTGCCCATTCTTCTTTGCAAAATAGCTCAAGTTCTGTCAGATTGGATGGAGAGCGTCTGTGAACAGCAATTTTCAAGTCTTGCCACAGATTCTCAATTGGATTTAGGTCTGGACTTTGACTGGGCCAATCTAACACATGAATATGCTTTGATCTAAACGATTCCATTGTAGCTCTGGTTGTATGTTTAGGGCTGTTGTCCTGCTGGAAGGTGAACCTCTGCCCCATTCTCAAGTCTTTTGCAGACACTAACAGGTTTTCTTCTAAGATTACCCTGTATTTGGCTCCATCCATCTTCCCATCAACTCTGACCAGCTTCCCGTCCCTGCTGAAGAAAAGCATCCCCACAACATGGTGCTGCCACAACACATGGTGGGGATGGTGTGTTCATGGTGATGCAGTGGCGTACCTATGGGGGGGCGGGCTGCCCCGGGTTCCACTCATTGGGGGGGTGTCAGGCCAGCTATCAGGGATGGGACAAGGTGGGTCCCTGCTGAAGAAAAGCATCCCCACAACATAATGCTGCCACTACCATGTTTCATGGTGGGGATGGTGTGTTCATGGTGATGCAGTGGCATACCTATGGGGGGGGTGGGCCGCCCCGGGTTCCACTCATTGGGGGGGTGTCAGGCCAGCTATCAGGGACGGGACAAGGTGGGGCGGGTGCTCTGTAACTGCGGCTGGCTCTCTATATTCGTGCAAGTCAGCAGCGGTGTTATTCAGCTCACAGTCGGGCTCTTTACTGCCACCTCTGGCTTCTTCCTGCATGTGCACCCCTCGTGTGTACTGGTAGTACTGTATTTTGTATTGCACCTCCTTTCCTGTCTCACAGGGACATGTAGAAACAGGACCTGGGACTAGGAAGACTACCTTACAAGTGGGGGCTGTGAATACAAATGAAGGGAGGAGGCTGTTTGTGTACAGGGGGGGCAGCTGAGTGTGTACAGGTGTGTGTGTGTGTGTGTGTGTGTGGGGGCAGCTGAGTGTGTACAGGTGTGTGTGTTTGGGGGGGCAGCTGAGTGTCTACGGGTGTCTTGGGGGGCTGAGTGCGTAGAAGTTTGAGGGGGGCTGAGTGCCTTGGTTATGCAGCAGGACAATGATCCAAAACACAACAGCACGTCCACCTCCAAATGGTTCAAGCAAAGCAAAATTTAGGTTTTGGAGTGGCCTAGTCAAAGCCCGGACTTAAATCCAATTGAGATGCTGTATCATTACCTTACACAGGCCATTCATGCTGGAAAACCCTCCAATGTGGCTATATTAAGACAATTCTGCAAAGAAGAGTGGGCCAAAATTGCTCCACAGCAATATGAAAGACTCATTGCCAGTTATCGCAAACGCTTTATTGCAGTTGTTGTCGCCAAGGGTGGCACAATTAGTTATTAGGTTTAGGTTTAGGGGACACATAAAGCCAGGCAGGTTTGGACAGCTTTTTTGCCTTAATAAATGAAACCATTTAAAAAAATGCTTTTTGTATTTACTTGGGTTATCTTTGTGTAATAATAATAATTTGTTTGATGATCCGAGTCCTTTAACTTGCCGGCCAGCGCACGCCAATATACGTTGGCAGAATGGCACTGGTGGGCAAAAGGGCATACAGGTACGTCCCCTTTAAAAAGCGGTGCTGCAGGCATGTGCGCGCCTGCCGCAGTCTCCGTGACTGTGGGTCCTGCGGACTCGATGTCCACCGGGTGTCCGCGATCGTGTCACAGAGAGGTAGAACGGAGAGATGCTTTTGTAAACAAAGCATTTCCCCATTCTGCCTAGTGACAGGACAGAGATCACTGCTCTTTGTCTTCGAGAGCAGTGATCGCTGTCATGTGAGGTGTAGTCCCTCCCCTCCACAGCTAGTGTCACTCCCTAGGACACACTTAACCCTTTCACCGCCCCTAGTGGTTAACCCCTTCACTGCCAGTGTCATTAACATAGTAATCAATGCATTTTTATAGCACTCATCGCTGTATAAATGACAATGGTCCCAAAATAGTGTCAAAAGTGTCCGTTCTTTTTTTGTTTATAGCGCAAAAAAATTAAAACCGCAGAGGCGATCAAATACCACCAAAAGAAAGCTCTATTTGTGGGAAAAAAAGGACGTCAATTTTGTTTGGATACAACATAGCCACAATCGCCCAATTGTCAGTTAAAGCGACGCAGTGCCGAATCGCAAAAAGTGCTCTGGTCAGGAAGGGGGTAAAGCCTTCCGGGGCTGAACTGGTTAAGTGTGACAAATATGCAAATAAAAAAAATCAGAAAGAGGGCAAATACTTTTTCACACAACTGTATGTGGAAAATGTCAGAATTGGCTATGAAGTGGCTAATAGGCAAAATAGTCACAATTCTATTGTAAGTTTGACAATAACATACTGAAATTTGGCCTCCGGCATCCAGGTTAAAAAGATCCCTGGTCATGAAAGGGTTAAAAAAATAACCATTTATTTCCCATTATTTTACTTACATGTACTGCATATAATGTTCTTTTTTTCTGCTTCATTTTCCCAGTGGTTACCGTAGCCGATTCACCAGCAATGAGACTTTGCTGTTCTGTATGCGGGTCATGGTTGGTGTAATTATCTTGTATGATCATGTACATCCTGTTGGAGCATTTGCAAAAACCTCTAAAATTGATGTGAGTATTTTAATGCAATGCTGTGATATAAAAATTTGTAATGTAAAAGTGTCACTGTCACAGTACACTAAAGTGAGGAGTGGTAGATTTTATAAAACACAATGGTCATTTTGAGTCATAAAATGTCAAGTTATGGCTGAGCTCTACTAAAATGCTAGTTGTCTGGCCGTCATACTGATCCTCTGGTGCAGCTCTGCATAGAATCCATTTGGCTTCCAGTTTTTTTTTTTTTTGTCAAAGCTTAACTGAACAAGCTAAAGTTAGAAGCTGATTGGCTACAATACACAGCTGCACCAGATTTTGCACTCTCCAGTTTTAGTAAATCAACCCCGTTGTCTTCTGATTTTACTGCAACTTTTCCTGACCTGAATGCTTGTGATCAGTGAAAATATACAGAGCTACTGGGTCATCATAGTCAACTAGCAGTTTCAGGAGGTCAGCAGGAATGGCAGATACTGGGGGGGATTCAGTAAAGCATTTGCATCACTTTCCTGGAGGTATGGCCCTTTAAAACTTCTGCTCCAGATTCAAAAGGTCGTAGACACTCTTTCCCTTTCTGTCTTTCTCCCTTGTAACATTTATACAGCTGATAGTAATTTTAATAATGTTTTAAATATTTCTCAGTTCATAAAAGTCTCCACAGCTGACTTTTTTTATGTTCTGGTATCAGGGTTGTCATTCTGGTCCTGGGTTTAATTAATTAAAGAATCACTGGAACATGAATGCAGCCAGAAAAGTATGCAGTGACTTACAGTAAGGGCAGGATCATAATGGCAGCCCTGAATTTTTCTCCAATAAAAAACAAGTCAGCAATGGTAGCTCCCATTTTTTTTTTTTTGTGATGACTGCGCCCCATTGAAAAAACTCCAGATTACTAACTAAGATTATGTAATAGCAGTGCCAAAGTTAGTTTTTTTTTAAAGGGGTGCAGTCATCACAAAGAAAAAAAAAAAAAAACGGGAGCCACCATTGCTGACTTGTTTTTTATTGGAAAAAAATTCAGGGCTGCCATCCTGATCCTGCCCTTAGGCTCCTTTCACACTGAGGCGCTTTGCAGGCTCTAAAGTGCTAAAAATAGCAACAGCAAAACGCCCCGAAAGAGCCGCTCAATGCACTCCAGTGTGAAAGCCCCGAGGAGCGGTGCACTTGCAGGGCGGTCAAAAAAGTCCTGCAAACCGCATCTTTGGAGCACTGTAGGAGCGGTGTATTTACCGCTCCTAAAGCGCCCCTTCCCATTGAAAACAATGGGGCAGCACTCCTGTTTTAACCCTTTTTCGGCCGCTAGCGCTGCTAAAACGACGTTAATGCGGTGCTATAATTACCGCCGCTGTACCGCCAGCACCCGCATGCCTCAGTGTGAAAGTAGCCTTACTGTAAATCACTGATCTGGAAGGAGCATGCAGAGTTGGATTTTAGATTTTTGCATACTTTTCTGGCTGCATTCATGTTCCAGTGATTCTTTAATTAAACCCAGGACCAGAATGACAACCCTGATACCAGAACATAAAAAGTCAGCTGTGGAAGCTTTATTATTTCAATATTTAAATGGAACGTAACTGTATCCGAGCACCACAAACTGACAACGCTATTTAAATTATTTTTAATACTCAAAGCAAACTCTTTCATCCATTCATTCATGTCTCCATGTTTGTTTTTTTAAGAAATCACTTTGCAACCCCCCCCCCCCCCCCCCCCCCCAGAACTTTTAGTTGTGGCCATCTTGGGTAAGGGAAGTTGATTCATGTAGCATTAACTTAAACATCATTTTGTCCTAGATCAGAAACCAGAAAATAACAAAAGAAATGTAAAAAAAAGTTTTAAAACAAGTAAATATAATAGGTCTTCCTATCTATTTACTAATGCTAGCCGCCTTATGAATAAATAGTTGATTGCAAGAGTAGAGTTCAATGCCAATCCCTTACAAACAGAAGAAATTACATCATTGTAAATGAACTGGCAACATTATTGAATATCCATTGCATGTGCAGGTAACACACACATATTATAGACAGAACTTGTATGCAGTTCTCTATATACAGTGGATGAGTGCTACCTTTGTTTGCAGATGAAAGGCTGCATCAAGGTACTGAAAGACCAGCCATCAACAAGCACAGAAGGGCTTCTCAATGCTCTCAGGTACTGTATGTTTAAATAGTACCAGCACAGATGGGTTAGTGAAGGCTGCATGTTCAGTAATATCATCTCTTCTCTCCTTTTCTTTCAGATATACAACCCGTCACCTGAACGATGACACCACATCCAAGCAGATCAGAGCTCTTCTACAGTGAGCCATTGTACGTGTGTCCCTTGGACTACCACTGCTTGAAACAAAAGATGGGTCTGTGTCTAAATAAGTGGCAACCTTAGGTCTTCATCTAGGCATCCCTCTGCTGTGCAGAGAGACTGTGTACATCACTGGTCTTGTACTGCTGCCTTATTGTGCTCTGCATTATTTTACTGCAGAGCATTGGCAAGTCATCCCTGTCCTGACAGGTCTCTTTATCTTGTTGCTGTAGTCAGTGTGGTGCTTATTATTTCTGTCTTTCTCTTTCTTTTTTTATATTTAGTAATGGTTTTACAGTGTTTTTCACCTGTATAATTTTGCTGTGTGCATAGTTGACCTGTATGTTAATGGCCATCAAGCAATGTTGGCATGGCCATTATAGAAAGCCTGTTCTAAGAATAATATATAAGATGTCATTGCTGACCTCTTTTTTACACAGCAGCCATGCTGATCCAACTGCTTGAATACTTTCTAAATCTAAATATTACATCCAGAAGCAACCCGACAACCAACATTTTTAGGAGTTCAACAATGGCAACCTACATATGTTTCTCAGGTTTGAGTCTCCTTTTAAAATCACCAGAGGATCCCTTTATAAGATCAATAAGGCTACACAGGGTACCAGATTGCCTCACTATGCAGGGATTTCAAAGCAATATCAAAGCAATTGTAGGGTACCTATAGACTTGAGACTGGACATGGGTTCTCTCTGATGGCCCCAGCCAGTCTCTGTTAAGGGGCAACAATCAACTGTTTGGTTAGAAAGCCTTTACCATCTGCAAATGCTACCCCCACCATACATCTCCAGATAACGCAGTACCAGGAGGTTCTTCTGCACCCTCAATTTTGTATTGAAGTAAACTTGTCAGCTTGGCAGAGCAGACCACTTACGGAACACTCTGTCATACGTCTTAAGCCTCGTACACACGTTTAGATTTTCGGACGATTGAACGTCCGTTTTTTTGTGGCATGCTATTCTCATGTCGAAAGTGAAGAGGTTACTCACAATACGAAAATTTTCGTATTTGACAGAATACAACGTCAGAAGTGACGTAACGTGTTGAATAGTTTTGTATGTATTCTTTCGTTTCTGAGCATGCATAGTCTTGCTCTTACGATTTTTTTCGTACAAAAACCGTACTATTGAAATGAAAATCGGACGTTGAGTTCACATCCAACAAAAATGTTATAGTCTGCACATCCAGCTTTTGTCTGACAAAAAAGCAAAATCAGCTGTCGAAAGCACCAAACTAACGTTTCGAAAATCGTCAGACAGCTCATCGTACAAATTTTTCCATCTGATTTTCTTATCGTATGTACGGGCCTTTAGAGTATGTGCCTTGAGGAAAGTCAGATTGTACTTTCATGTCCAACCAGTTTGTCTGAGGCCAGCTTAAGGCAGTAAATTTTAGCCAATTTTTTTTTTTTAATAAACTTAAAGAGTTCAAAGCTCTGTCAAGCTTTTATTGTAATCTGTGTCCCCAATGGGAAAAAAAGCTCTGTATTTGTTCTGTGGACAAATGTCACTGCAACAGAAAATGATGGAGAATATGATTATAAAATTAAGTAGAGGGGGTTTCTATAAATGAGAACACTGGTTCATTTGAGAACTGTGAAAAATTAAGAGTTCTCTTATTTTAAAGATGTTTCCTCCAACTTCCTGAAATGTCTCCAGAACAAAACAACCACAGCAGTTTCACCAATCTGTAGATTATTGTTGATGTACACAGTCTCGTAATGTCAAAATAGCCTCTGTATTCCTCCATTAGGACAGAGTTCTGTGTTTTATCTTCCTTGACCCCCCCAGAGTCCTGTGTATGTTGCAACTCTGATACGTTTGATGTATGCGATTCCAAGTTATACGTCCTGTAACTGATCTGTCACTGTATACTGCACATCACCACTGCCAAGTTGGTGAGATACGATGGCCAAGAAATATCTACTCTACAGCTAAATGGGAGTCTTCAACAGCTGGGCAAATTTTCCTCAAAGAGCGCTGTCTAAAGAGTTATTTATATATATATATATATATATATATATATATATATATACTTACAAGCACACTGTGTCCAGGGCTATTTGTGCAATATTGGATACACAGGTGGGTGACGAGGCTTTTGTTCAAACCTGGAGCAACGATTCAACCAAAAACATAAATATTGCACAATTATCTATTACCAGGTAGCAAAGTAGTTTACGCCAGTCACTGAGCCTGGTATTCCATAAGTATGTGTGGACACTGTATATACAAACGTCATACAATGTAGTGTACTTGTGTCAGAAATGTTACGTTGATATCTGTGCTAAGAGTCCATGCACATGGACACTGCATATGACTCATGAGACCTTTTATCTACAACTGTCACTGCAGTGATTCCTCTGATAAACCTGTCTCAAAAAAACAATAAACTCTGTTCTGGTTAGTGCGTGTCTAAATGAATTACTTCTTATATGAGTCATGAAGAAAAAAGACCAGCAGGAGGCAGAAAGCAACCTATAAATATGTGAAACGGCTTCTGTTTTTCAGCATGTAGACTTCAGTTAAAATTAGTGACAAGCCATTGTTAGCTTGTTTTAAAGGGAATTTCTAGCCAACCACCAAGGTTACAATATGAGTGTGCATGCTTGTTTAGATCTACAAACAACTATGCAGTGCAAGGGCCTGGATACAAATAATTAGATAGGAAGGTTCTCATTAGATCTAAAGTTGATTGTATAGATAGATTTTCACATGTATGGTTAGCTTAAAAGCTATCACGTTCATGTGCACAGTGCAAACCTATGCGTTGGTTATCTAATTGAAAACAATGCACTTAACAGGGGAGATTTACTAAAACTGTTGTACACAGAGTCTGGTGCTGCTGTGCATAGTAACCAATAAGCCTCTAGGATTTATTGTCACAGCTTAATTGAACAAGCTGAAGTTAGAAGCTGATTGCTATGCACAGCTGCACCAGTTTTTGTAAATCTCCCCCAAGGTGTGTCTGATATCTTAACGTGATACTAAAGTCTTGTTTTTTTTCTAAAACAAACATGTTATACTTACCTGCTCTGTGCACTGGTTTTGCACAGAGCAGCCCTGAGCCTCCTCTTCTTGGGTCTGGCCCCTCCTTCCTGCCGAGTGCCCCCACAGCAAGCAGCTTGCTATGGGGGCACCCAAGCCGAGCTGCTGCACTGTGTGTCTTGGCCTGGGTCTCTCTCTCCTCACTGGCTCACTGACTTTGATTGACAGCAGTGGGAGCCAATGGCGCCTGATGTGTGTCTCAACCAATCAGGCGGGAGAATCCCAGACAGCCAAGGCTCTCATGCAACATCGCTGGATCGAGATGCTGGATTCTGCACACTGAAGGTTTTTTTATCTTAATACATAGAATGCATTAAGATAATAAAGCCTTCTACCTTTAGAACCACTTTAAGCTAGGCACACATGATTCGTTTTTTTTTTTCTTTCTGTCGTTCAGCCAGTGAGCAGAAGAAGAAAAAAACACTTCCCCTATTCACACAAGTGAGATGGATGGAGGATTCCTCTCCACTGCAACATTATATTAACCAATGCCAGAATATAATAGCACAGCAGGGAGAATTACCCCATCTACCTTGCTTATGTGGATATAGGAATCCGTTTGTTTTTTTTAGTTTCTTTTAAATCAGCCGTCTGGCTGATTAAAAAAAATAAAAACCCCATCTATGGGCAGCTTTAGAGCCTGTGCAATTCACTTGACTGAGATGACTGACGATTGTGTCACTGCAGTTGGGCTGGATTGCAAAGAAGCCTCATCTCTCTCTTTTTTGCAAGTAAAGCTGTAGGCTGAGAAAAAATATGTATATATCAGCATGGCTGGATAAATGCCTCCCATTGGGCTATTGTAATCTGACAGCTGTCACCAGCGGCTGTCAGAATTTTCAAAAAGCGACAGCATCTTATTGGATGCAGCTGCTGTTCTGCTGACAATTTACCACCCTGCTCCATCGATTTTTAACTTGAAAGATGTTGGGCAGGAGGGACCGACAGAGCCACCCACATAACAAACTTCTGCTGACTCATCAGGAACTGGCCAAAATTTGCAAAGTGTATGACCAGCTAACTGAACATGGCAATCGATAGTAGCAGCAGTCTCTGGGAGGAGCTGATGGTGGTAGAAGATTAGTTGGAGACGTGATAGGCTTTCCTGAAGAGATAAGTTTTCAGGGATTGCCTGAAGGTAGCAAGAGTAGGGGATAGCCATGGAATAGGTCATGAAAGTTTCTTGTAAACTGCAATTTTCTTGGAAATGATCTTTCTGCAGCAGCTTCTAAAAGACTCTATTGTGCCTATTTAATAAAGGAGTTAAAAAAAAAAATCACATAATAAATTCCAGGTGGGACCTAAAGTATGTTTTGATGCCAGAACATCAGCAGGTGGGAAATTACCATTTTCAGCAATGGCAGGCACCATATTTCACTCAGAAAAGACTTGCTTTATGGTGAAAGTAAGCCTACTACTGCTCAGATAACCACTCTTTACATCAGTAGCGTGCAGAAGGGTGTATCTGAGCATATACAACTGTCCCCGGTCACTTTATGCTTTTCTTTCAAAAAGTGTTTCCCAGTGCTAAACCTTTCATCTAATTTCAAAATTGCTGCATTTGTATATTCCAAAAGCCAGTGTAAAGGAATAGTAGTGTTAAAAGAAATAACTTTTGGGTTTAACTAATCATCTTTTCTTTATCATACATCATGGGATACAGAGCAACCATAATAATGACTATATGGGTTATACGCCACCTATAGGTGAATGGACACCGGCAGATAGTCAAACAAGAAGTTCTTCCCTATATAACTCCTAACACAGGAAGGACCTCTGTTTTTTCGCCAGTGTCTGTAAAGTATGCTCACTGATGTAATACATGTGCTCTTGGAGCATACTTGGAGGTCTGGAATGATTATACCGAGAATCAAGGACTTCAATTGGATCCATTCCAAAAAGCTGTCAGCCAAAATGGATGGTACCCAAGCCTCATGGGAAGGAGAGAAGATTCCTCAAGGTTTGCTGGTAATGCAGCCTTACGGCGCTGGGTAATGGAACCCTGTGCAGTGTTTGTTCTGACCAAGGTGCTTTCCTGCAGGGTGCTATACAGGTCCAGGGGAGTGGACCCCACATTAATCAGACCCAGTCCCTGAAGGTCTTTTATGACAAAGCCCACTGTGATGGGTGAAGATTGGACTCCTGTTATGTTCAGAGACCTGCATTTTTTTTGCAGTTCCCCCTTTTAAAAAAAAAAAAAAAAGAACATCTGACTGTCTGGTCTTCTCTCGGTAACCCCTAGGGGCAGTGTGCTGTTAAAGCATGCTCTGTGTACTTATTAGAAACATGGGCTGCCATTTCTCCTCCAGCCACTAGAGGGTGCAGGGGCCTATTACTATATAGGCAGGAAGTGGAAGGGCAGCCATGTTTGCCATGTAGACGGCAGGGCCTCTTGAGACATAACAGCAGCCCATGGATACTAATGATGTGTGAGTACTTACTATGGGAGAAATGGGTGGCCAGACAAGCGATGATTATATACTGCATACTTACGGCTTAATCCGGGGGGCTGTACAACTGTAAGTCGATATAGCCCTAGCAATGCACTTTAAAGTGTTGTGTCTCCAGAATACTGTGCATTTGGCACAAAACTAGTATGGGGCCTGGTGCAGTTGAACAGATGCATACTTGCAAACTTCATAGTAATGGTCTGCAGGAGCTTAGTTTTAGGCTGATCTGAAGTAGAAAAAGGCTGCATGGCATGTATATGTGCTAAACTAATAAAAAACTAGTATAGGACCGAGTGCAGTTTGGCAGGTGCAGCATAATATACATGCTTGCAAGCTTGTTGCCTAAACGCATGTTTGTATAAACACATGTTTTCTATAGATGTTGCATACATACATATGGCATAAGCACGTTTGGAAGAACATGGGCATCGGTGCACTTGAAGGAGTTTTGGCTCCAGAATAGCATGCATTGGGTTTGCAGGAGCTTAGTTTTGGGCTCCTTTTCACACTTGTGCGACTTGAAAGTTGTGCGATTTTTGCAGCGACTTTAATGCGATTTTGCAGCAATGTAAAGCAGTGCCTGTGTAATCTTGAGGTCTATGGACCTCAAGTCGTGTCAAGGTTGGACCAAGGTAATACAGGGACTACTTTGAGGTCGCTGCGACTTGAAGGCGCACAGATGTGAAGGGTACTCATTGGAAATCTTGGGTTATGACTTGTCAGGCGACCTTGCAGTAGCAAGTCGCAGGACGGGTTGCACAGGTGTGGAAGAGGCCTTAGGCTGTGGAAGCAGCTTGGAGGCTGCATCGGATGCCTATGTACCTGGCTAATCCTGACTATAACTAGTATGGGCCCAGGTGCAGTTGAGCAGGTGCAGCATAGTATACATTATTATTATTATTATTATACAGGATTTATATAGCGCCGACAGTTTACGCAGCGCTTTACAACATTAGGGCAGACAGTACAAGTACAATACAATTCAATACAGGAGGAATCAGAGAGCCCTGCTCGTTAGAGCTTACAATCTAGGAGACATGTTTCATAATGCTTGCTTACTTGCATAGGCACACGTTTGCATAGACACGTGCTTGCTTGCTTGCTTTGAATAAACACAAGCTTCCTTAGGCACATGTTTGCAAAGGGCCCCAGGCCGCCTGCCCCGTGGCCCCCGCGCCCCACAAGCAGATGGCGCCCATCCGCCTAGCATGCAGCCCCACAAGACTGCCTGCAATGGCGCGTTTGCGTGGACGCGAGTTGCGTAGATGCAGGTTTTTATAACCACGTGTTTGTATAGGCGTGTGGGCATGTGTGTATGCATGTTACATAGATTTACATGTTTGCGTGGATGCATGTTTGCATAAACACAAGGTGCATAGACATATGTTTGCATAGATACGTGTTGCGTAATATATGTTGCCTAAACACGTTTCATAAACACATGCTTGCTTATTCCGTAAATGCATGTCTCCATGGGCATGTATTGCGTAAGTGCATGTTTGCATGGACACGCGCTTTTGTGTTTTGCCTAAACGCATATTTGCATAAGCACATACCTGCATACTTCCATAAATGCATGTTGCTTAAACGCAGGCTGCCATGTTTTCATATGAACTGCATACATATGAGCTTACTTGCATTAAAATGCATATATGTGGGCTTATTTACATTAAACTGTATACATATATTTTCCTAGGACTACATATATATCTGTTTTTTTGCCTAGGACTATATACCAGTACATATGTGCTTATTTGTCTAGGGATACATACATATGTGTTTATTGCCTTGAGCTGCATAGATAGATGCATGAATGGCAAGAATACTTGTATACCTGCATGTTTGCATACCTGGGTACTTGCATACTTACGGGGTTGTATAGCGGTACACCAACATTGTCTAGGCCTGCATCCTTGTGGAACTACGTATTAGTTTGTCTAATATAGTCACTTTATTATGTATCTGTTAGAATAGCTAAATGACTTAGAAGGGTGAAGCAGGTACACCGCCCTCAGGTTCAGTGATCTGGCAATGTTCACATCTCCTGTTAGACCAATGTGACAGTGTGTATGCAAGACAAGTTTGAGCCAACATCTGTCGGAAATAAATCCATGGTTTTGTGGTTGGAATGTCAGATCGTGTGTATGCGGCTTTACAGGTTTTCTTTTAAGATTGCCCTGTATTTGGCCACATCCATCTTCCCATCAACTCTGACAAGTTTCCTGACCCTGAGAAATACAGGCAGATACTTAGCCATCATGTCATACCATCAGAGAGGTGTGTGATTGGCCCCAAATGTATTCTGAAGCAGGACAACCACCTCTAATATACAGACAATATCATTATACTAAAGATAGTTCCTAAAGAAGAACAAGGAATCCTCAAAGTGGTGGTCTGGCTCCCACAGAGCCAGGCCCGGACTAGAAAATGGATCCGGACATTTTAGACTGAGCAGCCCATGATACCGTTCCATTCCTTGCTCTCCATCCTGACATATCCTCCGCTGCAGCCGGCAGGTGAGGGGAGGGGGAAACCTGGCAGAGCTGTGGAGGGTGAGGGGGGCTGGAAAAAATAGCATGGGTGGCGGAGAGCACAGGTAGAGGTGGAGAGTACGGGAGTAAGAGCAGAGGGGGGGTGGAGAGCACTGGCGGGGGCTGGAGAACACTGGAGGGGGGCCAAAGAGCGCTGGAGGAGCACAAGAACAGATGCTGGATAGGAGCAGCGGCAGGGCAGCTGCACATAGAGATGAAATTCTAGAGGCGAGAATGCCTGCTTCTCCTCTTCTCTCTCCTGCAGGCATTTAGCAGCAGCAGGAATATGGAAAGATCAATTCCTCCATTTGCAACTCCCTGCCGCTCCTCCTGTCCAGGCGCACAGGGGGGCGGGCTGTACAGGCACTCACTTTCTCTCCGGTCTATCAGGCGATTAGGTCTATTGCAGCTCCTTCCCCTTCATTGTCATGGGGCAGCTGGGTAGTTTCCACACCCTGGACCCGACTGCTGAACTGAATAGGTGGCCAGCCACGGATAGGCAGAGTGAGCGGTGCGGGGTCAAGGAGCAGCCCAGCTTCCGCAGCTGCTTTGGGCCCCACATGGACATGCAGCCTGGAGGCACCAGCCCACCAAGCAAACACCTGATGTGCCTTATGGTTAGTTCGGGCTTGCACAGAGCCCTGATCTCAAGATCATCCACTTTGTCTAGGAATACATAAAGAGACAGAAGGATTAGGGGCAGCTTACATCCACAAAAGATCTGTGCTTAGTTCTTCAAAATGTTTGGAACAACCTACCTGCTGAGTTCCTTCAAAAACTGTGTGCAAGTATACCTAGAAGAATTAATACTCTTTTTGAAGGCAAAGGGTGGTCACATCAAATATTGATTAAGATTTCTCTTCTATTTACTTTCCCTTTCATTAATTGATAAAAGTAAAGTATTAACACGTCAATTTCCTTTCCCACATGCTTAAAACATTTTCACAGTGGTGTATACAGTAGATCTTAGCCTTTACAATCACTTTAATATAGTGCTCTATATTAAAGATTGTATCAGTAAGATCAATGATAGATCTAAACATCAGAAAAATTTATAAAATATTAGAGCGATAATAGATCAAAATATGCAAATTTGAGCATCTACAGCAGGGGTGTCAAACTCAATTTAAATCACAGGCTGCATCAGCATTATGGCTGCCCTCAAAAGGCCGGTTGTATCTGAAAGACTTGATACAAAAAACACACACAGTCACTTGCAGCGCTAATAGGTCTTCCAAGGCAAGGAGTAATAGATGTCAGAAAAAATTATGGTGTGAAAGCTATACAGTATATGGTATCCCAGAACTAGGTGGATGCTGCCTTCCTCAGATAGGGCAATCCGAAAGGAACTACAAGAAAAACAGACATGGAAAGCGCTCACACCTAGTGCATTACCAGAGATAGTTTAATAATAAGAAACTTTTATACAAAAGTGAGTATGGAAAGAATGCAACTGACAAAAGGCCATAAACAGTGCATGGGCATGCACAGAACACGGGGTATGGCTAATGCGTTTTAGGGACACACCCCCTTTCAGAGCTAGGCTAGCTCTGAGGAAGGGGGCGCCTTGCATGGCTGTTTTCTGAAAGACTTGATGTCCAGAGCCCCCCTTCCCTTACATCAGATGCCAACAGCCCCCCCCCTTCCCATCTATTACTTTACAGGGCCCCCCCTGTTTACCTTGTGCTGCTGCCAGGAAAAAGTTGGGGGCGGAGCTGGGAAGCAGAAAGTGCAGGGTCTGGAGGAGGACCAGAGGAGGTGGAGATGAGGGGGTGCTGCAGGTGCAGGATCTGAAGAAGGAGTTCTGTCCTCCTCGCTGCTGCGACAAGGTGGGGACAGAGCCATAGCTGTGGGAGAGGGCCAAGTGAAATGGCCTTTTAGGCTTATTCGGGCCGCCGGTCTTGTGTTTGACACATGATCTAGAGAGTCCTTAACCTGGAAAAGCTTTGTAGAAGGGAGTTTAGGCTTTCACACACAAGTCACATGAATAGTCTAGATCTGTGGCTCTCTAGCAGTGAAAATATAAGCATGACAGCTCATGGGCCTGCACACAACAAGCCAGTAATGGAAGCTTCCAGGTTCATTTTAATGTTTTTAATGCAAAAAGCCAAATATTCTCAAAATAAAAAAGATACAGATACTTCACAAAACATGCTTATACAATCTACTTGGAATATATTTACACAGGTTTACTTAAATGAAGACCAAAATTATAAATATCTGTCTTTAGCTGCAGTTGTAGAACCTGTTAAACTCTAGAAACAGTTGAACTATATATTTCTGCATGTAAGTGTCCCATTACTATTTCACAGTTAAAAGTGTCTGTGTACAAAAGGATTTAATCTTTGTCCTCACCTTAGGCTAGCTGCCAGGCAGTAGGGAGTGTCATGCTTTCCCCGCGTATAAAACAAAGACTTTGCCGCCAAGTAATATGGAGCACACAGTGTGGCGGGAGTTCACTATGAGCAATTAGGGTGGGGTGGGCAACTGAATGAGGAAGTGAGTTTATTTACTACTTAAAATACCTCCTTGTTCACAACATTAAACAAGAAGAAAAAAAAAAAGAAGCAGGTTAAACTAGGCACTTTAGGAATGGAGAAAACTAAAAACTGACGGTTAAACATAGTATGAACAGTGCACAAACGGAATATTAGCAAGACGTTAAACTGATTTGCTTGCACACGTGGGTGTTTGTGTGTTTTTATTAAAGCACATCCCCCAAGCCCATAATGCATTCAGTTACACTATATAGTGAACCGTATGTACACTGCCTGCCCCCCATGTGATGACCCAATTAGAAATGCAAGTCATTATAACTGAGCTATTGATTGTTAACCCTATTCTCTCAGCGTGATTGGCGTGTCCAATTACTATAGGGATAGCAACCCTTTATCTTCCACACAAAAACTTAAAACCGAGCTGTAACATGATGTACCACCTTTAAAATGGAAGGTGGTACACACAAATCTAACCAATAACATTACAACATTTGCGATTTAGCTTCTATCTTAATTTTGTTCAATTAAGCTTTGACCAAAAAAAAAAAAAAAACCTAGAAGCGGATTGGTTTCTATACAGAGCTGCACCAAATTCTGCCCTCTCCAGTGTTAGTAAATCAGCCCCTCTGTGAATAAATTGCAGAAAGAGGGTGCAACAATGTGCATGTTGAATCTGCATATCAGTTTAATTCCAATGTGCCCGAGCCTCAGAAGACAGCAGTACCTTGGTTATTACCCATTTGTTACAGACCTATGGTTCACAGCCAGTGAGTAAGTCCCCAACCCCCCACCCCAGTGCTTTTTTTTAATCAAGTCTTATAACAGTTCTTGGGTATAAGCCAATCTATAAAGCTTGATCTTGTTTTTGGATATCAGAATATGCTCTTTTCTTGAAAGATTTTAGCTAATCATGTTTAGGGCCATATATCCCAATCCTTCCTATAAAGTTATGACAAAAAAGACCATGTGCATATAGTAACTCTGCAGATGTCAGACTCTAATGAGCTACTTATCTACATTAGTCAGAGCTCAGGGATTGGCAAGCGGTAATCAGTAGATAATTAATAAATGTCTCTCCAGCTACAGAGATGCAGTGTCTGTGCTATGTAACTGGAGCATGGGGATTAGTGACCAAATCCAGTATCTGGGGGCCTGAGGGTGGGGGGGGGTAGAGTCTATAGAAGACACACTGATATAAACAGGTTCACTAAAGCTGTATAACACTGTATAAGTATATCAATAACGTTACACCAAAAAAAAAAAAAAAACAGCCGTGTGTTTGAATATATTTCACACTTTATATAAAATGAAAATTAGGCCGACAGTTATGTAATCAGCAGTGCAGCCTAAAGACAACAAGGAGTTACTTAGTGGAGTTGCACAGCAGTGTGGCCCCTAAACAATCAATGAAGACAATGTGCCACATGCTGACCACTTAGCTACAGCAATATGCAATAAGCATACAGAAGATCTTTTTTTTTTTTTTTTTTAAGTATATGTTTAGTAAAAAGACACTTTCCAGAATTTCCCGATTGTACAAGAAAGTTAGCATACGTTGCAGTCTCCTCCATTTGGATTCAACCTAAAGTGTATCAGCAAAACTATTTTTTTTTTTTTTTTTTTTGATAGAGTGGGCCCGTAGACAAGATTTGCCACTCTTTGTACTTATGACCATAGAAAAGTGATTTTAGGGTTGTGCCTAGAGCAAAAAGGTGAGGGGAAATTAAAGCCCCGTAACACATGAGCCGAATATTGGCCGAAATCAGCCAGTACAGTAGAAACAGGCCGACATTCGCCAATGGTTGCGAGCGCGAGGGGGGGGGGGGGCAGAACTGGTCCCCCTGTCAGAATACAATAATGCAGTGGGGAGGTCACTGTACTAACTGTGCATAGTTAGTACAGAGACCTCCTTACTGTGCGTAACGGGCATGAGAGGGGAACTCCCCTCACTTTGGGGATATTTGCTCCCTTTCTTCCTGTTCTGTCTCTGGGACAGGAAGTGAAGGAAAATCTCAACAATACTACACAATTAAAAAAAATTACCTAATAGGGTTTTAACCATTGCCCTACTTTAAAATTAAAAAAAAAAAAGGTTTGGAGACACATGCGCTAAGTGAACTTGTATTAGGCATAATCTATACATTATCCTGGTGAGAAAACAAATTCATTTCAATGTAA
Organism: Lithobates clamitans; assembly: GCA_037952925.1. Classification (NCBI taxonomy): domain Eukaryota; kingdom Metazoa; phylum Chordata; class Amphibia; order Anura; family Ranidae; genus Lithobates; species Lithobates clamitans. Next base: position 8,968 of record JBBGZY010000240.1, on the reverse strand, counting down.
ATACAGGTGTGGGAGTGCCACAGAATAGAGAAAGCGGTTAATACCAGGTTTCAGGGCTGTTCTTATACGGCAAGGCTAGTGAACATTAAGATCGGATTCGTGTGCTGGAGTGAAGTATCCGGAAGGAACACAGTGTGATGGCTGCTCAACATAGGTCATTTTGTTCAGAGGTCTACTGAAGTAAATGTAGTTTAAAAAGGGACAACTGGTTTAACCAAAGATGATTAGCAATCAGGAAAAAAAATATATATAAATAATATTATATAAATATATGTATAATTCATCCAAACACAGATCACTGTTAAATTTATTATAGTCCTCATTTTATGGTTATGGTGAAACAAATAGGACGCAAGATGTCATGACTTTTTAGTAGAACTTATTTCGGAAGGCTGAGAGTTTGTATCCTTGTGTGCACATAGTCTCTTCTCTGGTTTGTTATACACACAATCTGAGGCAGAATGGAAAGTCCCATCTGATGAACCATGTTGGAGATGCTCTGTATCAGGGCTACACTCCAACTTCCTCTTATCTATAGCTTTCTCATCTTCTTCCAGTTTCCTTCTCTTTTTCGCATGATGAAGATGTGACTTGGATTTTGTGTGTGCTGCAAGAAATTGACACAGTGTTCATGCTGTCATATTTCATTAAGGTTTCCAGACCCATCAAATCGAAGGCAAAATGGTTGACCCTTACCTGCCCACTCCTGATCTCCGATAATGATCCGATTACACAGATCGCAGAGTCTACTACTTCTTTTATTGTCACTGTTGTCAGAGGCAATCTTCATAGGTTCAATGCTAGGGAGACGACCCTATGGGTAATATAGTAGAACAATAGAGTGTTTCAGATATAATTACATATAGATGAAGTATGCGTTTAAAGTGTATGTAACGCTATTAGAGCTACTTATTGTATACAGTCAGGTCCATAAATATTGGGACATCGACACAATTCTAATCTTTTTTGGCTCTATACACCACCACAATGAATTTGAAATGAAACGAATAAGATGTGCTTTAACTGCAGACTTTCAGCTTTAATTTGAGGGCATTTACATCCAAATCAGGTGAACGGTGTAAGAGTTACAACAGTTTGTATATGTGCCCCCCACTTTTTAAGGGACCAAAAGTAATGGGACATTTGGCTGCTCAGCTGTTCCATGGCCAGGTGTGTGTTATTCCCTCATTATCCCATTTACAAGGAGCAGATAAAAGGTCCAGAGTTCATTTCAAGTGTGCTATTTGCATTTGGAATCCGTTGCTGTCAACTCTCAATATGAGATCCAAAGAGCTGTCACTATCAGTGAAGCAAGCCATCATTAGGCTGAAAAAAACAAAACAAACCCATAAGAGAGATAGCAAAAACATTAGGTGTAGCCAAATCTACTGTTTGGAACATCGTTAAAAAAGAAAGAACGCACCGGTGAGAAAGTGTGAGGCACATATACAAACTGTTGTAATTCCTACACCAATCACCTGATTGGGATGTAAATACCCTCAAATTAAAGCTGAAAATCTGCAGTTAAAGCACATCTTGTTCGTTTCATTTCAAATCCATTGTGGTGGTGTATAGAGCCAAAAAGATTAGAATTGTGTTGATGTCCCAATATTTATGGACCTGGCTGTATGAGCATTAAATAGGACCCTAACAATAACTAACCATTAAATTACATTTCTCCAAGTGCAAAAAGCTTTGCCTTTTTTTGCAGCCACAGGATACAATTAACCAACCTCCGCACCTCTGTCCGACGGTGGGGTGGAGATTTGTTTCAGCATGTGACAAAAGTCTGAGCCTGTGTGTTATATGAAAGAACATATCCTCAGCATCCCATTAGACATGCATGCTCCTCTCTGCTGGCCACTGGTTCATGCAGACCTCAGCTGTGCAATCTGCTGATGAAATGCTTGATTACATCCCATCAGACCTGCTTCTGGAACAGATTGCACAGCTAATGTCTGCACCGCCCAGTGGCCAGAAGGTAGGAATCAACATATTAAAAAGGGATGCTGGGGATGCGTTTTTATATAATGTTTAGGCACAGAGCAGAGCACAGGTTTCTCCTAGGGGTAAACCGAAGCATGCACAGTAAGTAGCAGCACTGAAAATGATGGACTGATTGCAAACCTAGTGTCTGTTCCACCTAGTGCCAGCAGGGAGGATTGTGCATATCTAAAGGGATGCAGGGGATGTGTTCTTTCATAAAACACTCAGGCGGAGTGGGAGCACAGCTCCCCCCCGACAGAAAAACTAAAGAATGTGCAGAGAGAGGGGCAAACTGGAGGCTAATTAATTGCCTGGAATAGCGTTGCCACTCTGAAAAAGGAAATGGAAGGAAATGAAAGAATCAACCAAGTGTTCCTATCCATGAATTAATGGCAATGAAAAAAGAATCTAGCACACAGTAGGAACAATTCATTTCAGGCTTTGTTCACACTTGTGCGATCACAGACATTGCATGTGATTTGCACCACGTGAAGATCACATGCAATGTCTGCGAGATGCGAATTCAGCCATACAAACTGTATGGCTGAAATCGCATTGCATTTGCCCCAAAATGGTGCAGGACCCTTTTTTCGGTCCGCACTGGAATCGGATCGCATGGGTGTTCACACCTATGCAATCCGATTCCTGCACCATTTCACAGCTCTGCGAACCAATCTGGGGTTGTCATTAACGTTATGCTGACACCACCAGCGGTTTGCAGATGTCAGTGTGAACCGGTTTGCGATTCAGGTGCAATGCAGGAACCAGACTGAATCGCAGGGTTTCCCGCATCGCACCAGTGTGAACCGGGACTTAAATTCAATGAGATAGAAAAATAAAAGGCGATTTACACTTTGTTAAAATATATAAAGAATGTAAGGTAAGTTGTAAAGGGCCACTGAACCCATTTTTTGTATTAAGATAATGCTGGGGGATTTATGCACCAAACAGCTACTAACTCTAGCAATGATATCTTCAACTAAACTAAAGGGCCAGTATTTTTTCCACTACAATGGACTGGCTATAGAATGCCTGGATAACATTGGTCAGTCTGAAATGAATATACAAGGTCCAAGCATGGTAAAGACCCAGAAATCTACAAGGGTACACTACAGTGTTAAGACACTAGAAGATACCATCAAACATTGTGCCAAACTAAAAAGAGCTAGAGGAAAGGGACAGAGATGGTTTTGTTCTAAACATCCAGTACGTTGTGGTTTCCTTTTATTTCAAATCTGTATTGGAAAAATATTTTAGAGAGAATCATCTGATTTTTTTTTTTTCTCATGGTTTCCATTATGCTGGTACAGTACACCTATTAATGCAATTAGACGGTGTGTTAACTTATGGTGCAGTAAGGCAGCCCATGCAATGCACCACAATAGACCCAAGTAGGTTTTGTTTTCCAGCACACTACAACACACAGATGTTCATATCTGTGCATTATGATGTGCTAAAATGCAGGTCCACTGTGATGTGCTGGGGATGTGTGTTTGATGGGCATTCAAAATTAAACTGCAATCTGCGTGGTACAGTGAGGCAGCCCATTCATTTTGATTTGGTTGCCAACTCACTACCACTGATCTAGATACGCACCTACATCTTTTCCCCAGTGCACCACAAAGCACACATGGTTCAAAACTATGTGTGTGCTAAAAAGGTAGGTCCATTGCGGTGAGTTGGGAATGTGTGCTTGTTTCACATTTACAATCATCCATGTTCTGCGTGCTAAGGCAAAGCCACCTATTCATTTTGCATGGGCTGCCAATGCATCACAGCTGTCCTAAACACCTACCTGCACCTTTTTTTCCCAGGCCACCATAACGCAGGAATGGTTCACATTTGTTAAAAAAAAAGTCAGGTCAGCTGTGGTGCCATAGAAAATGCATGTCAGTATTTGCATCCTTTGAGTATAGGCTGACGAGGACACACCCCTGGATGGGAGTCATCACACCCTGGCCGCAGTGCACTGCTGCACAGAACGTCACTCACACAGCACCCTCCCATGCAACATTAAGGTACTGCCCACTCCACTAATGCTGAAGAAGAGCAAGAGCGCTGCTTGTCATGTGACTGCGTGGAAGACCCCTGGATGTAAGGTATGCATTCTGCATATTTCTTTAAAATTTGCTACAGGGTGGGGTTCAGTATAGGGACAAACTGGGGGGACAGGTGTCTTTCAAACATTGAGTTGAGCTTTAAAATTTGCAAACACTCCTGTAAAGTAATCACCAAGGTGCCCTGCACATACCCATTAAAACTTACTGGAGCACCCTGGGAATCTGGACACCACTCTAATTGCCAACTTCAGAAAGGAAGGTCAAGTTTGACCCATGCACCTCCCCCTGATTCTCTCTATTAATTTTTAATTATGACAGATAATGTCACTGGCCAATAGAAAAGCATTGGCACAGAAGGCTGCAGGACCAAGCTTCACTTTCCTTACTGTAGGTAGGCAGGGCTTGGGTGTCATCTTCAAGCGCCATGTCTGCAGTTCAACAAGTTTGACAATGGGCTCAATGTACAAAGCGTGGTTTCAGGGAAATAATGCTGTACCAACTTGAGCTTACATCTCAAAATTACAAAAGGTGCATGACACGCTTTTTATTTATCATTATTTATCCTGCAAGTGGTATTTTACCAGTAGTGACAAAAGCAATCTCAGGGTTTTTTTTTTTTTACTGGCCCTTCTAATAAAACTAATATAAAAATGCCAACTCACAAAAGCACACTCCCTAAAATAACATTAGTTCAGGCTTCTGATAATTGGAATTTCAATAGATGTCTAAGGAAGAAAGTAAAGGAACTGTTTAAAAGAGGGTTAGAATAACACTTTATGAAATGATTTAAAGAGGAAATAAGACTTGCATCTTACAAAAATGTAAAATGTTTATTTAATGCAGAAAAATATGAAATATGCAGGTATGTCAAAATTCCTATCTTGGGAGTATGGTACAGGTTACAGGAATTGATTCTTAGGCCACGGGTTATATGATGCGACCTTCGGGTAATTGAATACTAGCAAAGTTTTGCCGAGATCGCGCTAAGCTTTCATCTGAGTGGGTGCAGAAAGCCAAGAAAAACACATTGCTGCTTAGGAGATGTGTCCTAATGGCAACCCCACACACTAAAAACTACAGCACAGCTTCCCATACTGGGAACCACACTATAAATCTACTAGTGTATGGCCAGCTTAAGAATGTAAGCATTAGACTCTGGACAGAACAAGGTTACACCCTGAATGCTTAGGGTGTGAATAAGGTTTAAAAAAGAAAAAAAGAAGAATAGATGTGTGAATCCACAGGAAGTATAACACATCACGTTGCTTGCTATTAAAAATGTAGAAAATCTCTCATATTAGAGTTATAGTGACAGGTCTACAAGAAACCAAACAGAAGCCTAGTTACTGCAGTAGAAATAGTGGCAGGTGTAGAGGGGACCTTGCAGCTGTAGTAATTAGGACACATGTTTTATCCCTAAAGTGCCCCTTTGTAAGACTTTGAAAGTCCGGTTATTGTTCCCACTGCAGAGTTGGGACAATCATTATATAAATCCCAATCAGATTGATCAAGAATAGGAAAAGGCTTTCTGGGAATGACCTTTTCTGTGCCAGGCAATTCCAAGTTGTAACCCATCATTGTATGAGTGAGAAGAGACAGAAAAGCATTTATGGCTGTTGTGCGTATGTGAGGGAGCTCGAATCAGGGGGATGGAGTGGTGACATTGCAAGACTTTGTTCTGGTACAAGGGAACTGCTGTCAACCTGAGAGTTTCCTCAACACCTGCATTGAAATTCTCACCATTTGTCCCATGTGCTATCGCCCCTAATTGCCAGCAATCAACTTTTGCCAAGTGAGGTTCTTCCCCTGCAGGGTACTCACAGAATGGATGTGGACTGAAGGGGTTCAGTGTGTCCTTTATGAAGGAATTGCAAAAGCCCAGATGCTAATAGAGTTCCTGTGGCTGTTTCTATCTATCTAGGTATCAGGTAACAGACGAGACAGCAGACAATCACAGGTGGTGTCAGAAGATGGAGTCTGAAGTACACAGTTAAGAGTCTTATAAGCCCCGTACACACGGGTCAAATGCCGGGCGACATTGGCCGGTTCAATAAAAAGCAGCCAACATTCGGCCCGTGTGTATGGCAGGCCGGCTTCTGTCGGACAAGCATGCTGGAAAACCAGCAGCACTGCGGTGTGTCTTGTAGGATAAAAAAGATATAATGTACTGTGTATGACAGATCCAAGTAATGATCAAACAAGACATGTATAGCAAGGAACCGCTATGTAAAGATACAGTGAAACCCTGTCTTTCCTTGTTCATGTTGCTGGTCCCGTACAGCTTCGCCCGTCACGGTTGGTATACCCTTGAAGGGGTCCAACAGTAGCAGAGGTTCATAACCTAAAGACACAAGCTAAAAACTGGAGTCTGCCTCACAGGGTGGGCAGGTTTATAGGGATACACTGGGGAGGCGGCCTCAGCAAAGCTGATGCCAGTGTAAAATCACCTGAAGTCAGCAGCATATGACCCATGTATTAAGAATAAATTCTTATGTCCTGTATTGTTGATTAAGACAAGAATTGTGCATCTTTGTAACATCTGTGTAATGAACATCTTTGGGAGAAAACTGGGAAATAAAAAAAAATGGTGTTAAAATGACTCACTTATGTGAGTCAATTGAGCCCAATATGTCAGTTTAATTTAAAGCAAAGCTTAGTTCACCGGGGTAACTAAATAAACAATTATGAACCGATATATATATATCTATATACATATATATATATATATATATATATATATATATATATATATATATATATATATATATGTATATAGATATATATATATATAAAAATTGTCCACCAAGGGTTGTGCATTTGTAGGAATAGCGGATGGTTACACTTTTGACCAGCCTCACACTACTCAAGGTCTTAACTCCTTATACCCAGTAGCCACCTTGTCTGAAAACCAACCAACCACTCCTACAATCAAAAAAATGGCAACTGAAGATGCCCAAGCACTTATCTCCTCCTTAAAAAAAAAAATATGTGAAATTTTTTTAACAAATTGCTGCCAAACCCCATACCACCTGGTACGTCAGTCCTTAAATGGTTGTACCAGGGTGATACACAATACCATTTTTTAGAGCCGACGGTCAGCTCTCTTGTAATGGCAACTGGAGTGGCTACCTAGCCACTCGGTTGCTATTATAAGCAGCTTGGGGGGAGTCCCACCGGGAGACCCTAGCTACCAGCCGGCATGTCCGCCATAGACCTATACAAAGCTGGAATCGGCTTTAATTGGATCTCTGCTATGCTAACTCGGAAGCGATGACATAGCTGATCTTGGCGTTTTGAATGCTTTCAAGTGCAAAGGAGGGATTTTGGGTCTTACTGACCCTGGATCCCCCCCATAAAGAGGACCTGTCACAAGGATGTTTACATTCAGTGTGATAGCAATAAAAGTGATAATAAAAAAAAAAAAGTGCCCCCGTCCCCCTGTGCTAGCGCGCTAAGGCAAAAGTGTGCATTGGTCCCGCGTGCACGCAAACTAGGATCGTCCCACACATGTGAGGTATCGCTGCAAACATCAGATCATGGGCAAGAATTCTAGCACTAGACCTCCTCTGTAGATAAATTGGTAACCTGTAAAAGGTTTTTAAACTGTCTCCTAAGGATAGTAAAATTTACAACATTTGTCACAGGTGTGTGCAATTTTAAAGCTCGACATGTTTGGTATCCATTTACTCAGCGCAACATCATCTTTTGTATTTTGCAAAAAAATTGAGTCATAGATTGTGTTTTTTGCATCAAAATACCTTCTCCCCCCCCCCCAAAAAAAACCATTTCCGTTCAAAAAACCACGTGACAAAAAAAAAAAAAAAAAAAAAAAAAAATTAAAAAACGACCACCATTTTATATAGTTTCGACAGGTACTCATCCCCACTTGTGCTCGAACCGCCTAGGTGATCCAAGCGGAAGTTCACCTCTCCGCCTCCCTCCAATCTTCTGGGACACGTCACAGAAGATTGCTCGACCATTTGGGAAGCGCAGCGCAACTCACACATGGGCAGTGCACACCCGGCTGTGAAGCCGCAAGCTGTCACAGCTAGGTGCCCACAGTTGTAATGCCAGCGTCGAGGGAGAGAATCGAGCGTTCGCTGGATCCTGGGACGGGCGAGTGTGTTTTTATTTTATTTAAGTCAGCAGCTGCACTTTTTGTAGTTGCTGACTTTTAATAAATACAAACAACTGGAACTCCACTTTAAACCAAAAGTATTCAATATTAGTTTGGTGATAATTACACAAGTGAGTCAGCTATAAAACCAACCTGTATAAAACTGCTCACAATCTGTATTGCAGGTGATAAAACATTTTCATTCCAAGAAGATACATCGGTCACATCCAGTCCATACACACTGGGTACGTTAGGTCCAGGTCCTTGAAATTGTACAAAAAGTATTGCGTTTATTATTAAATACATATTGAAAAACAGACAACATGCAGTTGTATTTAAAATATATTCTACAATATAGTAAAAATGCATATTGTTACAATGTTATTGAGATAAAACTGAAAACATGTCCTTATGTGTTCTCACTGAATAGAAAAAAAAAAAATCCAAAAGCTTGTGTGTGCTTTATTACAAAGTGCAGCAACCGAGCATGACCTGTCTTCCACCTGCTCTTCCTTAAATGAGAACTGCAGCACAGGCTGAGCACCTGTCTCTTGCGGGGCTTTGTGGTAAAATATTAGAGGAGCAGCTGCTGACACTGGCAGCAATCCAAGACTGGAAGAGGTGGAGAGAAGAGGAGGAGTCAGTCTGAAACACAACAAGAATGTGCTCAGAAAACAAAAGGATGCCAGAGTCAGAAGATAATTCCACCATTCATAGCTTATAAAATATAGGTTTTAGATCTAGAGAAATTCCCAAGTAGAATTTGAGTCCGATTAAAAGGCAATACACATAAAAACTTGTTGAT